>OY856409.1:1399100306-1399700306 GCA_963693085.1 Alisma plantago-aquatica
ATGATGGCATTTTATGGTGAAATAACCTCCTTAATATGATCATAACCTTAATGTGTTAATTGGTGGTTATCATAGCCACATGGTTGATACTTTCTTATGCTAAACATGTGCATTATGAATATGATGAGGGTTAATCATATCTAGATTCCTTGCATGTTAATGTAATAAAGGAATATTATGAATGTTAATATAACCCTGCTATGATTGTTTATGAATATCTCCTAGCTCATTAATGCAATATTGTGCTGATTTGGTGTATTATATGTAAGTGATGTTGTTGAGCCTTGTTATAAGGTATGGAAAGATAATGATGATCTTGCAGGGAATAGTATGATGGTCTTAATGACCTTTGGGCATTGTTGAGCCCTGAATGAGGTGTAACCCTCTTGTTTTGATAAGGGTTGATACCGTGTGATATTGTGAAAATGATTTATATCTTGTGATGATATGATGACTAGTGTAGTCTCATGAATGGAAAGTAAATAGTACCATGTGATGATGAGATGAGAAATTATGTTTCACACATTTTATATCTTTTAAAGATGTGATATTTATATGCTTTCTAGAAGTGAATTAGGATTTGTATGTCCACTTGTTTGATGTAGCCTTAATTCACCCAATTGGCATAACTAATCAAGTGCAACTCTAATTATGTAGTGCTCTGTGCTGTAGAGCCATCTTCAGTGTCAGAACTTGCTGGATGGTGAAATGAGTATTCCTAAGGGAAACTCAGAGCGCATACTGTTGAGTATGTGGGGGTGGCAAGTTGAGGATATATCCTTGTCATCCACAATGTAGGTTATGGAGGATGGCTATGGTCATGTCTTAGACATTTGATGTGATTGAGGACAACTGCGGTGGTACCTCAAATTAGAGGGTTTTGTATACCCTGGTTTCTAGTACCGTGACCTGTACCAAGGGCGAACTAGTGGTTAGCAGCTTGTTTTTATGTCGCTGTAGTGGCAACTTTGAGTGGTATGTCACTGCCTTTTACTACTACTGACTGAGGGGAAGAGATCTTAGGATATCAACACTCTGAGATCTTGTACGGAACCGAATAGCCCTTCGTAGTGGTTGGTTGGACTTTGGGTGGTACGACTCACACTCCCCATAGCATAATAATAAATGTAATACAGCCGTCTAGTAAATCTGTTTAGGGTTATACACGATGCTTCATATTGGAATATAACCCTTTTTGTTCTCTGTAGAAAGAGATGATGTTTAATGCATTAAAAGATTGTAGATATTCTTATGTTTTGGATATGCTCATGTTATAAATGTGTACATACAATAGTCATGTTTAAGTTGATAGAGATATTATTACTGTTGGCTATGATTATGGCATTCATTATCACATGTTGTTAGCTATGCTTATATTGCTAGCTATGCCTTTGTAACTAAAGATGCCTATACTGGTAATCATGCTTATGCAGATAGTTGTGCTTATATTGTTAGATCTACTTATGATGTTTATATGTTCAACTTGATAGACATGATGATGTTGTTAGCTATGCTTATGATACTAAATTTATTCATGATGTTAGAGATGCTCATGCTGCTAGACTCCTTATACTATTAATAGGGATATGAAAATAGTCTGGCTAATGAAGACAATTATTATCTACTCCTTTATGTATTTTGTTAATCATCTGTGTTGTTGAGCTTATTTGTTATATATGATTAAACTACTTAAACTGTCTCATTACCTAAAAATGTTGGAATTAATAAATGTTGTGGGAGGTTATATCTCTTGCTGGGACATGGGTCTCACCCTTGTGGTTCGCCACATCTTTTTAGGTAATTGGAAGTGACAAAAACAAACATGTGGAAGCAAACATGATCTATAGTAATGAATATGTGAGAAAGTTGATAGATGTCTAGTGTTTCCTAGAGTCGTCCATGTACTCTCAGGTCCAAGTAGGAAAAGTTTGTATATGGTGTTTCAAATGAATCAGAATTTTGTTAGCATGTTAATGCTTGTTTGTGTGGCATATACAAATATTGTTCTCGTGTGTAGATATGTTGTGGCTAAGGTGATAGAACAATTTGTATCAAATTCTTATTATATTATGGATACAATAAAGATATTGGGCTCTTATGCTAATGTTTTTGAGTGGATGTTGATGTTGAAATCTGTTTTAATTTACCCATATTTTTGGGGTATGTGGTTAATTGGTGATCAATTGTGTTTTATGTTTTGAGTAATCTCGTTTAGTGTAACGAGTTCTTACAAGTTGGTATCAGAGCTATAGGTTCGCTGAGTCCATAGGGACACTAGGACTTAGGACTAGGATTATGTCTGAGTTAGGAACATGACATATAAACATGGTGCATACTGCCTAATCTCAATACTTGGATGCTTTGGTCATGTATTCAATTATTGAAGAAAAGGTAAGTATGGAACTTTTAGATTGTTATCTTTTTTATTACTCTAATCAAGTAGTCATTTTGAAAGAATCTAAAGAGCATAATGAATAAGAAATCATGGTGCAGATAACTCAATATTACCTCAAGAGAAGATGAGTACATCATTAACTATCAAAATTTGAATGTTTGGTAACTATAAGAGAAAGATACAATAACATGAAATTTAAATTCAAATACAAATAAGAAAAAGAGGAGTTCTTGAAGATATAATTCAAGAAGATAATATAGTAAAAGATAGATAAGTCTATTCTTATAAAGTGATTTAAGGTATGGAATTCACATAAGATGGAGAGAATTCCTATGATAAGTATAAAATGAGAAGATGAATGGGAACAATGACAAAGGAATAAAGTAGAACCTGAGTTAATCTCAGACCAACCTATGTATGTGAGAAGTTTTATGTAAAATCAGCAAGGCATGTGAAAGAAATTAAGGGAGATGATCCTTGTTTAATGAAGAAAATTTTGAATATGATGATTTACCTCTGGATAAGTGGTTGAAAAACATAATAAAACAAGAGAACATATCCAAGTGTGATAAATAGCCATCAAGGAAGGAGTAATGAGATATGTTAATCATGATGATTCCTATGCTAATGGCAAGGAACCCAAAATGAAAAAGGTAAAATGATACATAAGAAGTTGTAACCTGCATAATGAAAATAGAATTGGTTACCTTTTTTCTAGTGACCCTTGAACAATTCTGCTATGATGTGGGAAGTGTGTTTCCCTTTATGTCTTTGCTTTCTAGGGAACAAATTTCAAGTGGATCATTTCCACGTGGTATGTGTGGATTTGTTGTAAACATGAAGGTGGATAACTTATTATAGCATAAGGTTTCTTGGACTATGGTTCCAAGATCATAAAGTTTGTGATGAGTTTACTTTTGAGCCTTCCAATAATTATGAAGACTCCTCTTATATGTCTTGAGATTTGTTATGTTGGTAAAAGTAGATGAGAAAAGGATGTGAGTTCCTTATAGTGCATGAGGTGGATACCAAGGTAATGAATCCTAATATACAAGATGTATCAACAGTATGGAAGTATGTGAAGATTGGAGATGTTTATTAAATGAACATTCCAAGTATTCCTCTCCCTTAGAGAGAGATAATGATAGAGAGAGAGAGAGAGTTGATGATGACCTTATAAATGTTGTTTGGAAGGAAAAACAAAAGTGATTCTATAATGTTGTGTATGGTTTAGTGATAGTTGGGCAAGGCCACTACCAAGGATAGATTGTTTGTTCATCATTAGACATGTGCTACCATGTTCCTTTAAGATAAACCTAGGATCAAATATCAATGCATAAGAGTTAGAGTGGATGACATAAGTTACATGACCGTGATGAGTTTATGGTTATGTCCTTTAGACTAACCAATGTACCAATAGAATTTATGAATAGGAGGAACAAAGCATTTAGGTTATGTCTTACAAGTTGTAGCAAGCTTTGAATGATAACATCTCAAATTACTCCAGAGATGGTCAATATCTTTGTTAAACCTTAAGAATAATGAAGTAACTGTACTTATGGTGACAAGTCTAGAAAGAGTGAGTTGGGGTTGACTAAAGTATCATCTTAGAGTTATGATATCTCTATTAAGTGTGTTGTGGGAATCCTAATAAGATGAAGATAGTGTCGTTGTTCTACTCCTAACAAGGTTAATCCAGAAGTTATATTTGTTAACGGTTATAGACAAATGTATGATTCTTAAACAAAATAGATGGTCAGTTCACCATTGAGATGATTAGAGAATCCTCTAATATATATATACTTCATAGTTCTTGAAAATTAGGAGATATGTACCTGGTTGATTGAGTTGTTAATTACAACAACCATTAAAGGGGCATAGAGATGAAACCTTATAAAGTTACATATGATAAGAGATACATGATGTTCTATGTTTGGTAAGATCCAACAAGTATGGCCTCTGAGTGATGTGTGATATAATAGATAGAATAGTTCAAGATGACAGTCGAGTCCCAAACTTGAAAGGCAATACTAGACTTGTACATGTGGTACAACAGTTCCTATGATGAACTAAGGTTACACATGTAGAAGTTGAGGGAGAAGAATATGAATTCTATGAGAATAATGTGACATCATCATCAGATAAAAGTTACCATGTAGAAGATTTGGGATAAGGTTCATGAGAAGTATCCATCTTTGTTTACCTTAGATTTCAGGGGCGAAATCCCTATTAGGGATTTATGGTTGAGAGACCCTTGACCTTGCTTGAAGTATTGAACATACTTAAATATCATAATTGAATGTTTATAACCTTAATATAACCTTTTTATATGTTTTTTAATCATAATAAAAGATTAAGTTTCAATTTTGGTCCAATTTGGAGACTGTTTGTGCAAGTTATGCAATTTTATGCAGATTTTGGACTTTTCAACAATTTACCCAATCGAGAGGTTTTCTTTGCAATTTATCACTTGTATTATGCTCTTTGGATGTTATATCATCATTCTTGAGATTTTTGAGCCATGGGGTGCCTAGTTGAACCTTGTTTTGGAAGTGTTTTACTCTAGGGTATTTTAGGGTTTACCCCTTCATGGATGAGTTACCTTAGGAGCTATCAACCAATGATTTATTTGATTGGCTTGGAAATTCGACAAAGGAGAGCTAAGCAGGTCTCTATGGATGGTGGGGGAGATGTTTTCATGGCTACTTGTATATCCTTAATAGTTTAAGGCCATGGATGCATGGAGAGCTTTTTAGACACCTCATGCGTCTTCTCTCCCTTATCCTAGAGATTTATATATCTATTTTTGAGCTCCCAAATAAAAGTTTTGCTTTCCACCACTTCTATTTTGCTAAAAACCTCGTTACCTATCTATTTAGCCATGGAGGACCTATCCAAGGTAGAAGAAGAAGGCAAATTGCTTGGTGGAAGCTCCTAGGGTTTTGTCTTGCTCTCTTTTAGGGTTTAAAAAGATTCCTTTTAGTGATCTTGACCTAAAAGAGTAAGAATCCCCTTCTTTACTTAGTTTATTTATTTTTTATCCTTCCTCCTACCTTTATACATGTTGGAATCTTGCCGTTACATGGTAGAAATTTCTCTAAAGCTCTAAAACCCTACCTTTCTTGCTCCTTATGCTTAGGGTTTGCTCATTTGATGAAGAAAGGTGCTAGATGGACGGGTTCACAGCTTATGCTTGGATTTTCTACACTACCAACTTGTGTTTTCTTATGTTTGGGATTTTATATTCTAATTAGAGGCAAGTTTTATAACTTTCTCCACATTTATTTCTTACCATAAGCTTGCTAGCTGATGTTCTTACTTTTAAATGATGTTCCATGCACTAAAAATCTATGCTTGACTTGGATTTCAATTTTTATAATGTTCCCTATTCTGATTTCAGTTCTAGAAAAACCTTTGATCATGTGTACGTTATTCCTAAGGTATAATATGACTTGGATCAGGTTGGTTTGACAACTGATGATGCTAAACACCTTTCAACCAATGGTCAATTTTAGGTTTAAAGCTGATTTCTTCTATAAACACATGACTCAATGGTGGTACCATTGCAACAACCAATGGTGTTGTCTTCATGATAACTGATGGTGGTGACCAAGGGTGTCAATTGATGTTTACCCCTTAGGTCAGGTGTTGGCCTAATTATAATCTTAGTGATTAACAACGAAGTACCCTAATGATGCAATCAATCAATGGTGATATTAGTTTGATATTTGATGGTGATTAATGAATATAGTGTTGATCTAACAACCTATGATGACTTAATGGTCACTACTAATGGTGGATCAGGTCTCCACAACCTATGGTGAGTTAATAATGTAGTTGTAGCATCAATTAAGCCTTAAACCAATGGTTTCTTGGGTCATTTTATGCAATGGTCGGACCTATACTCCAATAGATGGTTTTAATATATGAACTTGACCTAATGGTTAAGATCTAATGTTTCTTCATCCAATAAATTGGAATGATGCCTAAATGTAATTTTTTGGTCCTAATAAAGTGATTTAAATGGTTTCCTTTATGAGATCAACTTAAGAAGCTCATTTACTGATGTATTGCTTTAAATAAACAATTGCTTGTGGGTTTTACCCTACTCTCAATGGAACTTTTTATGTTGTTAATCAAGGGAGGTCTAGGGTCAGATTGTGAGTTTTTTTAGAGCACAACTCAATGACTTCATAGGTGATTTTTTACTTATGTAAATGACCAATGGCTTTACCTTTTCAACATTTAATGGTTAGAAGTTGATGCCTCAATATTCCCATTGTTTTGGGTGAAGCGTGTAGTGTAATGTTATGATTCCGATGATGATAATTTGATGGTTCAATGCCTTAAACTTGTAGTCTTACCCTTGACCTCGTATGATTATGATTTATAATTACCATAATGAATTAATGGGTAACCATAATGAGGTATAGCTTGTTATACCTAGCTTTAATATAACTAAATGATGGTAATTAGGTATGAATAGTCCTTGAATGACTAATACAATCATGGAGTACTCTCTTATTGTTGTTGAAACCCCAGTATGATAGAACCCGATGGTTACACCTTGATTTATGTGTGGGTTCATACTTGAGAATAGTGTGGAATGTGATGGTGATGCTTCATCTTATGCATCCATGATCCAATGGGGATGCCGCGAGTTAGGGTTTGGGTATAAGTACAATTAGTAACATTAATATAATTTATCTTATTGAACCTAACTCTAATGCAAATAGATAAATATGTGTATTCATGTTTAACCTTCTAATATGATGGCATGATGGTGAAATAACCTCCTTAATATGATCATAACCTTAATGTGTTAATTGGTGGTCATATAGCCACATGGTTGATACTTTATTATGCTAAACATGTGCATTATGAATATGATGAGGGTTAATCATATCTAGATTCCTTGCATGTTGATGTAATAAAGGAATACTCTTAATGTTAATATAACCCTGCTATGATTTTTTATGAATATCTCTTAGCTCATTAATGCAATATTGTGCCGATCTGGTGTATTATATGTAAGTGATGTTGTTGAGCCTTGTTATAAGGCATGGAAAGATAATAATGATCTTGCATGGAATAGTATGATGGTATTAAAGACCTTTGGGCATGGTTGAGCCCTAAATGAGGTGTAATCCTCTTGTGTTGATAAGGGTCGATACCTTGTGATATTGTGAAAAGGATTAATATCTTGTGATAGTATGATGACTAGTGTAGTCTCATGAATGGCAAGTGAATAATACCATGTGATGATGAGATGAGAAATTATGTTTCACACGTTTTATATCTTTGTAAGTTGTGATATTTATATGCTTGCTAGAAGTGAATTAGGGTTTGTATGTACACTTATTTGATGCAGCCTTAATTCACCCAATTGGCATAACTAATCAAGTGCAACTCTAATCATGTAGTATCATGTGTCGTAGAGCCATCTTCAGTGTCAGAACTTACTGGATGGTGAAATGAGTATGCCTAAGGGAAACTCAGAGTGCATACTTTTGAGTATGTGGGGGTGGAAAGTTGAGGATATATCCTTATCATCCATAATGCAGGTTATAGAGGATGGCCATGGTCATACCTCAGACATTTGATGTGATTGAGGACAACTACAGTTGTACCTTGGATTAGAGGGTTTTGTATACCCTATTTTCTACTGTTGTGACCTATACCAAGGGTAGACTAGTGGTTAGATGCTTGACTATATGTCATTGTAGTGGTAGCTTTGACTGATATGTAACTGCCTTTTTACTCGTACTGACCGAGGGGAAGAGATCTTAGGATACCAGCACTCCTAGATCTTGTACATAACTGAATAGCCCTTCACAGGGGCCAGTTGGACTTTGGGTGGTACGACTCAAACTCCCCATGGCATAATAAAAGATGTAATACACCCGTCTAGCAAATCTGTTTAGGGTTATACACGACGCTTCATATTGGGTGATAACCCTTGTTGTTCTCTATACATAGAGATGATGTTTAATACATTAAAAGATAGTAGATATTCTTATGTTGTGGATATGCTCATGTTATCAATGTGTACATACAATAGTCATGTTTAAGTTGATAGAGATATTATTACTATTGGCTATGACTATGACATTCATTAGCACATGTTGTTTGCTATACTTATATTGCTAGCTATGCCTTTGTAACTAGAGATGCATATACTGCTAATCATGCTTATGCAGATATTTGTGCTTATATTGATAGCTCTACTTATGATGTTGATATGTTCAACTTGATAGACATGCTGATGTTGTTAGCTATGCTTATGATACTATACTTATTCATGATGTTAGAGATGCTCATGATGTTAGACTCCTTATACTATTAATAGGGATATGAGAATAGTCTAGCTAATGAATATAGTTATTATTTGATCCTTTATATATTTTGTTAATCATTAGTGTTGTTGAGATTATTTGTTATATATGATTAAACTACTTAAACTATCTCATTACCTATAAATGTTGTTGGAGGTTATATCTCTTGCTAGGACATGGGTATCACCCTTGTGGTTCGCCACATCTTTTTAGGTAATCGGAAGTGACAAAAACAAACCTATGGCAGAAAAGAGGAGATATAGTAATGAATCTATGAGAAAGTTGATTAGACATCTAGTGTGTCCTAGAGTCATCCATGTACCCTCAGGTCCGGGCAGGAGAAGTTTGTATATGGTGTTTCAAACGAATCAGAATTTTGTTAGCATGTTAATGCTTGTTTGTGTGGCATATACAAATACTGTTCTCCTATGTATATATGTTGTGTCTTAGGTGATAGAACAATTTGTATCAAATTCTTGTCATAGTAAGGATACAACAAAGATATTGGGCCCTTATGCAAATGTTTCTGAGCGGGTGTTGATGTTGAAATCATTTTAATTTACCCATATTTTTGGGGTATGTGGTTAATTGGTGATCGATTGTGTTTTATGTTTTGACTAATCTCATTTAGTGTAACTAGTTCTTACAGTTATGTTAAACACTCGTTACATATCTTTTTTGCATCTATACGGTAAAATAGATATTGAGATTTCATTATTGTAGCAGTTTGTACTAAATAAAGTAGGTAAAATTAATGACTATATATACATAGAATTGTAATTGAGAGACGAGAAGAAATTTACTGATAATTTCTTGACTTAACATGTCACTATCAAATTGGAGCAGACATAGGTGTATCTAGTGCCTCTATAATAGACTATATCATAACATTACGAAAGATGGTCATTCTCAAGTTGAATACATTCACAATACCAATCCATCTAAGTAAATAATACTACTAGAAATATAATTCAAAACATGTCATGTTAAACCATTAAATAGAATTTGACATGACATATTTTATTTCTCTATGCTTTATTTGAAATCAATAGAATTTTTGTTAGGCATAAAACTTCATTCATCTTTGTCTTGTTGCTATATATTCATGAATCCCTCCTTGTTATATCTAAATATAGAAGGAAAGACCCAAATTCAACTTTTATTAGTCACGTGTCAATTCTGTTGGTATGTATGCCCAGAAAGCCAATCATGTGATGATTTTAATGACATAATTTGTAATTTATTTGATTAATAAATAAAGGCAAGCTTCCAATTTATTCTATTTAATTCAGTTGTGAGATAATGATGTAACATTATAAATGTCTAAAGAATTATATTACTCAATGATGTATGTCTTCAAGTACCTGACTTGGGGAAATGAGATCATATGGATATTAAGAGTATACATATATTCTCATTATGTCCCTAATCGGTTGTTATCGTGGAAGGTTGATAGACAACAATGACACACAAGATCAGAATGTGAGTTGGTTGATGACAGAATCTCATTAGTCATGATATGGCTATATCAAACCAAGCACACAGATGCATATTAGAGAATATTGTATCAGACAGACCCACCATGATACTGACACATGGAAACCATAACCATGGTAGTCATAGTCAACTCTCATAGTGATGGTGGTGTTTGTGGTTCTTAGACCTAAAATCACTACACTCATTACATGTTGTTCGGTATGCTTTGACATCATCAAACACAGTCCTGAAACATGAGTTGTTATAATGGTGATGATTGGGTGACTGTGACACATGCAGACTGACTGTGAGTGATAGAGATGGGATTTGTCCCTCCTAAGGGAGTATGATATCCAAGGCCTCTTTATTAGCAAGACTGAGAAATGCATGGTCGTGTACATGTGAGTCAATATATGATATTGAGCCCACATATATCTCAGACAGTCAGCTTTGGTTCAAGAAATAATATTAAATGTTGAAGAGGGTGACTACTCCATGCCTTGAGTTCAATCTGGATATCAGTGACAAATGAACTATACAAACATTGCAATACCACACACAAATTGTAGGTTGAAGTTGTTCCCCAACTTTTCATTCACTTGGGTAGCACTAATGTGTGACTAGGCACCACTCTTTGCTTGTGATGTCATAAGTCAGTTATAGACATTCACTGCCAACGTGATATGGGACCTATAGGGTCACACACATATATCTCAACCTAGAAGAGGATTTTAATCTTGAATGATGATTGAATTGATTACTAAAGTGTTTAGGTATTCAATTCACGCAACAAATCAGCTGATGACACTGCCATACGATCATCTCACTGAGTGAGACAACCGTCTGGAGTGCCAAACAGTCATCTCAAGGGCTGAGATGGGCGTTTGGAGTGTCAGAGTGATTCAAACTGAAAATGGCTAAGTTATGCTCAAACTGAGGTGTGAACCGACCATACATCTTGATGAACTGATCGGCTCGACTTGGCTCACCAGACGACCATTTAGGTGAGTGAGACGACCATATCACATGGGTAGGACTGCTCAGTTGGGTTGGAGGAAGGCTCTAGATACTTTCTTAAATTTGATCATTTCAATTGCACAACACTTGTGGTGCAAGGAATTAATGTTTTGGCATTAATGGGAAACAAATTGCCAATTTTTTATATGATTGGGAAACTACAAAACAACTTTCTCACAGTGCAAGATGACCATCTTGTAGTGAAAAATAACCGTCTCATGTGCCAGACGATTGTCTGGGTCACCATACGGTCAGTTGGGTGTTCGTAGGTTGCAAAAATTCAAGAAGTTCCAGTCGCTTCCACTCCCACATCGACTGGGAACCCTGATCCAAACCTCACCTATAAATACAGGAGTACTGGGGGATTCCCAGAACACAACACAGATAATTGAGAATCAATTTCTATGACAATTGTTGTCCTATCTGGTTGTAGTAACCAATAAAATCCCAAGCAAGTCCTACCCATCAAAGGGAGGGATAGCAAGGGAGAGAACAACTGAGGATCATTGTTGTGGGAGGGCAAGTTGGTGACTAGTATGCCAATGGGAGGAACAACTCCTTCATGTCTATTCTAGCAGGACGTCAGGAGTTCTAGGCGGTCCGTGTGGACTACTCTGTAGGAAGGAGTTGTTTGGCTACTTCTAGGAGGGTAACATCAACCTACAGTATGTGGTGAGACCACATGAGTCACAATGGAAGTTGTCCAGTCTACTATCCGTGGTGAAGACCAGGAGCTGCACAGACACCATCCACGAGCAACTAGTCAACAATTGTGTATCTACAATGATGAGGAGATGTCATTGGATTTTCTCCAGGACCAGGTATATCCTCGAAACCGTCCTTCCCATCTTATAATTATTGACTCAATCTACTAATTTATGGGAATATGGTAGATATTTTTTTTGTTTCTGCTGCCTATTCTGTAACCATATTTCCCTACAAGTTCTTTGTGTATGTAGGTCACAAACACAAAATAAAGGATGAAAGATGTAATAATTAAAAAATATTTTAGTAAGCTCATAGTAATGATTTCTCCCTTAGATTAGAAATAAAAGAGAAGAAGAAGAAAACCATAAATGTGTACCTCAACTGATCAAGTTTAGATATTCATGTTCTTGGTATGTTCTTCACGTTTTCTCCTATTTCTCCCAAAAATCACCTGTTAATTTTTTAGGCCCCAATTTTGGGGCATGCTCTAAGTGGATGATGCTAAAAAAGATAGGTTTCAATTATCATAGATAAATATTCATTTAAAGTAGATATCATCATATTTCTAATTGGTTGAACTTTTGGCGTAAACTACATATGGAAGTAACATGATAGGTCTTTGTGCTAGTTGATGCAACCAATCATTATAACCCTTCATTATGTTTTGAAAGTGACACACTATAGCCCAACAATGACCCAACTTGGTAGTTGTTGTCAGACAACTACGTAACTTGTTCATTGCGCATAACAATAATCCTCATAATGATCTTTTTGACCTAGCATTTTCTCTTTGGAAATGTGACTTGGTTCATAACTGATATGTGCAATATTTGGATATATAAGTTCTAATTCTTTATTCTAAATTTTAATATACACAACAAACACTTACTTCATCTCAACCAAGCTTAAATTTAATTACGCACAAATTCCATATTATTTATTTAAATGCTGAAAACAAATCTAATGATCTTATCAACAAAACAATTCAGTAATCATTTAGGAGAAATATGCGAATCATTTATTAAAACTATATTATAAGATTGGGGTTTCTATATTCTTATGATCACATGTTAGTCCACTAATGGGTTGTAGTACTGGCCATACTTGTAAAGAGTGGGACCCAAGAGGGGATCCACTCAACTTACCCAAAATGAATAACAGAAAACCATCCAATGCCAATTATCACAAGTATTTTTTTTGCAAAAGATGATAACTATAATTCAAGTATGTAATGTATCAAATACCAAAAGTGTAGTATGGGAAGATAAGTTCTAACTATTATAATAATGTCTAACATTGTTCAGGGTACATAAAAGAAACTATGGAAAAATTAATCTGTAACATAGGATCATCAGAGGGTAAACCAACCACTTCAAACTATCTCTAGAAAAACAACTACTCTCGAGTAGGCTGAAACTCAGGGTCACTTACGGTAGGATCTTCTTCACCTAAGGGGTTGGGAACACCCCCCATAAGAGAATATAAGGTGGAAGATTATCAATAAAAGCTGGTATGCGCTTATAATAGATTTTTGACAATTTATATGGGAAAAGCACATTAAAAGTAAAATAGCTCAGTTCCCAATGAAGAGAGAGGCAGGAGCATCCAAGTGGATATTAAAAGAGTTCTTCATATAGTAAGACAAAATACTATATGAAGAAAATAATAAAGTTCACAAATAAGAATTCCTTCCTTTAAATCTCAACTTAGAGAACATCAACAAATAATAATAATTATGCATGCAAATTACATATTAGACAACAACCTTCTAAATGCAGAGCCATAACACTTCCACATTCCATGCTTGGGAAGGATGTGAGAGCACCCAAAATCCTATACAATAATATGTAGAAAATAGGTGAGAGCACCCAGAGCTAGGTGAGCGCACCTTCACCACATACGGGAAAGTTATACAACATGATCCAACCCCATAATGTACCACCACTAATAGATAGTAATAGTCTCAACAATCAAACATGCATATAATAGAGTGGAAAGATAAAGTTTAGTATGATCAATCCATAAAATTAGAATTTTCCATTATTAAAGTAACAATAAGATGAAATAATGCAATAAAATGGCAAATTGAATAAGTACAAACAATATAAAAGTAAATAGATCCAATTTGCACTTTTTGTAGTCATTTAGATAAATTCCAAGAAGTTGGATTCAATTGGATCAACTATATATGTAACCAAGTGACATACAAAGAAGCATGCCATAATAAAATAAAAAAGAGAGAGAGAAATTATAAAACTTTGTCCTATATGACTCAAAGAGAAGCAAGATAGCTTAAGAAAGTGTATCCAAAGTTAGGGTCAAACCCTAGATCCAAACTAGGGTCCAAGGCTACCTATTAAATTTAAATGAATTAGGGTTTATACTCCCACTTATAAAACCCTAAAAATAACCCCTTTTATCATTTGTATCATGCAAATTACATAATTGGATAGATTATACTTTCTTGATTTCAAAACATATTTATTTACTAAATTTTGACTTATAAATCATTAGATATGAATTTTACAAAATTAAAGATAATTAGGGTGAGTCCATGAAAATCATGTATTTAATTAATTAGAATCAGGTTATAAATGCTATATGAAATGATAGATCTCATTTTTGTGATTCCAAAACATATATCATTTATTTTTTCTGACTTTTAGATAGATTGTTATGAATGTGATAAGATATAGTGGTTTTTTGAAAATTAAAACTGAAAACTTGATTCAAAGGATCAAACATCCCCTGCATCACGCATCATCATCTTGATGTGTGATAGGACATAGGCATAAAATAAAATAGTCAAATCAATTCACAACATACCACTAAAATCAGATATCAAAAGACAAAAATGCCCATTGATAGCGTGACAACATAAAATCAACGTAGGGTTAGGACTACCAAGTTGCGACCATTGTCTTATTCCATTCTGATGCATTCAAATGAACATTAGAGAGCAACATGCATTAACAAAGTCAGAACAAAGATCTGACTGTATTAGGGAGAACCAACACAAGGGGCAGACCTTGTTGCCTTCCTCAGGCTGAGGCAAACTCAATGGGCTCAAGAGAGGGTCACAAGCCAACCAGAGGCGAGGAAGGCACTTGTCACAGTAGTCGACCAGGAGAAAGCTAAATAGTCTCCCAAAATCCAAAAACCAATGAAAGAAAGCACGAATAAGACCATGCCTTACTCATAGAGATGCTAAGAAGACAAACTGAGAAAAAACTAAATCAATCGATATCAAATCATCAACACACGACATGACTTTGAAACCAATATGAAAAGGTGAAAATTGGGGAAAGTGCAGATAGTACCTAGGTGTGAGAATTGAAGGCAGGTATAGATTCACAAGGAGTTGATGCAGTCCATTGCATAGAGCTTGTAAACACTGTAGTCCCTCAATTGGACCCTAGTTAGCCGCAGTAGGGAGGCTGGTAGGGTGGAGATGCTCTTGGATCAATGGTGGATATCTGGTGGGTGTAAAAAGTTGCAGATGATTTGAGGATGGCGTATAGGGTATTATATATAGTCCCGACATCCTAAAGAGAGAAGGAGATGACATGGAATGGGGGAAACAAGGGACAACCACACCCCTTCCTCAAATGGGATACTGGAAAACCTAATGCCCAAAAAATTAGGGGTTATCCATAGACCTGCATGAGAAACACGGAAAGCTAGAAATTTGAGGATGAGGAGGAGAGTAGCACAATAAAGAACAAGACAAATATTCACAAGACTGTAGAGTCTAGAACAAGTTGGGCGCAAGGTAGATGAAAACCATGTTGCCATTCAATTCAAATCGAACAACTCACAATGGAGTCCATGTAGAGACAATGACTGGAAACCAACATGATACCGATGACTTAGGAAAATCCACGAAGTAAGGAGTGTGACCAGATGTTGCAATTCAAATCAAGATAACCAAAGTCTGCTTAGTATTGAAATTGTATAGATCAACATTATCTTCTCAAATCAATTTGAAATAGAAATATTATCTGATAATGCTAACACTTTGCACCTAAGTCCAAATTCAATTTTAGGCTTAGATTTATCTGTTGAGATTATCTTGTATGAATCTGAGTACAGTTAGGGTTTAAGTCAATTTTTTCACAACTATTATCATACTTTACCACTAACCTCAATAATATGGATTTAGACTTCGTTGTCCTCCTATTATTACCTTGTGGGGTTATATTAGATTATCTTGCATGAAAAATAGTATTTTACTCAATTTCTCATTAATTCCACCATTAACACAAATAATGTCACATTAGTTAACTCCACTTATATTAAAGATCCATTTATTCTCACATTATTATCCAAATGAATGTTCATTTACATTCATTCACAAATAATCACTAATTATACACATCTAACCCCACATTAGTCATTCATGCATATTTATGTAAATCAAATTATTAACCATATTTGAGTCACTAGATGTATGCTCATGAACCAGGTGAAACATATTACATATTAGTGAATTGATTTTCATATCAAGCTATGACTAGGTTATTAAGTCCAAATTAAGTGTATTAACATATGGCATATGATTATAGCATCTAATGTCACTAGTGTATCATGAATGTCATCAAAGGATGTATGTGTTAGTGTTATACATACCAACCTAAGGTTGAGGTCAACATTATCACATCTGAGGTCTCAAGTTATGTTCCATGTACATCATCTCAGCATCACCTTAGGGTTTATTGGTCCATGGCATGGTTAAGATCATATGCATCCCCAATTAGGGTTAATATGCGAGTTAATCATACTATGTGCATTAAATATTCATTATGGTTCAAATGTGTGAATTACTCAACATATGACCGTCATATGTCCATTAGGGTATAAATAAGTATGTCGTGGTATAACTGTAACCTTGTTTGGTCAATTCTAATGATTCAAACATACTAATCTCCTATTCATGGGACTCATGTTTCTAAAGTTAGGGTATCCAAATCTTGGTATGTTACAGGACTCCACCCCTTAAAAAGGATTTCATCCCCGAAATCAACATATCCAATTCTATCAAGGTACTACTACTACCCCTCCACCCCTTAAAAAGGTTTGACCTACCAAGTCAAAATAAACTAGAGGTACAAGGGTGAGTCTAATTGAACGTGTATATTATATATCACATCATCACTTACTCTTCAATATCACCCATACACCAAAGTCTAGGTTCCAGGGTTAGTCTACCCAAACATGTAGTTCTACTCTAGGTATGCCAACCTACCACCTACCTAACCATTCTTGTAACATAATGTCAACACTTAACTCAGACCTCATACCTTCAAAACATAAACATGGGTATCAAACTTAATGCCTTGAGGAAAAAGAACAAGGTGTCCAATCTAAACACATAAGGATTAAGTCACTTCAGATCATCATAAAACTTTCTTAGATTATACATCCTTCTCTCATCCTATCATGGTCAACATAAGTAAATCCTAGGATAAGAATCTTGCCTAGAGAGTTCTGTAAAAGCTAAGGATCCTATAAGGAACCCATAGAGAGGTAAAACCTAAGGGAAATAAAGATTGAAATAGATAGATGAATTGATTGCTCCAGATCTGATACCATACTTGTAAGGAGTGAGACCCGAGAGGAGATACACTCAACTTACTCAAAGTGAATAATATAAAACCATCAAATGCCAATTTATCACAAGTAATTATTTGCAAAGGATGACAACCATAATTCAAGTATGTGATGTATCAAATACCAAAAGTGTAGTAGCTGAAAATAAATCCTAACTATTACAATGTTCATGTCTAATATTGTTCTTCACCATGTAGTCTATATATAAAATAAATTATATGAAACTAATCTATAACATATGATCAACATAGGGTAAACCAACCACTTCAAACTATCTCCAGAAAGAATAGCTACTCTTGTGCAGGCTACAACTTAGGGTCACCTATGGTAGGATCTTCTTAAGGGGTTGGGAACACCACTCACAAAAGAAGACAAGGTGGAAGATTATCAAAAAAAGTTGGAATGAACTTATAATAGAGATCGGTCAATTTATACGGGAAAAGTACATCAAAAGTAAAATAGCTTGATTCCCAATGAAGAGGGAGGCAGAAGCATCTAAGTGGATATTAAAAGTGTTCTTCATATATTAAGACAAAAAGATTATATGAAGAAAACAATAAACTTCACAAATAACAATTCTTGCCTTTAAATCTCAAACTAGAGAACGTCAACAAATAATAATTATGCATGCAAATTACATATTAGACTACAATAATCTAAAATCAGAGTCGTAACACTTTCACATTTTGTGCCTAGGAAGAAGGTGAGAGCACCCACAATACTATATAATATTATGTATAAAATAGGTGAGAGCACCTGGAGCTAGGTGAGAGTATCAACACCATATACTGGAAACGTATACAATAGGATCCAACCCCATAATATACCGCCAATAATAGACAGTAATAGTCTCAACAATCTAACATGCATATAATAGAATTGAAAGATAAAGTTTAGTCTGTCCAATCTATCAAATTAGTATTTTCCATTATTAAAGGAACAATGAAATAATGCAATTAAAAGGGCAAATTGGATGAGCATGAACAAGATAAAAGGAAATAGATCCAATTTAAACTTTCCATAGACATTTAGATAAATTCCAAGCAGTTGAATCCAATTGGATCAAATATATATGTAACCAAGTGACATACAAAGCAACATGCCACAATTCAGTCAAAGAGAGAGAGAAATTATAAAACATTGTCCAATATAACTCATAAGGAGAAGCAAGATACCTTAAGAACATGTATCCAAAGTTAGGGTCAAACCCTAGATCCAAACCAAGGTCCAAGGCTACCTATTAAATATTTTGATGTATTATGATTTATGCTCCTACTTATAAAACCCTAACAATATCCCCTTTATCATTACCGTTATGCAAATTACATAATTGGATGGATTATACTTTTTGGATTTCAAAACATATTTAATTACGAATTTTGACTTATAAATCATTAGATACAAATTTTACAAGATTAAAGATAATTAAGGTAAATCCATCAGAATCACTTATTTAGACAATTTCTATCATGTTACAAAAGGTATACAAAATGATAGATCTCACTTTTATGATTCCAAAATGTATCCCGTTTTATTTTTCTAACTTTTAAATCAATTGCTATGAATTTTAGAATATATAGTGATTTAATTAAAATTAAAAATTTCCATGCAAAGGACCAAGCAAACCATACATCACACATCATCATCTTGTTGAGTGTTAGAGTACATGCATAAAGTCAAATAATTAAATCAACCCATGACATACCACTGAAATTAGATATCAAAAGACAAAAACTCCCATGGACAACGTGACAACATAAAATCAACACAAGGTTAGGATTGCTAAATCACAACTGTCATCTTCTTTCTTGTTGATGCATCCATATGATCATAGAAAGCAATATTCATTCACAAAGCTAGAACAAATATCCGATTATAGCAGGGAGAACCAAAACAAGGGATGGACCTCATTGCCTTCCCCAGGCTAAGTAAAACTTAGCGAGCCTAAGAGAGGGTCGCGAGCCAATTGGAGGCAAGGAAGGAACCTGTCGTAGTCCAAAATGGAGCAAATATAGAGTAATCATACTTTTCATTTATAACTTGACACTCAGGCCCCCGCAATGATAATACAGAGTATGATGTAGTGAATAAGGGTTAGATCATATGTACATGACTGGTATGTGTTAAGAATCAAGAGACTCATCTTAGTTACACCAAACAATGGGTGAGATAACATTTTGTATCCCTTATGGAATAACAGTACTTCAACGACCTAGTAGTAAGCATGTAAAATCAATCAAGAAGTAAAATAAAAGAACAAGATAGTCAAAAGATAAAGTATCAAGTATCGATGGGGAACTTGGATTGGGTTTCACCATCTAAGGTCTCTCACCAACATGCAATACTCACACCCATTGTATACCCTTATCAAGTTTACAAGAAATCATCATAAGTGTCCATTCCCTCCTCTCTTGAGCTTAGGATAGATCTAGATTATAAGGTTGTCTCTATATCAAGATGGCAAAAAAACAATCAATTATCAAACCATATGATCATTAGCTTAAGTATTCCAACATTCTCATGCATTCATACAACTTCATAACTCTTAGATATAGGTTAATACTACTCTCTCGAGGCATCAACAGTCAAACAACAAAGGATGGTAGGTAATCATGCAAGCGAAGCTTTAAGAACAATAGTATGGAGATAAACAATGCTAAGAGTATATATTCAATGTATATAAGTATTTACATGTTGGGAGGGACTTTGTGACTACTACCACCCAAGTTATATGACTAGCCACTCATGGTGATGAGTAGCATGGAGAAATTACAAGTATGGTGAACATGGAAATGGATAATGAGATGGAATGAAGGGAGATGAAGGGAGGTGAACGTATTTAGAGAAGAAGGAGAAAGATACACCAACAGTGACCAAGAATTGGTCAAGGTCGATGGACAGTTTCTCCACTCTAAATCTAGCATAGGAGAAAATGATGATTTCTCCATCTCACTCCTTCTCTCGAAGAAGTTTGGAACTTCTTGGTGGAGGTGGAGGTACATTGCTCCTTGGACTCTTATCCTTGGAAATCATGAATCGATGGCAAAAGGTGAAACTCCAAGATTGATAGTGAGGTGGTTGTGCGAAATCACTTCATCATCTCCTTCACGTCGTGACCCCCGTTAATGACTAAGGCGGTCAACTTTTTGTAGGTGCGGACTGTGGGGCAACAACTTTGTTGGGAAGTTAGTTGTTTGCGAGCCCATCACTTGATGGAAATGAGAAGTCTGTCAGCCAGTGAAGATGAAGGTCCGTCGGTCGACAGAAATGGGAGTCCATCAATCAAAGGAAATTAGAGGTCTTTTGATCACTGAGGCTCCTTGGAACTAGAACCCATCAGTTGAGGAGCTCCTTGACTCATCGATCGTCGGGGAACGGATTCCCACCAGTTGGTTGGCTTGTCTGGCTGCATCTATGGTGATTTTTTGTATAAAAGAAAGATAGAAAGAGGTAATTAGGGTACTTATCATGGAAATTCAAAAACACGGAAGATTTATAGGAATAAAAAATTGAAAAGTCGATAATAGGAAGGTAAAATAGGTTCTTAACATCCACAAAATTGGATGTTATCAGTTGATCAGAGGCAAGGAAGGCACTTATCATAGCAACTGACCCGGAGCAAGATAAATAGTCTCCCAGAACTCGAAGAACCAATGAAAGAAAGCACGAATAGGATCATGCCTTACTCACGGAGACCCCATGAAGACAAACTGAGAAAAAACTTAATCAATCGATATCCAATCATCATAACATGACAGGACTTTAGAACCACTACTAAAAGGTGGAATTTGGAAAAAGTCCAGATAGTAAATAGGTGTGAGAATTGAAGGTAAGTATAGATTTAAAGAGGCACAAGGAGTTGATGTAGGCCATAACATAGAGATTTTGAATGTTGAAGTCCCTTAGTTGGACCTTAGTTGATCGCCGCAGGGAGGTTGATAGGGTGTGTTGGGAAATTGCGGCAACAAGTAATGCAGCAGAAACTAAAAATTTAATATCCAATTCCCTAATCAGCAAAATCTCATCAACAATGATGTATATAGGAAGGAGGGTAGCAAGAGATTTACCTGGTATTGGAGAAAATCTAATGACAACTCTTGCAGCACCGTGCTTCTTTTACAAGCAACACTCAGATAACTGGCGTCGACGGCCTCCTGGTGCAACACCACATACGGTGGTGATTTTTGTATTCCTAGTGGGTGGAAAGGCTTCCTAGTGTCTATGTGGTCCACGCAAACCACCAGAACTCCATGTTGCACTACTAGAGCCAACAGGAAGGTGTTGTCCCTTTGAACATCAACATGTTAGGGTTGATCACTTTCCCATATTGTTTCTCCCTTGTTGTCCCTCCCTTTTACTTTCTCGGGCTCTCTTGGTTACCAGAACTAGAGAGGACAACAATTTTTAGAGCTTATTATTGTGACTGGGAGGAATCCAATACCTCTCTATTTAAAGGAGGGTTATGGTCATGGCTTCTAGTCCATCAGGGAGTCAAAGAGACGGAATTTCATGACTTTTCTAGAATCTACAAATAATAAACCAGTCATTTCACTTTTGAAATGGTCGTTTCATATCATGAAATGGTTGTTTCATTTGTGATACTATCATTTCATTTTCCAACTCAGGCAATATTCAACCAATGTTGTTTGAATTGGACTGAAACTTGAATTCATCGGTTCAACACTTGAACCCGTTGGTTCGCAGTCGAATCAATCAATTTGTCGACAATAGTTGTTTAATTGAATACCTAAACACTTTTGTAATAAAATTAAACATCATTCATGAATAAACTCCTATTGCAAATGTACCTTATGCGTGTGACCTTATAGATCCCAAACTATGTTGGTAGTGAATGTCCATAACTAACATATGACATCACAAGCAATGAGCGATATCTAGCAAGACATCATTGCTACCCAAGTAATTGGAAATTTGGAGAACAACTTCAACCTACAATCTGTGATCAGTGTTACTGTGATCGTATAGTTCCTTTGTCTCTAATATCCATATTGAACTTGAGGCATGGAATCATTGTACTCCCAACATCCAATCCATATTCCTTGAACTAGAGAAACTGCTCTGAGATGTACGTGAACTTAAATATCAGATATTGAGTCACGTGAGTATGGCCATACATTTCTCAGTCTCGCTTATCAAGTGGCCTAGATATCAATCTCCTGTAGGATGTACGAATCCCATCTACACCACTCACACTCAATTCCCATGTGTCTCAGTGTACCTAGGCATCACCTTAATGGAAACTGTTATTCAAAGTCACATTGGATGATATCAAAATACATCAAATTATTGGATCAAAGGGCTCTAGAGAGGGGGGAGCTAAAAAGAACTTTAACCAAATTCATTAGAGCTTCAAGTTTCTTTAAGAAATAGGATTGCAAATATATAATTTATGTGTAACTAAACATACATGGAAAGGACGAGAGAGATTGAAAGAGGTTAAGAATAAGCTATGTATAGTGGTTCTAAACTCCAAACTAGAAGAGTGTACATCCACTACCTAGAGAGGTCAAGCCCTTGGATTTTGCAACCATTGCATAATCATATTCCATTATAAGACATACAATAAGACCATCCTTTTGTAGGGCAAGTATACCTAGGCTTCCTTTTTAAGAACTAAAAGGAGCCAATAAACCTTACAAGGTCTTACCTATCCTTTGAGCAAGAGTCTTCAACCTCTATAAGGGATTACCCACTTTTGCAATGATATGGACACCTTCGCCAAGGAGCTCCCTTCTTGCAACAAGTCTTCTTCCTTGAAGGAATAACCCACTCTTCTCAAGGATCTTTAGCCTTCACCTTCTCCTTCACCTTAGGGAATCTTTCACCAACTTTTCTCTTGAGAAAGAGAAGATTTGATAGCTTTACAAGAGTACAATGGAGTATCTTTCTCACACATAACCTATCTCACTCATAATGACATTTTGATTAGTAAGAAAGAGAGAGAAAGGGGCTCTATGTAGACAAATACACTAAACTATAGCTAGGAGCAAGGTAGGAAAACCTTTAAATCAAGTCCAAGGGCCCCTATTTATAGTTAGGGGTGTCCTCTAGACATGACAATGGATATAGTTTTGAGTTTTGCAACACTCCAATAGTTAGAAACATTGTTTCTTACACATTCCATATAGTGCAATCAATTGAGTTTCAATGAAGGTAACTTGGCCAATAGCACTATGCGAGAATCTAATTTTGAGTTGTCAATTGAGTTTATCCTAGATGAAACTTGACCAATGGCTTAAAATCACTTTGTCTATATAGGGTGTCGCTCGTGTGGTCACCAGGACAAACTCGACCAAAGGCAGTTTCCAAGACCCATCCTAGGTGTCAGTTGAGTTTCTGAGAGGGAAACTTGGCCGAACAGGGTGCCTGTGAGGCATTTTGGAAGTTTGTCATTTGAGTGCTTAAACATTTGTTTTAAGTGCTCTTAGTTTATTCTCATATTAATTACAAGTCATATCATCAATTTAAATGATTACAAAAATTGTCCTAAGTCGTTCAGGATGTTTTCCACAAAAGTACATTTGCATTGACTTTGGCTTGTCTTGTATCAAGCTAGAGCTTGATGGAATTTATCCTTTCCATGTACCTAATACCTGAAATCAATCTCAAATAGACATATGAGATACATATGAATGGAATGGTTAAGTCATCATCAAAATATGGACAATGTATAACTATTAGGTCAACATTCTCCCCCTTTTTGAAGATGACAAACCATTCCTCAACATATTGAAAAGGACTTAGAATTTATACTTTTACCTTGTGAATGGTAAGGGGACACATGAATCAAAAATAAAAATTTCTCCCCCTTAATTTATGCTTACCTTTTCCTGTATGGTTATTTTCTCCAAAAAGCATAACCATGACACACATATAATATTTGAGTCTTCTTATGTTGTCACATGATATTTCAGATAATTAACTAGAAAAAGATCACAACTCAATATGTACTTGATCTCATTTCTCCCCCTTTGTCATATCAAAAGGCAGAGGGGTAGAAGAGCTAAAAACACAAGTCTTATCCATAAGCACAAACTACACAAGAAACCATCACAAGCAACCACCAACCAAACAAATAAGAGAGACTAAACATACTAGAGTCATAATCAAAATATGGAAGCACATACCCGCAACTCCTAAGATATAATTAAGCATAGAGTTAAGGTACATATAGTCATATTACAACCAAAAATGTCTCCTCTCTAGATGAAAACTACAAAATAGTGAAAACAATGAGATATGAAAATAGTAAGCCACATATACAATGCCCAAATGTTAAGTACATGAAAGTCTACAAAAAGATATAAATATGATCACTGTGTAGATAAGAACTAAACATCTAGGGAATCTAGGTCAAGCTCCTCGTCTTCTCCATCCGACTAGTAGTCTTCATCTCCTTCTAAAGGAACATCAAGGGTAGCAGGTATAGCCTCACCACCATCTCCATCAACATCAGAGCCATCATCACCTTCATCCTCATCACCATCAGCCTCATCAGCCATCTCGATGTACTCATTAAGAACGAAAGAGCGAGGATCAGGCCATCTGCAATTTTTCTCTTCCTAGGAGATGCCACACTCATGCTATGCATTAGCTTGCTCATAATTGGATATAGAGGCCCAATTGAAATCAGTAAGAAGGATAGTAGAAGGGCCAATAGGAAGGGCAAGCAGCTGAGAGGAGGCATCAGGGACAGGTCCACCATCAAAGGTAGGGGGTATAGATGAAGTAGAAGGCTGGTGATCTGGTTAGAACTAATTGTTTGCATAGGAAGCATAGTCAGTAGTAGGGTTGGGCTGGTAGGTGGGGTAAGGATGGGTGCAGGATAAGTTCATGTTTGACATTATTTGAACTAGATCCTGGTGTAGGTTCTCCTAGACCTATAGGTTGTATGCCTATTGGTGCATCATGTATCCCATGAGGGTTTCATTGGACACTAAGAATGAAGCACAATCAGGTCTAGGAGGAGGTGGAGGAGCCTGGGTGGAGGTCGAAGCACCATGTGTGGTTGTGGAGGTGGGATCAAAAGACTTTTTGATAGTGGTTTCATTGATGTACGCACCTTTCCTACTTGATTTGTAACCAAGATCATGGAAAAGGGATTTCTTAGACTGGTGAGCAAATAAACCATAGATCAAGTTTGGATAATATGGATTGGTTCCATGGGTATTCTTCCCAGAGTAAAAATAGGTCATGTGATGGAGAATGTAACAAGACAATTTGACTTTGACATCACAAAGGAGACAGTGCATTAGCACAACAATGTTCTCTAGAATATCCCTTTGATTTTTATTTGGATGGATTTACAGTTGACTAAAAGTGCAATGAGGTGAGTCTTGATGTCAAAGGAGGAATAAGGAAGAATTACTTTCTTCCTATAGGGAACCTCAAGTTTCTTTGGGAACTTATGGATGTTAGGTAGGGAAAGTTTGGGTTTAAAACCTTGGTACAACTTCTCAGGGTCACTTGGTGATATGTGGTCATCCATGTATTTGCAGTAGAGGTACCATTGAAGTAAGTGTTCAAGGAATCTTTAGAGATGGAAAACTTAGTACCCACAATCATGGAAGTAAGGATCACTTTAGTGTTAGGGGTGGCACAACAGAAGTATAGCTCCACATGAGATTTGCATAGAATTCATGGACAAATTTTGTGCTAGAAAGAGAGTTAGTGTAAAACAATCGCTCTACACATAATGTGCCAAGGTGTTGCTCATTGAACACATTAGAAACCTCAATCATAAACTCATTTCAAGATTCAAGCAAAGCATGAAAAGGAAAAGGATTTCTAGGAAGAATTTCCTTATACCTATTTACAACTTGAGAGGAGATGAAGGAGGTGCCATGAAAGGAAATGAACCTAGAAGCAGTGGAGGATGAGGGGGCTCCATTTAGGATGGTCCTTTTTTTTCGGTTGGAAGCCATGGAGATGCAAAGAGAGGTAATGGAACAAGACAAGGAAGAAGAACATGAGCACCTGTCCGTCCAAGCTCCCAGATCAAGGTAGGAAAGGTTAAGGCTGGTGATCCATGGCTAAAGAGGGTAAAGGAGAGGTTTGGATAGCCCTAGGGTTCAAAGATGAACTAGAAAGAAAGGATATCAATTGACTTTGCTCTAGTTGAGAGGGAGAAAGTCAACCAAGTGCCTATATATTTTTCCTCCTAACAGTGTTGTCGTTTGAGGCTTGGGAAGCTCGACCGACAGTATAGTTTTGTTTAGTCCTTGACCTGTTGTCGATTGAATTTCTCCCAGATCAAACTCGACCGACGGGTTAGTCTATCTAAAAGATAAGAAATTTGATTCTAGGTCACTAGAGTGCTATATAAATTTATTTTTTTATCCTATCATGTATTGTGAACATATTAAGGCACATTCCACTCAGCACTGGCTACTATTTTATGGTAAAATAAGTGTTTATGAAATATAGCCAAAAAAGCAAAATAAGGCATTAAGACTAGGAATAATAAGACAAAGGTGAGAAAACTACAAGCAAGAACATATAGGTAAGGTAACATCTAGCTAACATGAATACCATTATCATCAAGAGCAATAATAAGCAATTTTGATCTAATAAAAGTAAATTTCTCTCTAGCTAGAGGTTTAGTGAAAATGTTTGCAAGTTGATTTTCTGTGTCCACATGCATGATATAGATATCCTTCTTGGCAATGTGGTCATGGAGGAGTGATGGTGGACCTCTATATGTTTGGCTCTACTATGCAATATATGATTGTAAAAAAGATTGGTTTTACTAGTATTATCACAAAAGATAGGAGAAGCATTATAATGAACATTAAAATCTTGGAGTATTTGCTTCATCCATAGAACTTGGGTACAACAACTCCCATCTATAATGTACTCAACCTCAGTAGTTGAAAGAGCCACAATGCCTTGTTTCTTAGAGAACTAAGAAACTAAGCATGGTCCTAGGAGGAAACTAGTTCCACTTGTGCACTTTGTATCAATTAAGAACTCGAAATAATCCACATACTATAAGTATTAAGAGTGAAGTCCCATGACTTGGGATACCATAATCCAAAATTTTGGGTTTTGACTAGGTACCTTAGAATCCTCTAAACCGCTTTAAGATGGGATTTTCTAGTGCTTCATTGAAATCTAGCACACAATCCAACACAAAACATGATATCAAGTCTAGAGGTAGTTAAATATAACAATCTACCAATCATACCTCTATAGAGATTCTCATCTACCTTTTTACCTTCCTCATCAATATCAAGTTTGGCGGTGTTTGGCATGGGAGTATCCATTGACTTGGTGTTCTTCATACCAAAGTGCTTTAAGAGTTTACTTGTATACTTGTCTTGGTTGATGAAGTTTCATTCGTTTGTTTTCTTGATTTGGAATCCAAGGAATAAAGTAAGTTCCCCCATCATACTCATATCAAACTCACTCTACATAAGAGAACTAAACTCCTTGCAAAGATCAAGATCAGTTCTGCCAAATATGATATCATCAACTAATGTAGGGATTTTGAATCTTATTTATAGGCTGATTTCATACTTGTTTTGTGTGTTTATTTGTCATTTTTATGACTATAATAGCATGATTCACTTTCAGTAGCCTATAAACACTTTATGCACCAAGTTGATCTTATTATATCATATTTGTATGATTTATGAAATTTCTCGAATTTGACTTGTGTTTTTCTCTCTGTTTTAGGTAACTTCTATTCCAGGACCTGTTGATACCATCAATAGGTCCATCGATACTATCGACATGGCAACAACAACCAAGCTGGAGAAGAGCATCCCGGTCGATACCATCGACCCACAATGTCGATGGTCTCGAGATTAGTCCTGAAAATGAAATAGCATTCTGTCGATACTATTGACACATGGTCGATAGTATCGAGATGTCAACAGGACGGATTCCATTTTAGAAGCAAGAACGCGTGCCCTAAAGTGTCGATACTATCGATAGCCCGTCGATAGTATCGATGTTGTCAGATCAGAGTTTGTTCAAAATTGTCACGATCAAATGGCTGTGATCTTTTGGCAGCTGAAGTCGTACCCAGACCCGAGGAGGACGCTCTATTCGGCCGCACGAGTCCCGAAGGAGAGGAGAGAAAAGAACGTAGCTGAAAGCAACATTCTAGAGGATACGAGAGCCGCAGAAAGACAATTCTACCGCCAAAAGGCTGCAGAACAGGCGTCTTGCACCGAGGATCATCCGGTTATCCACCGTTCCAGGGGTTACACGATATTTCTATCTGTTTCTCATGCTTACTCCTTCCTTTCCCATATATTATGTTAAGATGAACATGCAGGGCTAACTCCTTTTGATCCTTAAGACCTAGGAGTAGCATGGGGAATCATTATATGACACTTTTGCATGGATTAGTATAATTCTTCTCATTTTTCCTGGATATGTTATCGTGCGCTCTATCATAATTTCTATGCTTGATCACCATAGTTAATTTCTAATACCTTTAATTGCTCTTGATGGAGAATCAGTGGTTGAAAAGGCACGATTAACACATTAGCCTATAAATTCCTTAGACGAGGTAATGTACGGTTAATGGTGGATACCTAGAGGATTAATTAATGCACTTAGATCTAGGGTATAAGTTACTACTGGCGTGGAACTGACCTAGAACTAGGTAGTGGATTGCATCACGGAAGCGAGCAATTCTGTCTACATGCCTCTATCCGGAATAAAGGATGATTTATGCTAATTATGTGAATCTGTATGCATCAAAACCTTGTGGTGAAACTGTAATCCTAAGGATTCCCATTCTCATTTGATTAAACCAACATTTAATCATCACTCTTTTTATTTTCTCTTTATTTTATTTTCTTTTCCAAAAACCAATCAACTTTTCCATCGGTTTAGCTGATTGATGCGATGATTTTGAGTCGCATTTATAGACCTGTTTGATATGTGTTTTATGCTTTTATTAGTCATTTTTATGGTTAATGTTGCATAATTCATCCATTTTGGTCTTTGCCACTATTTTATGTCAAATCCCCTTTATTTCATCATTTTGAGCATTACTGGTCAAATTATTATTATTTGTGTGAATTTATGTGACCTTGTCTTTGAATTTCAGGACAAACGAGTATTTGCTTCCATCGATACCATCGACGGAAGTCGATACCATCGACATGGTCACAGGTTGCCTGCCGGAAGGAGCAGCAAATTGTCGATACTATCGACAGGGATGTTGATGGTATCGAGTCACCTTCAGGTTGTTGGCGATGAAGCAGTCGATAGTATCGACACCCCGTCGATACCATCGACACAAGGAGGCTGCAGCGACACAAAACGACAAAGCCGTCGCTAGAGGGATGTCGATACCATCGACCCAAGTCGATGGTATCGAGACTACAACAGGCTCTCGGACGAAAAGAAATTAAGGGCTGCCGCTACCACACAGGGTCGATACCATCGACCCGCGTCGATGGTATCGACGCCGTCAGATATGCGTTGGATTCAGATTGATCCCAATCGGACGGCTGGAGTTAATTAACGACCTAATTAGGGACTTATACCTAATGATGGCCGCCCGGACGAGAGGAGGATCTCATTAGCCATTGCACGAGTACCGAGGAGCAGTAGAGAGGAGAACGGAGGCCAGAAGTTCATACCAGTCGATCCGGGTGCCGCAGAAGATGGATTTCACCACCGAGAGGCAGGAGAGCACGTGTTCTACGCAAAGGATCAACCGATTCTTCTCCGTTCAGGGGTTTTCCCTTTCAATTCACGTTTTTCACATGATTTCCCCTATCTCTACCTTGTACTTGTTTGAGATGAACATGCGGGGCTAATCCCTTCATCTTTAGGACCGGGAGTAGCCCGGGGATTCATTGTATGACAGTTTTATAATAGTAATTCATATTTTCTCTCTTAAATCCGTGGTATAGTTTCGTTTTCTCCATATATTGTTATGCTTGATCACCATAATAATAACCTAATGCCCTTAATCACTTTGAAAGAAGGATTAACGGCTGAAAAGAGGCGAAATCTACATTAATCGATAAATCCCTTGACCAAGGTGGTGTAAAATTAATGGTGGATATTGAGAGATCGTTCATAATGCACTTAGTTTAGGGGATAGGTTACTACGACGGTGGAACTGACCTAAATCTAAGTAGTGAATTGCACCACGACAGTGGGTAATTCTGTTTTCAGGCCACTACCCGGATAGAGAGAGAGGATTGAGGCATTATATAAAATCTAATACAATGAGAACCCGCGGTGAAACCCCAATCCTAAAGATACCCGTTTGAATTGATTAAATTAACATTTAATCGATTGGTTGCTTTGTTTTATTTTTATTTTCTTTTAATTTGGGCAAAAACACCAATTTGTTATTAGGCTTAGCTGATCGCAAATAGTTAGTAGGAGTCTCCAACATTTCCGAGTATCCCTGTGTTCGACTCGAGCCTCACAAGGCCTATACTACTCGACGCGTACACTTGCGTTTTTAGCGCGTAGTAAAATACACGTCAAGTTTTTGGCACCATTGCCGGGGATACGGCGAAACTGTTGGCACTTCGAGTGCTACGAGCGGCCACTCTAGGCCAATTTTTTTTTTCCATTCAACTTCAATTTTTTTTAATTTTTTGATAATTTTTATATACTCGTCATAGCACTGTACTGAACTCGAACTTTCTTATTTCAGGTACTGTGCATGGTGCAGACACGTACCACTGACTACGCGCAACACGCACCAAAGGTTCCACTGGCGGGCTCAGAAGACGAAGGTGACCATAATCGAGACCATCAAGAGGAATTGTTATCTGAATCCGAACACGAAGAGATGGCCGACGAACCAACGATTTGGGTGAAGATCAAAGCTTCTTCCGCATCTGCTTCTAAAGGGCCGATAAAGAAGCAAGCAATCAATATACCGACGTATAAGATTGATCCGGCTCTAATCAATTTGGTGAAGTCTAATGCTTTCCATGGTTTAAAGAATGAGGATCCTATCGCGCACCTGAGTCAATTTGTGGAGAACTGCGATATGGTGAAAATTGACAGATTCCCGCAGACGTCGCTCTACTTGAAGCTCTTCCCAAGTTCACTAGAGGGAGTTGCACGAGAATGGCTACACAACCTAGATGACGAATTTTTGGAGTCTTGGGACCATATGGTGGAGGTTTTCTTTGAGAGGTTCTTCCCTCCTGAGAAGACTAACGACATGATCCGGAAGATTCACAACTTTACCCAACAGGCTGGTGAGACATATTCTGAGACTTGGGAGAGATTTCAGGTCATGCTGAGGAGGTGCCCACATCATGGGTTGGATAAAGAGACGCAGGTGAAGATCTTCTATTTTTCTCTCTCTGAGCACGATAGGAGTAATCTGGATTCAGCTGGGTCGGGATTCTTTTTGAATAATACAGATACCAGATGTTGGGAGATATTAAAGAACATGGCTAGGAAACAATCATGGGGTGACAGAGGCATTGTGGAGCGGGTCAGAGTTCCAGGTGAATCCAAAGTAATTAAGGAGCTGAACGACAAGTTAGATATTCTAGCCAAGAATTTGCTAGCTAAGGAAGATGCATCTGAGGATGAGGAAGCCCAAGTTAAATTCATGCAACAACAGGGCTATAGAAACAATGACTATGCATGGAGAAAGGACAAAAAGTTCTCATGGAAGGATCCGAATAATTTTCTGCAAGATCCGGATGCCAAGCCACAACCTAGAGCGGAGGACAAGAATACCGAATTACTTAGTCAAATGGTGCAGCAAAATCAGGAGATGATGGCTATGTTTGGTAAACAATTACAATCTCAAGGTGATATTCTAACCATATTTGGGCAGACGCTACAAAGCCATGGAGCACAGATGTGGGCATTAGAAACCACCGTGGCACAGATTTCAAGTGAAGTGGCGGCCATCAAGCACGCCAATCAACAGAAACCGGCCGAGAATGCAAACGTGGCCCAAGCACACCATCAGGTCAAGTACATATCTGTGTTAAGCAATGAGGGGGAATCCCGGGTGCCAGAGACAAAAGATCAAAGCAAATTGATTTTTAATATGCATGCGACACCGGCGATACCGTATCCACGCACTTACTATGGACTACCTGGCAGAAACACTTTCTTCAGAAAATCACAACGAGTTATGAATATTGCATCTCCATCTAGGCAAGAAGAACAATTGAAGGCTGTTTGTGCACGTGTGGAAACATCTAAGGCGAGAGAGGAACCACCACAAGCTATTACGGGTGATGATGTCTCACCAAAGCCCACGTCAGAGGGAGTGATTGAAGTAAGCTTAGGGGAGTTGGACCCGAAAAGCTCATATGTGCCACCTCACAGGCGTGTGAGTGCAGCAGTTGTGTCAAGTCCAGGAAATTCAGGGCCAAAGAAAGAGCATCGTCATTTTAGGAAATTCCTGGAAATATTTCGAAAACTCCACATCAATATTCCATTAGTGGAGATGATCGAGAAGATTCCCGCCTATGGGAGGTTCATCAAAGAAATCATCAATAAGAAGAGGCGGATAAAATATGATGATATTTGTCGGATGAATGAGACGGTGAGTTCTATGATTCACGGGAGTTCGCCAAAGAAGAGAAAAGACCCAGGAGGTTTCTACATTCCATGCTCGATAGGTGATCAGCATTTTCCTAAAGCGCAATGTGATTCAGGCGCCAGCATAAATCTCATGCCTCTGGTGACATTTCAGAAACTTGGGTTAAAAGAAATCAAGAAGTCAGCCGCGACAATTGAATTGGCGGATGGGTCTTTAGTGAGACCATATGGAGTATGTGAAGATGTTCTCATCAAAGTGGATCGATTTATATTCTTGGTGGATTTTGTTGTCATGGATATGCCACCGCTCCAAAGCTGTGAAATTCTTCTAGGAAGACCTTTTCAAGCAACAACGGATGTCGTGACTGCCTTAGGGAGAGGTACATTGTCCTTGGGAATTGGAGGAGATCGAGTTGAATTCAAATTACCGCACGATCCTCTAAGCACATGCCCCAAAATTCCAAGATGATGAGCTTCAAGTCGTCTAGCCTAAGACATTAAATAAGGGCACTTGTTGGGAGGCAACCCAACCATCGGTACATTAGGATAGTTTATTTTTAATCGTAGGTTGCTTTATTTTTGTTCAATTTTTAGTGTAAAGAAGATACCTTGATCCGTTTGTTCATTGTGCAGGTTGAGGCAGAGTCGATACCATCGACACACTGGTCGATGGTATCGACAAGGGTACAGGTTGACGACTACATATTTTGTTCTGAGTCGATACCATCGACGACCTCATCGATGGTATCGACATACCTACAGGTGGTCGAGAAGGAAAAGTCGATAGTATCGACAAAGGAGTCGATACCATCGAGATCTATGGAGAAGTGCAGACCGATTTGTCTCAGTCAACTCGATACCATCGACGACCTCGTCGATGGTATCGACATGGTTACAGGTTGAAATGCAAAGTGGCGGTGTCGCAATGAAGAAAAGTCGATACCATCAACCCAAGTCGATGGTATCAACCATCCATGTCACCGATCCACGCAAACACATCAACGGCGATCGCGGCTTCCACATCATCGATCCAGGTGCAACGTCGATACCATCGACCCATGTCGATGGTATCGACACGTCAGCGGTCTGGGTTTCAAGATCCAGCAATCGACGACCGTCGATACTTGCAATGGGGGCGGATAGCATCGACAGGTGTCGATACCATCGACCCGTGTCGATGGTATCGACGGGCTAACAGTGGCGTCGGCCAAGTCTATTTAAGGAGATTCATGACGTCATTTAACGTCACACCTTCAGACCTCTCTTCTTCCTTTGCACCGAGTACTCCCCCGAGCCATCCAAGCCCGAAGAACAGCAGCATTGAGCGACGATCATCACCAAGCGGAGATTAAATTCTCCATCTTCACCGAGCTCTTCTTCTAATCTCTTTTCTCATTGCAACAATGGTGCATACATCTGGATCCTCTTCCTCGCGTGCGCACATGATTGACATCCCCGAGTTCGTGCCACCACCGCCATCATCGGTCACACGTCCTCGATTGGTCCACCCATCCGTGGAGGTGAAGAAGGTGTATGAAGAAATTCTGAAGCGCAAGATCGAGCCCACCCGGTACATGGATTCGGAGATGCTCCGTGATCTTGGCTTCAAGGCCAATCTAGATTACGTACTGAAGGGGCAGGCCCACCAAACGGGCCGTGGACACGATGAGCTTGAGTACCATGAAGACGGCCAGCCATTTTTCGGCGAGTGGCCAATGTACAAAGAGCTGGTGGCGGAATTCATGGCGTCACTAGACGTCTATGTTGTGCCCAATGAGATATCAGCAAGCGACCGCGAGTGGGAAAAGGGCAGGGTGTCTTTTCGGCTGTACAACCGTGACTACACCATCACCCTCGAGCAGTTCAACAACATTTTCAACTGGAATCACTCACGGTACGACTACAGGCGGCCGGATAACCGCACCAACTACGACGCTCTCTTTTCCGAGTTGGTGACAGTGCCACAAGGGAAGTCGGTTAGTTACCACAACGCTGCGGTAGCCGACTTCGAGCACCCATTTGTCCGGGTCTTGCACCAGATGTTGAGCTCCACCTTGTTTTCTCGGGGCAACCTAGCCCTGAGCAAGTTTCAGGAGCCTGACCTTTTCTTTCTCTACAAGCTCCTGAAGAGACAAGAATGCAATTGGGGTGCATTCTTTCTGCAACGCGTTTTGGCGGTGAAGAGGAGTACGAGGAAGGTGCCGATTCACTTCGGCGGGCTAATCACCAAGCTTGCTTCATACCTCGGCTTGAATTTCCAGACCCTCACTCCTCTTTCTATGAGAAGCAAGGTCAACTTGCAACATTTACACCAGTCCAATCTCATTCTTCTCCGAGATGGTGTGGCGTTCGCACACTGCCATGTAAATCAAGCATATCAGGAGTGTTCTCTACCCGACCCCGTCTTCAACATCGACGACGCGCAGCATTTCCGGTGGCCAATCATAGCCATCGATTCCGATGAAGAAGACGGCGACAACAACGGTGGCGATGATGATAAGGCGGCGGAAGAGGAGGAAGAGGCGTTCACACCTCTTCGATCATGAGTGGCACCTCGGAAGCACCCTAGGATGCATCCGGGTGCATCTTCATCTTCTCCGCATCGGCCTCCACCACCACAGCCTTCGCAACCGAGCAAGGATGTATATTCTATGCAAAGGATGTACACAATGCTTCAAGACATCCAGAAGACGCAGCATAGCCACACAGCTGCCTATGCTGGTATTCAAGACACCACCAACCGGCTCTATCTCAACCAGCAGGCGATCTTTGAGAATGAGCACCTTCTTTTCGCCAATCAAGAGAACACCCACGATCGGCTGCACATGATGGAGCAGCAGCAGCAGCCATTTTATGATCATTACTGGAGCCAGAATTACTTTGGGGGGTACCCACAACCTCCTCCAATGCCCCAGTATGATCTGACCTTTCAGGGGCAATACCCATCTTGGGATCCTATGGCTCCGCAGTACCCGCCTCCACTTCCACAAGAGTGATATGGTATCCCTGTTCCAATCTTTAAGTTTGTTTTTGACTATGAGGCCATAGTCGATTTCAAGCTTAGGGGGGTAGTTGGAACAACTTTATCTTTTATTGTTTTTAGTTTTAACACTATTGCCTTTGTTTCTTGTTATTTGTTTCTTGCAATTTTAGCTTTTGTAGGATCCACATGCTATCTAGTGTAATTGTGTATGTCGTAAAGTTGTGTCATCTCATTGTTAGTGCATGGGGAATTCAAGGGAAATTTGAAAATTTTTGTGTGTTTGGATAGCTTGTTTTGTTTTGACCTTGGGCACATATCCTACGAAAATGGTTGATTATGTCAACTTTAAAACAACATTTCATACATGTACTCCTAATGATTCATGAAAGTGGACGGAAATGGTTGTTTGAGCCTAAACTGACCAAATGGTAATGAGACTTTAATTGGATGTAAGAGAGAGAACCCTCTAAACTACTACGCAGGTCAGTAAGGAGGGACGCATAATATCTTTCTAAGGTTCACTCATCTAGTATTGTGATCGTTCCACTTCATTTTTCCATAATCCACCCAAGAATTGGAAGTAAAGTGCAGTTTTAATTCCTTTTGTTTACATAGAATTTAGATAGGACTTGCATTGCAATTTTCCATATATTTTGCATAAAAAGAAAAAAAATGAGAATAGTGATTCATGCACATTACCCTTAGGTGCATTCCATGTAGTTGCATTCATGATTTTTAGGCATAAAGTACATCATGTATCTCAATTTTTCTCAAAATGGTGAACTAAACTGTTCCATACCTCTAAATAGTGCAAATTTTTGAGTATGAAGCAAATAAGCCAATAAATATTCATTGCCAATTATGGATATAAGGGATGAAAAAAAAGAGAAAAAATATAGAAAAAGAAATTTTTTTTTGGAAAAATATGAAAAATGAAAAAAAGAGTTATTTAGAAGAAAGTAGAAAAAGAAGGAGAAAGGAACATAAGACCACCTGCAATTCAAGATAATTGAGTACATGATGTAGCTTAATTAGATGTCCGTCTCATATTGAGATGGATGGATAGTTAGTACATGCATCATCCCACCTAATTTTAGGCATTAGGGCATTTCTCATGTGAATTTGCATCATATGGGACATTTTTGTATTATGCATGTTGAAACTGTACAATACTTCCACTTTCTTCCATGAGCCACCCATTTTCATCCACCTATTGCTCGGATTGGTAGGCCACCATGAATTTCTCCTCACTAATGAATATCAGGAGAACTACTTCCATGTAGATGGTAGTTAGGGCGAGCAGCGTAGTATAGGCGATCACAAGATACACCAAGTCTGAACCAGCGAGTTTTATTATGTTAACTGCCTTATGTGATAGTGTTCATTAGTTTTGAGGTCAATTTCTTTTATTGATGATTATTGTCGCCTTTAGGGTAATTACTATTCTGTGGTTAGAGAAGGCCGGTTTGTGAATGTCCGGTGGGAGTCATCTGGGATGTCGATGTGGTGTGTTGTTTTTCAATTGACATTTGCAATTCTATTCTAAGGATAAGTTGCTCGAGGGCGAGCAACGTTCAAGCTTAGGGGAGTTTGATGCGATGATTTTGAGTCACATTTATAGACCTGTTTGATATGTGTTTTATGATTTTATTAGTCATTTTTATGGTTAATGTTGCATAATTCATCCATTTTGGTCTTTGCCACTATTTTATGTCAAATCCCCTTTATTTCATCATTTTGAGCATTAATTGTCAAATTATCATTATTTGTGTGAATTTATGTGATCTTGTCTTTGAATTTCAGGACAAACGAGTATTTGCTTCCGTCGATACCATCGACGGAAGTCGATACCATCGACATGGTCACAGGTTGCCTGCCGGAAGGAGCAGCAAAGTGTCGATACTATCGATAGGGATGTCGATGGTATCGAGTCACCTTCAGGTTGTTGGTGATGAAGTAGTCGATAGTATCGACACCCCGTCGATACCATCGACACAAGGAGGCTGCAGCGACACAAAATGACAAAGCCGTCGCTAGAGGGATGTCGATACCATCGACCCAAGTCGATGGTATCGAGACTACAACAGGCTCTCGGATGAAAACAAATTAAGGGCTACCGCTACCACACGTGGTCGATACCATCGAACCGCGTCGATGGTATCGACGCCGTCAGATATGCGTTGGATTCAGATTGATCCCAATCGGACGGCTGGAGTTAATTAATGACCTAATTAGGGACTTATACCTAATGACGGCCGCCCGGACGAGAGGAGGATCTCATTAGCCATTGCACGAGTACCGAGGAGCAGTAGAGAGGAGAACGGAGGCCAAAAGTTCATACCAGTCGATCCGGGTGCCGCAGAAGACGGATTTCACCACCGAGAGGTGGGAGAGCACGTGTTCTACGCAAAGGATCAACCGGTTCTTCTGCGTTAAGGGGTTTTCCCTTTCAATTCACGTTTTTCACATGATTTCCCCTATCTCTACCTTGTACTTGTTTGAGATGAACATGCGGGGCTAATCCCCTTCATCTTTAGGACCGGGAGTAGCCCGAGGATTCATTGTATGACAATTTTATAATAGTAATTCATATTTTCTCTCTTAAATCCGTGGTATAGTTTCGTTTTCTCCATATATTGTTATGCTTGATCACCATAATAATAACCTAATGCCCTTAATCACTTTGAAAGAAGGATTAACGACTGAAAAGAGGTGAAATCTACATTAATCGATAAATCCCTTGACCATGGTGGTGTAAAATTAATGGTGGATATTGAGAGATCGTTCATAATGCACTTAGTTTAGGGGATAGGTTACTACGACGGTGGAACTGACCTAAACCTAAGTAGTGAATTGCACCACGACAGTGGGTAATTCTGTTTTCAGGCTACTACCCAGATAGAGAGAGAGGATTGAGGCATTATATAAAATCTAATACAATGAGAACCCGCGGTGAAACCGCAATCCTAAAGATACCCGTTTGAATTGATTAAATTAACATTTAATCGATTGGTTGCTTTGTTTTATTTTTATTTTCTTTTAATTTTGGCAACAACACCAATTTGTTATTAGGCTTAGCTGATCGCAAATAGTTAGTAGGAGTCTCCAACATTTCCGAGTATCCCTGTGTTCGACTCGGGCCTCACAAGGCCTATACTACTCGACGCGTACACTTGCGTTTTTAGCGCGTAGTAAAATACACGTCACTGATCGCAACCAGTTAGTAGTAGTTTCTGAAATTCATGTTTCCTTGAGTTCGACTCGGGCCTCACAAGGCCTATATTACTTCGATACGTATACTAGCGTTTAACACAAAGTTTTCACATGTCAAGTTTTTGGCGCCGTTGCGGGGGAACAATGAATTTCAACACTACGAGTGCTGTGAGCGGCCACTCTAGGCCACTTTTAACTTCAATTTTAATTACTCTTTTCGAACTCAACTGCTTTCCTTTCATATTTTTATTCATTCTAGCGCAATACTTACTTGATTTTTTATATTTCAGGTACTAGTGCATGGTGAGGATGCGTAGTACGGACTACGCAGAATCATCTGAGATTCCACCATCAGGTGAAGAAGACGAGCTGATAAATATGCCTCCCGAGGATGTTGAACAAGAACTCGAGGCTTTCACAATGGCCAAGGAGCAGACCATTTGGGAGAATATTAAACCTTCTTCTTCCTCTGCACAGAAGGGGCCAATCAAGAAACAAGCTATCAACATACCCAGTTACAAAATTGATCCAGGGCTTATTCAATTGGTCAAGTCATAGGCATTCCATGGACTCAAAAATGAAAACCCAGTACCCACATCAGCACCTTTTTAGAGAACTGTGATTTGGTGAAGGTAGATAGGTTCCCACAGGAGGCCATTTATCTGAAATTATTCCCATCCTCTTTAGCAGGCAACACAAGGGAGTGGCTCTATTATCTAGATGATGAATATGTCGAATCATGGGATATGATGATTGAGGTGTTCTTTGAAAGGTATTTTCCGCCCGAAAAGACAAATGATCTCATGAGGAGGATCCACAACTTCAAACAGCATGCCGGTGAGACATACTTGGAGACATGGGAATGCTTCAATATCATGCTACGAAAATGCCCACATCATGGGTTGGATTTAGAAACCCAGGCGAAGATCTTTTATTTTACCCTTAACGAACATGATAGGAGCAATCTAGACTCAGCGGTAATAGGTTTCTTTCTAAATAACAAAGGCTCCATGTGTCGAGAGATTTTAAAGAATATGGCTAAGAAGCAATCTTGGGGTGAAAGAGATGCACCAGAACATGTCAGAGTTGCAGGGGATGCCAAGGCCATTAAAGAATTAAATGAGAAGATGGACTTGATAGCAAAGAGACTTCTAGCAAAAGATGACAATGGGTCTGATGATGAGGCACATGCAAGGTTCATGTGCCAACAACAGGGCTACAGGAACAATGACTATGTGTGGAGGAAAGATAAGAAATTCTCATGGAAGGATCCAAATAATTTTCTGTAGGATCCGGATCAGAAGCCACAACCTAGTGAGGAGGACAAAAGTAATGAGTTGCTCAACCAAGTAATAAAGCAAAACCAAGAGTTGATGAATACATTCAGTAAGAAAATTTAGTCACAGGGGGAATTTATGGACCAATTTGGTCAGACTCTACAGAGCCATGGGGAACAGATGAGGACGCTTGAGACGTCCATTGCGCAGATGGTAGCTGAAATTACAACCTTGAAGAAGTCGGCACAACATGGTTTTCCAGGGAATACTGATGTTATAGGAGGGAGCCATCAAGACAAGGCTATCTTGCTGAGGAGTGGAAAGAAATTTTTAAACTCTAAAGTCGATGAATTAAACACATCACATCCAGAAGCTACAGGTGAGGCCACAAAGGAAGTCAAAGTCACAGAAACTGCTGAGGATAGTGCATAGATTGCTATGGAGGAGCCCATTTCTGAGAAAGACACAGAGAAGAGGACACCATATGTGCCGCCACATCATAGAGCACAGACAGTCCAAGTTCCATATCTGAATAGCCTTAAAGCAAAGAAGGTGGATCAACAATTTAAGAAGTTCTTGGACAACTTTAGGAAATTATCTATCAATATTCCACTACTTGATGCAATTGAGTAGATACCTTCTTATGGTAAGTTTCTAAAGGACATTATCACTAAGAAGAGGAAGATTCCAGACACGGAAGTGGTGGTGCTCAAAGAACATGTGAGCGCATTCATTCTAGGGACATTGCCACCAAAGAGACAGGATCCAGGGTGCTTCAACATTTCTTGCTACATCGGGAAGGTAAAGCTTGGAGAGGCCCTTTGTGACTCAGGATCAAGCATCAATTTGATGTTGGGTTTTAGGGGAGACAGAGAAGGCAGCGGAAACAAAAAAAAAATTCTCCCCCAACCCATACCGAGGAAACGCGTCAACGTCTATATAATAGGAAAAGATGGTTTGTGGAATCATACCTTGTCCCGAGGCTTGCTCGACGACAATACCTCGCGCAATGCGCGGTCTTCAACTCAGGTCTTGGACGGTGTCTGTGCAGCTCCTGGTCGCACCGGGACTGACGACTCCTCCTCCTACCGGACTGTCGGATGACAGTTGTCCTCCTAAGCGGCAGTGTCCTCCCGCCTCTACTGTAGTCCACACGGACCACCTGGAACTCCACTCTCCTTGTCCCATAAGGAAGTGGAAGGAGTCGCACCCTCCTGTTGACGTACTAGTCGCCAACACACTCTCCTGCTACCAGTTGCAACTGCAGTTGTCCTTCCCTTGCTGCACCTCCCTTTTGCGGGAAGCACTTGCTCGGGATCTCTCATGGTTACCAAAACCAGAGAGAACGACAACTTCGCAAAGCAACCAGCTTGCATTGAGTTGTTATTTGAGAAGCCCCCAATACCCCTATATATATAGGAGAGTCATGGGACAGGGTTCTCCATCCCGGGCAATGCGGGACTAATGCAGGAGTAGAAGGGTTCGAGGATTTTCCACCAAAAGCAACCATCTCGCAACCTGAACTGATCGGTTCACTGCTGAACTGATCGGTTCGGCCATTGAGCCGATCGGCTAGACCTAAGCCGATCGTTTGGGGCACTCCAACCGATCGGTTGGTGCCCTGAACCGATCGGTTCATGGTCCTAATCTGGCTCAAAAAGACTTTCCTTGTTTCTTTCCCAATTGGTATCAAATACCAATATTATTCCCAATCGAATTGGGCAATTTGAAATGAAAGGAAAATCCTTGCCGACATGACTTTCCCAACTGGTCGGTTGCACCAGTTGAGCCGATCGGTTCAACTCTTGAACCGGTCGTTTCAACCTGGGCATGAGCCGATCGGCCTGGACACTCCAGCCGACCGATTCAGCAACCTCAGCCGACCGGTTCATCACATGAGCCGATCGGTTGGGAGCACAGGTTGGGCAAAATCAGTCAAATGCGATTTCAATCAATCCGATACTCCAATCAATGCGTCCAACACCTTGAACCATACGATATTGAGCTATCGACTGATTGAGTGTTTAATTGAACTACTAAACTCCTTTAGTAATCAATATAAACATTTCTTTGTGGACAAAACTCCTCTTCCAGGTTAAATCCTATGTGTGTGACCCTGCAGGTCCATTTCACGTTGGCAGTGAAAGTCCATAACACTTATGACTTCACAAGCAAAGAGCGGTGCCTAGTCACACATCAGTGCTACCCAAGTGAAAGTAGAAAGTTGGAGAACAACTTTCATCCTACAATCTGTGAATGGTGTTACAGTGAATGTATAATTCCTTTGTCACTGATATCCCGAATGAACTCAAGGCATGGAACAGTCATCCTGTCAACGTTCATTCACTTTCTTGATCTCAGAGCAGATTGAAGGAGATATGTATGACATCAATATCACATACTGATTCACACATGCGTGCGCACGCCTATCTCAATCCTACTCATCAAGTGGCCTTGGATATCAAACTCCCTCAGGAGGGACAAATCCCATATCTATCACTCACCCCTCAAAAGCCCCATGTGTCAAAGCCACCCAATCATCACCTTTATAACAACCCATGTTTCAGGACTGCGTTTGATGATGTCAAAGTGTGCCCAACGACATGTGTTGAGTGCAGTGATTTTAGGTCTAAGAATCACACTCACCACCATCACTGTGAGTACTGACTGTGACTACCATCTCATGGTTCCATGTGTCAAACTCACGGTGGGTCTGTCCGGTACCTTGTTCTCTAACAAGTACCTATGTGTTTGGTTTGATATCTCTATATCATGACTAATGAGATTCTATCATCAACCAACACCACAATATAGTCTTGTGTGTCATAGTTGTCTATCTACCTTCCACTATGACATCCGACTAGGGACATATCAAGAATGTACAAACTCTTAGCATCCGTATGATCTCATCGTTCAGGTCATGAACCTGAAGGCATACGTCATTGAGTACTGTCATTCTCTAGACATTCAATCTGTTCTATCACTATCTCATATGACTGAACCAGAAAGAATTGGAAGCTTGCCTTTGATGTTAATCAAATCAATCTTAATGTATCCCACCAATCATCCCATGATTGGCTCTCAGGGCATACATACCAACATTTGATGCCTCTCTCCACCTTCAGGAAGCTTGGTCTTAAAGAATCTCGGAGGAGCAAAATGACGATCCAACTTGCAGATAATTCATTCGTGAGGCCTTATGGGATTTGCGAGGATGTTCTAGTCAAGGTTGACAGATTTGTTTTTCTGGTAGATTTTGTTGTGATGGAGATGCAAGATGAGCAAGGGAACAAGCTGCTACTAGTTAGACCCTTCCAGGGTACAACTGACATGATTCTGGAAATGGGTAGAGGCCAGTTGACCATGGGCATAGCTGATGACTGATATGAAATAGTAATGCCGAATAGCCCAAAGTCATCAAAGGAACAAGGGCAGTGCAATAAAGTCAGACACTTTGATCACAATTTCTCCATTTGTCTAGGGAAACCCTTTCTCGACATGGCGCATGTCATGATCAAGGTGGACATAGGAACACTTGCTGGATATCATGGAGCAAACTAAGGTGGTCTCTCTTGCTAAAGCCGTGGGTTATCCAAATGATGAAGATAAAGAAGTTTGCTTGTCTATTAAGGATGATGCTGTGGAGATCTCAATGCTATAATATTCTCCTAAATTGCCTCTTGAAGCTTTCTTGCTCAATATTATGGATGACTGGATGAGGAACACATCACTACAGGACTGCGTGAAGATGCTTCAAGTTTTGCCTTGTTACTATTCTAGGCACTTTGAAGATCTGGGACCACTTTCGCCCCCATTGCAGCCTTCTTTGGTGAATCTGCTGGATTTGGAGCTAAAGTCGTTGCCCCCTCATTTGAAGTATGCATTCTTAGCAGTGGATGCAAAGCTACCAGTCATTATCTTGGCATATCTGAGTGTCTTTGAAGAAGAACAATTGATTGTTTTGTTGAAGAAGCACCGTGGTATTTTCGGGTGGTTAGTTTCTAACATCAATGGGATCTCCCCTACTCTATGCCAACACAATATCCGACTCATTGAAGGAGATAAACCTGTAATTCATCCCCAACGCCGCCTTAACCCTATTATGATGGAGGTCGTCAAGAAGGAGGTGATTAAGTTGCTTTCATCGGGAATTATCTATGCCATCTCAGACTCTACGTGGATAAGCCCGACACAGGCAGTCCCTAAAAGGGGGGGAATTACGGTAACTACAAATTTGTTAAATGAGCCAGTCACCACCCAGTTGGTTACCGGGTGGTGGGATTTCATAGATTACCATAGATTGAATACTACAACGCTAACAAATCATTTTCCTCTACCTTTCATTAATCAGATTTTAGAGGGACTGGTTGGTTGCTCTCATTTTTGTTTTCTAGATGGATATTCTGGCTACAACCAAATTTCGATTCAACCTAAGGATCAAGAGAAATCTACTTTCACTTGTCCTTATGGTACCTTTGCTTATTGTCGTATGCCTTTTGGATTGTGTAATGCACCCACCACTTTTCAATGTTGTATGCTTGCCATTTTCTCTGACATGGTTGAACGTTGTTTAGAGGTGTTTATGGACGATTTCTCAGTCTACGATGTGTCATTTGATGAATGCCTTTATAACCTTGATAAGGTTTTGCAGAGATGTGAGGACACTCATTTGGTCCTCAATCGGGAGAAATGCCACATGATGGTTAGCGAGGGCATTGCGCTAGGACACAAGGTGTCTAGCAAGGGACTGGAGGTGGATCCAATAAAAATTGAGGTTATTTCCAAATTGCCTCCACCGAACTCGATGAAGGGAGTTAGAAGTTTCCTTGGTCACGCGGGATTTTATCACCGATTTTTTAAGGATTTTTCCAAAATCACTAAGCCACTATCTGAGTTGCTTGAGAAGGATGCATTTTTTGATTTTAATGAAAAATGTATGAACGCTTTTGAGATCCTTAAGCAACGCTTGATTTCCACACCTATTGTGCAGACTCCAGATTGGAGTCAACCATTTGAGCTTATGTGTGACACATCCGATTACGCCGTGGGGGCCGTTCTTGGGCAGCGCCTTGAGAACTGACCCACAATCATTTATTATGCGCCGATAACATTAAATGATGCACAATTAAATTATACCAACACTGAAAAAGAATTACTTGCTGTGATTTTTGCTTTTGAGAAATTTAGGCAATACTTAGTGGGATTTAAAGTGGTGGTATGGAGGAATCATGCTGCAATAAAATATTTAATGGAAAAGAAAGATGCAAAACCTAGACTCATTAGGTGGATACTTCTTTTACAAGAATTTGACATTAAGGTTAAGGATAAGGTGTGCATTGAAAATGTGGTTGCAGACCATTTGTCTCCCCTTGAGAGGGTAGATGAGAAAGATACCAATATACCCATTATTGAGACTTTTCCAGATGAACATATTCTTTCCATTAAATCTAAATATCTGTGGTTTTCACACATAGTCAATTATCTTGCATGCAAAGAACTACCCGAGGATTGGAGTTATCAAGAGAAGAAGCAGTTTTTCCATTCATTGAGATTTTATTTTTGGGATGACCCTATTCTTTTGAGACAGTGCAGGGATGACATTCTATGCAGGTGTGTGCAAGAGTTTGAATATGACAACATGCTCAACCATTGTCATACATTGCCCACCGACAACCATCATGCTAGCTCGAGGACGGCTGCGAAGGTATTGGAGAGTGGGCTATATTGGCCCACACTTTTTAGGGATGCCTATGATTTTGTGAGAAGATGTGATGCATGTCAACAGACAAGTAATATCTCAAAAAGACAAGAAATGCCCCTAAATGTGTTTCAAGAGGTTTAAGTCTTTGACTTATGGGGTATAGATTTTATGGGACCCTTTGTGCCCTCAAATTCTAATTTGTATATTTTACTTGCGGTTGACTATGTTTCAAAGTGGGTAGAAGCAATACCCACTAGGACTAATGATGCTGCGGTAGTGTGCATGTTTGTGAAGGAGTACATCTTCTATAGGTTTGGATTGCCCCACATGATCATCAGTGATGGAGGCACACATTTCAAAAACAAGAAGTTTGCTGTGCTTTTGAGCAAGTATGGGGTAAAGCATAATGTGGGCACCCCATATCATCCGCAAACACTGGGCCAAGTGGAAATATCTAACAGGGAGATAAAGAAGATCTTGGAGCATACTGTCACCTCATCTAGAAAGAACTGGAGCATGCTTCTACCAGATGCACTTTGGGCGTATAGGACCGCCTTTACGACTCCTATAGGCACTATGCCTTTTAGGTTGGCTTATGGGCGTGTGTGCCACTTGCCGGTGGAGATGGAGCACAAGGTGCATTGGGTGCTAAGGAAGTTGAATGTGAACATTGATGATGCAGGAAAGTGAAGGTTTCTCGAGTTCAATGAGTTAGATGAGTTGAGAATGAACGCTTATGAGAATTCCCGGATTTACAAGGAACATATGAAACAAATACATGATCGACATATCCAAAGGAGGGTCTTCTCAAAAGGTGAGAGTGTCTTGCTATTCAATTCATGGTTAAAGCTACATCCCGGGAAGTTGAAGTCCTGGTGGAGTGGACCATTCATTGTTGAGGAAGTGTGTCCACATGGAGTTGTGATGGTGAGAGATGGTGAAAGGACGTTCTTGGTGAATGGCCATCGTCTAAAGCACTACTATGGAGAGGATTTCACAAAGAAGGTGTGTGAGGTCAAACTCATCGCACTTGATGAAGATTGATCATGATTGCATCTAGCCTAAGACGTTAAAGAAGGGAACTTGTTGGGAGGCAACCCAACTTAGGTGTAGGTAATGTTTAGTTGCTTTATTTTTCATTTTCATAATGAGTTCTCATGAATTTTCTACTTAGTTTTTGTAAAAATGATACCTTGATGCGTGCGTTTAGTGTGCAGGATTGGAGCTTGGTCGATAGTATCGACATCATTGTCGATAGTATCAACTCGGGCTTAGTAAGACGTCTGTAACAATCTTCAACACATCGATACCATCGACGGACCCGTCGATAGTATCGACACTGGGTCAGGTGGCTACAGGAAGAAAAGGTCGATGCTATCGACTCGTGGTCGATATCATCGAGTTTACTGGAGATATTCAGATTTTTTCTTATTAGGTATGTCGATACCATCGACATCCTCATTGATAGTATCGACAACTACCGCCTTCAGCAGCAGCAACATCACGATAACGACCAAAGGCATTCAAATGGTCGATACCATCGACACCTGTCAATTGTATCGACAGATGATGTCACCGATCCAGGATTCTCATCATCTGACAGACGCCTGCGCCTTCATCAAACGATCTATGACATCGATCTGTGGATGGCATCGATACTATCGACGACTGTCACTACTATTGACGTGTCATCAATCCGCATCTCTAGCAGCAGCAATTGATAGTCGTCGATACTAGCGACCCTCAAATTTCACTATTCTGTCGATACCATCGACAGACTATCGATAGTATCGATGCACCGACAACAACGACGGCTGAATCTTATAAAGGAGACCTATTTCTTCAATCTAAACACATCTTCAAGAATCCACCCTTCCACTTCTGAGCAAGAGCAAGAGAAAGAGAAGGCATCCCCGAGCGTCCGATGGCTACAGAAAGCTTCACCAACCATCATCTCCGAGCTTTCCTTCTCCATCCCTTTTCTCTCACTTGTTGCCTTTTGCAATATGGTGAGATTCGGTGCTTCCTCGTCAAGGGCTGCTCCACCTACTTTACCTGCCCTAGCTGGAGGACATCCCTCACCCGAGGATAGTCCACCCATCGGAAGAAATCAAGAAGGTCTATGATGATCTATGGAAGTGCACAATCGAGCCCACCCGGTATGGCGACCGACAGTTAATAAAAAATCTAGGGTTCGAGGAAAACATGGCGTACGCACTTCAGGGGAAAATTAAATAATCCACAATGCTCTACACCGACCATGCCGAGGGTCATTCATTCTTCAGCGGGTGGCCTACATACAAAGAGATTGTCATTGAGTTTATGGCATCTCTGGAGATCTGTGTCATCCCCAACGAGCTTCAACCAGCACAAACTGAGTGGAAAGAGGGGTGAGTTTCTTTCTGCTTCTACAACAGACACTACACCATGTCCCTTTGTGAGTTCAATGGGATTTATGGGTGGTCTCATGGGGATCTATGCCAGCCACCACATAGTCCAAACTATGACGCCATGTATGCGACATTGGTCATTGTACTTGAAGGTTATACGATCAGCTGGAACCACACATCAATAGAAGACTTCGAGCATCTTTTTGTCCAGATCCTGCACCGTATTTTATCAAATACACTATTTGCAAGATCCCGACTGTCACAAAGAAAATTTCAAGAAATGGATCTCTTCTTTCTCTATAACTACTGGAGAGGGAGTGTTTAAATTTTGGAGCCTTTTTCCTCACTCGAGTCATGGCGGTGAAGAGAAACACATCCCGAAAGGCCCCAATCTATTTCAGGGGTCTCATCACTCCTATCGCCATCCACCTTGGCTTGGATCTTTCTGGGTTACAAAAGTTGGAATGTAAGAATATGCTGAATCTGAATCATTTCATCAACGCAAGCCTTCTCAACGTCCGCCACAGTACCATCTTCGCCACCTGCCATGTACAAAAAGTCTTTAAGGAGAGGCAACTGCCTGATCTCACCTTCGACCTCAGGCCTGGCCAATATTACAGGTGGCCAATCATTGACGTTGATACAAATGAGGAAGAGGGAGGTGACGATGAGGAAAATGAGAAAGAGGGTGATGACGATGATGAAGAGGAGGAAGTTGCCACCCCCTCCGATGAAGAGTTGCCCCACGGAAGCAACCCCGACATTTTGGAGCATTGTCTTCTTCTCAACCATCTGCACCACAACCCTCTCAAGGTGGAGAGCATGTCTACTCCATGTAGGGCATGTACACCATGCTCCAAGATATTCAGCAGATGTAGCATCAACATACTGTGTCTTTTGTAGGTATCCAAGATATTCAGAACAAGCTGTACGAAAACCAACAAGCCATCTATGAAAACGAGCGCCTCCTATTTGCTTACCAGGAGAACATACACAACCGGTTGCAGAGGATTGAGATGCAGCAATAGCCGTTCTATGATTATTATTGGAGCCAGAACTATTTTGGAGGGTACCCACAACCACCACCGATGCCGCCCACCGATCTGACATTCCAGGGGCAGTATCCTACTTGGTACCTGAGCCAGTTCCTGCCACCACCACCGCAGTAGAGGGTATCACTGTTCTAATTCTTAACTCTAGATTTTAACTATGAGGACATAGTCTAATTCAAGCTTAGGGGGGTGCTGGAACAACATTTATCTAACTTTTATTTAGTTTTTATTTCAGTAGTTGTTTTTACTTTTGAAAATTTAGTTGTCTTGGTTTCTAGGATTTACTGTTTTCTAGGATCCACTATCTATCTAGTGTAATCAGTGGAGTGGTAATGCAATGCATGTCATCTTATGTTTTCACCATTGGGGGCTTGTGAGCAAACAAAATATAAAAGGAAATTTTAAAAATTTGTAAGCTTGTCTTGTGAGAACTTGAGGATTTAACTTGTGAAACTTATTGGGTAGGTCAACTCTAGAACATATGAACACAAATGTTTATCCTAATGGTTCATGGGAAGAGGTTGACATGTATGTTTGAGCCTAAACTGACCAAACGTTAATGTGACTTTATTTTGAAGTGAGAGAGAGAAATCCCTTGATTAATCAGTACACAAGTTAGTAAGGAGGGACATATAATTCTTTCTGAAGGTTCTGTCAATTAATCTTGTGATCTGATCCACCGCAATGTCATTCACACTCCACCAGAGGACTTGGGAGTGCATAACCGTCTTTCTCTCTTTGATTGCATTACATATAGATAGATTCTGCATTATAGTTCTTTTGCATTTAATTGCATGAAAATGAAAAAAAATATATAGTAGTTATACATGCACATTATCTTTAGGTGCATGTCATTTAGTTGCATAATTGTTATCATCTAGTTGCATGTTCATATTTCAAGCATGTATTACATCATGTGTCTATATGTTCTTCTAAAAATATTAAAGGTGATAAATTTGTTCCATACCCTCAGAATAGTTTGGAAGAAACTGCATCTAGTGTACAAGTTATGTAAAAGAAGGAAGCTCGAAAAAAACAATCCATATCATGTATGAAAAGAGGGCTTGAAAAAAAAAGAAAAAAAAAGAAAATTGAGAAGTAATCAAGAAGAAGAGGGAGATAGGAACATGTCTCACCTGAACGTTAAGAAGAATGGGCACATGATGCATTTTCTTAGATATTCCAACTCACTCTGAGACAGAATAATAGTGCATGCATCATTTCACCAAAAATGTTAGCATTAGGATCATTATCAATTGCAGTTGCATCATAATAGGTTATCATTTTTGTATTGCATGATGGATTGCAATGTGCTTCCATTTCTTCCACATCCACCCATTCCATCCACCCGTTGCTCTAAGTGGTAGGCCACCCATGATTTTCTCCTCATTCATGTACATTAGGAGAGTTGTTTCCATTTAGATGGTAGCTAGAGAAAATGAGCAATGTAGATAGAAGATCACAAGATGCACCAAGCCTGAACCTAAGGATTTTATTATATTAACTGCTTTATTTGATAATGTTCATTGATCTTGGGGTGGACATCTTTCGTAAATGATTCTTGTCGCCTAAAGGGCAGTTATCGTTCCATGATTGGTAAGGGCCGGTATGTGGATTGTAGGCGGGAATCATTTTGAGATATTATTTAATGTGATTATGTTCTTTAGTTGACCCTCTCAATCAGATTTTATAGTTTTGTTACTCAAGGATGAGTAAGATTCAAGCTTAGGGGAGTTTGATGCAGGGATTTTGAGTCGTATTTATAGGCTGATTTCATACTTGTTTTGTGTGTTTATTTGTCATTTTTATGACTATAATAGCATGATTCACTTTCAGTAGCCGATAAACACTTTATGCATCAAGTTGATCTTATTCTATCATATTTGTATGATTTATGAAATTTCCTAAATTTTACTTGTGTTTTACTCTCTATTTCAGGTACCTTCTATTCTAGGATCTGTCGATTCCATCGATAGGTCTGTCGATACTATCGACATGGAAACAACAACCAAGCTGGAGAAGAGCATCCCAGTCAATACCATCGACCCACAGTGTCGATGGTCTCGAGATTAGTCCAGAAAACAAAATAGCATTCTGTCGATACTATCGACACATGGTCGATAATATCAAGATGTCAACAGGATGGATTCCATTTTAGAAGTAAGAACGCATGCCCTAAAGTGTCGATACTATCAACAGCCCATCGATAGTATCGACGTCGTCAGATCTGAGTTTGTTCAGAATTGTCATGATCAAACAGCTGTGATCTTTTGGCGACTGTAAGTCATACCCAGACCTGAGGAGGACGCTGTATTCGGCCGCATGAGTCCCGAAGGAGAGGAGAGTAAAGAACGAAGCCGAAAGCAACGTTCCGGGGGATTTGAGAGCCACAGATGGACGATTCTACCGCCGGAAGGCTGCTGAATGGGCATCTCACACCGAGGATCATCTGGTTCTCCACCATTCCAGGGTTTACATGATATTTCTATCTATTTCCCATGCTTTCTCCTTCCTTTCCCATATATTCTGTTAAGATGAACATGCGGGGCTAATTCCCTTTGATCCTTAGGACCCGGGAGTAGCCCAGGGAATCATTGTATGACACTTTTGCATGGATTAGTATAATTCTTCTCATTTTTCCTGGATATGTCATCGTGCGCTCTATCGTAATTGCGATGCTTAATCACCATAGTTAATTTCTAATACCTTTAATTGCTCTTGACAGAGAATTAGTGATTGAAAAGGCACGATTAACACATTAGCCTATAAATTCCTTAGATGAGGTAATGTATGATTAATGGTGGATACCCAGAGGATTAATTAATGCACTTAGATCTAGGGTATAAGTTATAATGGTGTGGAACTGACCTAGAACTAGGTAGTGGATTGCATCCCGGAAGTGAGCAATTCTATCTATAGGCCTCTATCCAGAATAAAGGATGATTTATGCTAATTATGTGAATCTGTATGCAGTGAAACCTTGTGGTGAAACTGTTGTCCTAAGGATTCCCATTCTCATTTGATTAAACCAACATTTAATCATCACTCTTTTTATTTTCTCTTTATTTTATTTTCTTTTCCAAAAACCAATCAACTTTTCCATCGGTTTAGCTGATCACAACCAGTTAGTAGTAGTTTTTGAAATTCACATTTCCCCGAGTTCGACTCGGGCCTCACAAGGCATATATTACTTCGATACGTATACTTGCGTTTAACACACAGTTTTCATGTGTCATCAACATATATTTGAATGATAAAAAAAAAATTGTTAGAAGTTGTTTTAGAAAGAGGGTCGAATCAACTTTATCCATTAGATAGACATTGTCTAGAAAAAATTTCGTTGATTTCTCATACCAAGCTCTAGGGGCTTTCTTGAGCCCATGGAGAGCTTTTTACAACAAATAAACATGGTTAGAAAGCTTGTCATGTCCAAAGTTGGGAAGTTGAGTCACATAGACCTCCTCCTCTATTTTACATCAAAAAAAATGCTTTAACATACATTTGGAATAGCAAGAATTTATTATATCTAGCAAAGACAAGTAATATTCTAATAGATTCAAGTCTAGTAATAGGATCATACGTTTCATCAAAGACAATACCTTCCTATTGATTGTAGCCTTGAGCAACAACCTTGCATTGCTCCTTACCACTTTGCCGCTTTCATTCAATTTGTTGTGGTTGATCCACTTGGTGCCAATGATCTTCCTATCATTTGGTCTATCCACTGAGGTCCACACTTTGTTCTTATCAATCTGCTCTAGCTCCTCTTGAATATCTAGGATCCATTCATCATCCTTGAGAGATTCTTTCATGTTCTGACTCAAGTTGTGAGATGAAGGCTCTATTGGCTGGTTCTTTGTTGAAATATGCCGCGTCCACACCCTCTCAAAAGGATTGCCAATTATGAGCTATTTAGGATGATCTTTTGCAAAATGGGGAGTTGGGTCTTTCTTTGCTTCTTCTTTCTCTTCTGCATCTACAACCACCTCTTTTCCTTTGTTAATGATGTTGAGCTCTTTTAATCTAGGAATCACCTCATATACAACATCACAATTTACAATATTCTTAGATATAGAGGGGTTAGTTTCAATAAATTTAACATTGATATATTCTTCAACTTTAGACAACTCAATGTTAAATACTCTAAATGCTCTACTAGTAGTGCTATAGCCAAAAAATAAAACCTTGTAAGATTTCACATCAAACTTGTCAAAAGAATCCTTGGTGTTTAAAACAAAACAAAGACAACTGATAAACATGAATGGAGTCGATAGAGGGATTTCTACCGCACCATAACTCATAGGGGGTTTTCTTTATGGAAGGGTGAGTGAAAACTCAGTTTTGCACAAAGCATGAAGTGCTAACAACTTCAGCCAAAAACTTCTTTGGAGTATCATACTCTAAAAGCATGGTCCTAGCCAGTTCATGTAAATACCTATTCTTTCTCTCTACAACCCAATTTATTGAGGTGTACAAGGGGAAGAATAGTTGTGTGCATAACCTGATTTCTCACAAAACCTTTCAAACCAATCATTTTCAAATTCTCCCCCATGGTCACTACGGATAGAGACAATCTGACAATAAGCTTCATTTTCAACCTATTTGCAAAAAGTAGAGGAAACATTATGAGTATCACCTTTTGAAACTAAGAAGAAAGTCTAAGTAAAGCGATAAAAGTCATCGACAATCATGAGGCAATACTTGCTACTACGAAGCAATTGAGTTCTCATTGGTACAAATAGATCAATGTCAAGAAGTTCAAGAGGTCTTTTGGTACTAAGGACTCCTTTGGATTTAAAGGAGGATTTGGTTTGCTTTCATTGTGTACAAGTTTGGCATTCCTCATCTTTATCAAAGTCTAATTTAGGAAGTCCTTTGACCAATTCCTTTTTGCTCAACTTCTTCAATTGATGCATATTTACATGACCAAGCCTATGGTACAAAGATATATCACTTTTATCAACAAAAATGCATTTACCAAGAATAGGCTTAAGAGAATCGAGAACAATAACATAAAAGTTTCCATTTCTAGTTCCCTTATATATGACATTGTAGGAGAGGGAAATTAGAAGCAAGCATTCAAGAGATGTAAATAACACAAGATATATATTGTCACATAATTGACTAACAATAATAAGATTGTGATGTAGGCCATCCACAAGAAGTACATTCTTGAGGCATAGTGAATCACCCACATCACCATCACCTATTACTTTACCTTTGTTGTTATCACCAAAATTCACAAATCCATCTTTCTTCTTTGTAAAATTGTTGAAGTGGCTTATCTCACCTATCATGTTCTTGGAGCAACCACTATCAACAATCCATTTTTTACCTACAAGAAAGGGATATGTCGATGCCCAATTCAAACCTTAGGATCTGGAGTTAGCTTGGGGACCCATTTCGTCTCTAGGTTGGTTCCCTTCTCTTTGTATGAACAATAAGTAGAATAATGATCATCACTCTTGCAATGTGCACAAACCATAGGGTTCTTAGAGCCAAATGACACTCCATGGAAGATAGGAGGTTCCTTGCTCTTTTTCTTATCCTTGCCCTTACTTTTATGAGCTCCCTCATATCCCAAACCACTTATACCATTTTGTTTGGTAGAGTGATCTAGAACTTCATTGATGGACTTGTTTAATTTGAGGAACTTTTGCAAGGAAGCTCTAAGTCTGTGATTATCATCACTAAGAGTAATTACAATAGAAGAAAGACTAGATAAATCATCTTGAGCATGAAGCAGGCCAACCTCTAGATAGAGGGATTTAGTATGATAAGAATCTCTCTCATGAGATATACTAGCTACTTCATTACTAGATAATAAAGGTCTAGAAGAAAGATCATTAACTTTAGCAAGAAATCTAGCATTTTCATTTCTAAGAAAAGTAAGCTTAGCAAGATAGATTCTATTTTCATCCTTAATATCATCACAAGCATGTCTAAGATCATTGAACTTGACATCAAGTTTATCGTTTTCAGTCTTAATCAAAACAAGCTCGTCAAGGCGAGTTTGAATTTCATCTTTAAGACTATCGGTGTTCGTAAAATAAATTCTATTATCTACCTCTATGACATTTTATTGCAACTCAAGCTTAAGAAATTGACCTTGAAAAGAATCAATACTATCAAGATGGAATTTCTCATTTTGCTCCAGGAGATCAATTTTCGTATACAAGTCATCAATAATTTTCTCTAACCTTATGTTCTTAGATTTGCATTTCAAATAAAGAGAACGGGAAGAATTAAGCATATCAATGAGGGATTCTTTAGATAAATCATTCAATCTTACCTCACATAAATTACCTCACATATGTTTTTACTAGTTGAGGCCATGAGCGTAAGGTGGCATTCTCCCTCATTAGAGCTAGAATCACTAGAAGAAGACTCCTCCCATGTGGCATGGGCTGCATCTTTGTTTCTTCTTTCCTTCTTGGCCTTCCTATTGAACTCACGTTCTTTCTTGTAGTCCTCCTTCTTCTTGGATTTTCTCTTGTGGTAGGGCTTATTTTCCTTGGGCAATCATTATTGTAGTGTCCCTTTTAGCTACACACATAACATCTTGGAGTGAAAGAGGAGGATGTCTTTCCTTTGAAGTCCTTCCCCTTGGAGTAGTTAGCTTCATGATCACTAAGGACTTCATCTTCACTTGAGGAGGGATAGCCTAATAAGAAAGTTGTTGTTGAAGAACAATGGCCTCCACTTGAGATTTCAAGGCATTTTCCTTCATCATCTTTGACTGCTTCTCTTCAATATTTTCTTCTCCTTCTTGCTTGTCAAGTCTTGGCTCATAAGCTTGAAGGTTCCCAATGAGCTCTTCGATAGCTATCTCACCAAGGCTTCTTGTTTCTTCAATGGCGGTCACCTTGGATTTCCACCTCTTAGGATGAGACCTAAGGATCTTGGAGTTGATGGTGCCTTGATATGTGGGTTTCCCAAAGAAGCAAGTCAATTGATGATGGTGTTGAGCCTTGAGTACATATCAGCTAGTCTCTATTTCTTACCCATCTTGAAGTTCTCAAAAAGTCCACTACAAAAAAAGGTGTATTAACTACAATTGGTTTAGTTACATATATCCTATATGTAGTAAGTGATGCCTTTCTTTACAAATAATATATATATAAATGAAAGAAATGTACCTAAATATTAAATGCAACAAGCGCGCCAATGATATTGAAAATTGGAACGTATCAAATTTTAGCGTCGCGCACAACTTCAGAAAAACCACACAGGTATTCTCCGCCCATCATTTCATCCCCTTTCCCCTTTTTTCACTCCTCTTCATACGATGTTGCATCCAAGACCGTCCCAGTGATCGGACTTCCTTGCACTCGATTGGCTTCTACTTCTCATTCTCTCAGAAATGGCTCTCCGATAATGCATATCATGACGCTCCGCTCACTGCACACTCTGGTTGCCTCAATGCTAGGGCATCACCACTCCTCAAAACTACGTTTTGCCTATGTATCCACACTCATCTTGACTCCACTCCAATTGGGTGATCCTCGGCAGCCTTCGTCACAAAGATCGTGCTTGTCGTGGTGGTCGTGCCCATGTCCGACAGAGATCGCACGCACCGTCATGGAACACTTGCGATTGGAATGCTCTCTGTTATGTTACGACACTTTACTTGGATTGGCAGAATGGTCACATGTGAACGCTTTCTGGGTATTAATGTGAAAGGCGTTCCGCTTGGTGTCTTGGTCCATAACCATCAAAGGTTTCTGCTAGGAGGAAGGACCGACTTCCAGGTTGGACTAACAGTAGGTCATGTTTTTCACCTTTCTCCATGTTCTCACCTTGGCATTAAATTTGGATCATTACTCTTTGATTCTTTATATGAATCAGAGAAAATCAAACCTCTTTACTTGTATGCCTTTTTAATCGTGTTGTATTCCTTGTTTGTGTTGTAGCTTGATCAGAACGAAGTCACTAGTGTATGTGGTTGGAAATCGTAGATAGATGCTATGACAGCTAAACAATAAAGTTCTATTAAATTCATATAATACTTTTTTTTTGTTACCAACCATACGAATACTTATCTGGATTCACATACAAAATGGGTGACTTGCTTTCTGTTATGTATAAACAATGTTCTTTTACGAAGCCCATCTATCTGCCTATCAATTTTTCATTTTCAGAACTAACACCAGGATGAGATTAAGGACGTCATAGATAAAAATTGGGCTAGCTAATATACTGATATGATTCTGAACCTCTTCATCCGAAGAATTGGCTTTGCCATTCAATGGTGACACATCTTGTTTACAGCCTACCTTCCTCATTTTAAAAATATGTAACGAGATTACAATAAAAAATATAATCCTGATACTCGAGCAATTTCATCTTAAATCTATGAGCATTCCCTTTCTTAGCCTTTGCAAAAACCATTAGTTCGTCAATGCAGACCAATTGGGAAATTCTTTGCCATGAGCTACTTGTAGGATTGTGAGAGCTTTTGTGTTTAACATGCACTGGAAATTTTGCTCACAAAGAGCCTTGCATCCCAAAGACCAACATTATTGCTTGATTCTATATTAGCTTGAAAGTGGTAACCTATGAGAACCATTAATCATGACATGGAAAGAGGGTTTCACTAGGCACACACCCACCAAAATTTACTTTCTAAATTTCTTTTGATACATTTAGAATTCTAGTGGTAGATACGGATAGCGAGGAGCGAACTAGGTTATTTTTCTCTTAGGCTCAACTAATTATTGCTGCTATATTGTGTGTATTTCATAACTCATTTATTGAATCAATTAAATATCAATCTCCCTTGAAATCTAACCAGATATACCATTGAGTCTGAAACAAGTCGAACTTAGCATGTATAAATGAAATAATGCTATTCTCCGTTGACTCACTTAAGAGTGTTTTCTTTAACCATTTAGTATTTCCATTCTACTCTATGGAACCTAGCTGATATTATGGATCTTGAGTTCTTGATGGATGTTTATTTTCAGTAAACATATCTCAGTTATTCATTTTCTAAATATGAAACAAGTTTATAGGTGAAGTCAATACACTTAATCTGGAAACCATCAAACCATATATCATCACTTTCATATCCTTTGTAAAAAAAAAGCTAGGTTGTGGTCATTCCAACTGCTTTCTCTGTGAATATGTTGGAAGCAGGCCTAAATTAAATCGCTGTGGAGTTCATTAATTATTCTAAATATTTGCAATACAGGCATCTGCCTCGGGATTCCATAAGCGCTCCAACAACCACATTGATGTTGTCACATTCGTATGGGACTCTGTCAAAGCTTAGAAGTAGAGTCATCTCCATTGAGAAGGAAAGGGCATATCTCTCAGCACTAAAAGCAACCTAGGAACGTCCACAATGCGGGCTGTCATCTCAACTGTGGTACCCTCCGAGTTTCTAAACACTAATCTACAGGAAACCCTTTTGTTCTTGATGATTGTTGTATTTGAGCTGGCTCTGATGAAATCATGCTCTGGCAGGGTCCAAGGTGACACTCTGTTGCTGCTCGGGCCAGTCAAACTACCATCTTATCTAACATTTGCCTATTTGTGCATCTCCTCCCATCTTAGTGACCCAGGCGCAACCACCTCTATTTTCTCTATTGATGCATTAATCATTTGTTTGTATCTTCTCTTCAAAGCCACAATGTAGTAGATTGTGAAGCTTGTCAACTCTGACCTTTTTAACTTAGTGGTCAGTAATTAAATAGGTCAGTACCTGGTACATCCTTCAAACTAGACATTCGTGCATTAGAAGGGTTGTCATACCACATGGTGGAAATGTGGGGGCACAAAATGAGAGCATGGACAACTAATTCATCATCATCAGCACACAAGGTGGAGGCTCAGTGCAGTTCAGTGTGTTTCTAAAAGAACTTTCTTATAGTGGGTAGTTGTTTTGAGCAGAGCCACCAAAGGAAATGATTGGCTTTTGGAGGATCAGGCAATTTCCAAATTAGAGTCCATGAGTTCTGTAGTGCTATTGTTTGGCATGTCCACTCTATGGCACCCTAATAGTGGCTAGATAGTATGATACTTCTACACCGAACATGCTATTAGCAGAAGGAAACCAGAATAGGTCATCATCTGATTCCAAGAAGATCAGAATGATGATGAATGTGGCAATGGCATTTTCAATAAAACATTCACAAGTCGGTTCATGTTCCATGAGAACTGCACTTTATCAATCAAATCTTTAACTAGGATCCTAGAAAACTCATCTGGCATTTCCATTCTAGAGCATTAGCCCTTGCATTGAGTGGTCCATTGGTCATCCCATACTTTGTCTTTGCACCTATTTTTGATCTTCCATCTAATAACTTATTTGAGTGAAGCACTGCCCCCCCACACACACACATACTCCTCCATGTGAGGATTGGGTCAAAACCCCTTTCAGAATCTAGAAAATCATCGTTTTTGAAATATCTATTCTTTATGGATCTAATATGAACGTCATTTGATGTTTTCATTGGAAGAAGAGAATCCACATCTTTTAATTCCACTTATATGGTAAAAAAATTGTAAATATTATGACGTGATGTTTTGTTTCATTCATATCAAGTTCCATGCAAAACAAGAGAAGTAATTTGGTCACGAGTTGGAACAACAACCTCATACATATAGTTTGTATGTGTGCTTCATATGGAAGATACTAAGGAGGTATATTTAAACTATCATTTAGCACCACTCTTCCTAAATGTTGCAAAAGTCTTGCAAGTGTGAAAGTCACATCAGATCATCAAGAATAGGGGTTATCGTTACAATATCTATTGATAATTACAACATTTATTTGATTTTCTCTATTGATTGAACTTCCTTAGGTTGCAATCTCAACATTCCACGTGTTGCATTAATTAATATCCCCATAATTTGTTTTGGGAAAAATATATCCTTACAGTGTTGAATTGATGGCACATGAATGTGTAATCTTGGTATTTAATATTAGTCATATTTCTCTTTCTCACAAATATTATTGAACTAGTATACCTCTATATATATCCAACGGAAAGAGATGCAAGATTAGAGGAATGAAGAGACACTATATTGGTCTATTTTTATGTTATTGTCAGAGTTGTTGGAAGCCATTCAAAACTTAGAATCAAATATGCATTCTAGCTAATAATGAGTTACATTTTGAAGTTATACTTTACATCTAATTTGGCTTGGTTTATGGTTGGTTTCTCTTGCATTATTTCTGAGAGGATGTCCATTCTGATTCCTCTTACTAACTTCTCTAACTTTGACAATGTAAAACAGATGATGTTAATATGGGTCTCCTCATATACTACTTAGCCGTTGAGCCTGACCCACTAAGAAATTTAGCAGAGATACTTATTCATGAAATGAATTTTAAGCATTTTAAAGATGCTTAACACTCGTATAATGTCTATGCCTAATTTGGGAAAACTAGGAGAAACATACAATGTGAATGTCTTTGGGCAAGGTGATCTTCAAAGGATGTAAGAATGTGGCCTGAAGGTTGGCCAATAATGTGGTTGAAGTAAACAAGGACTCTGAATCTACAAATTTAGATCAGAGCTTTATGGGAAGATCTAGACTGTAACTTGATATGTGATGTTTGTAGACTATAAATATGAACAGAGGTTCCGAGGGAAGCACCTAAGATATAATTATATTATTCATACAAAATCTATATGTTTTGCATAAAATTGTATGCATCTTTTTTATGATTCTGTCAATGTTGTTCTCTAAATGAATAACATACTATTTCTATAGTTAGTTGCAGGCTTACATAAAATTGAGATACTCCAGACTTGTTGAAAAACCTTGGTAGTGTCGGAGAAAAGACCACAAGTGTTGCTTTCAAGCCCACTTGAGTATTACTTGTAGGGAATATTATCTGATGTTTTAAAGTGCCTTGGCGGGACTATAGTTTAACTGCATTAGATTATTGTATTTCAACTGTTTAACACCTGATATGTGTGCTAGCAACCCACATGATATTAGATTATAGACTGGCTATCCAGGAAAGTGATTTATATATAGGATGTTGGGGTCATAATATTGGCAAACTCTTTACATGTGTAGTTTCTATTTCAATAACTATTGTCCACAGACTATTTCTTTCAAATATTATCATCTTCAGAATGAGAGTTTCTTTGAAAAGCATCACTACAAAGCTTCTACGCCTCTTGTTATGTTGTTTCAGTTGGTTTGATCATGCTGTAATTCTTTTTATTACTGCCATACAATTAGAATACACATATATACCTAAAGATGAAGTCAGAAATTTCAAGCACAAAGAATAAACTTTGAAAATAGTAGTTTTAGTCTTTTAGATGGCCTAGCTGGGTTCATTGAATGAGTCTAGACAATGTCTTTTTCTTATTAATATAGTCTAGTTAGATAGGAGTTAAATACAATGCAGATAGAAAAGAAATGAAAGAGGGACCTATGTAACCTTACACCATTGGGATTGGGATTTTAGGATCAGGTTATTGGTTGCTTCTCTTGTTGTTGGGATTTTCTACATCACTCTATGGATATGTCTATGCTCAGATATCTACTTGGAGGTCTGAAAATCAGTATACTAATTCACATTATCCAGTATTTTCAGCAACTCAATTTGGACAGCTAGCAACTATTTGATGTTCTCCAAAGCACAAAGCTGCAGACCCTCTATAATAATCAATGGTTGAACTCATTCCACAAATGAATATTATCTTATTTCTATAGCTAAACATGATGCCCACAACCTGATTTGCTCCTCCTCATCAGCCTTTGTTAGCAGCCAGTCAAAAAGAGCGTTGATTATGCACCCCTTCAAACAACATGTCACATCGTCTACATAATTAAAATGAGGACTAATAATGTAGGGGAGCCAAAGAGTGGGTAAGCACTACAAAACACAAAATCCTAATACCAAATTTGTGATCCCATCTCTATTTGCGAATACAATGTATTAGCCCTCTAATTTTATGTTGTTTTAAGTTTTTAACTCTTAACTAGTCATTTATCATATGCATTAGTCCTAGATATTACGTTATTATCCTAAAAAAAAGCAGTCATATGAGAGGCAGATTCAGCTTTATCATTCAATGCCTCGATCACATGATAGTAGTAATTTATAAGTGCTAGAATCACTTTAGTGTGCCAAGATATCTTTATTTAAACAACTCAATAGAAACCCGCAACCAACCAGGAATTCCTGGGAATTTGTCACAGATTCTGAGCTCTTGCTGTGTCCAACAAAGACCGCATCACAAGGCCTTAAAAAATCAACTAGCTATAAATATTGTCTATTCTTACCTCACTAATGTAGTAGAAAGCTCATACCAAAATATGTTCACTCATGTCTCTTCTAAAACTAATATACAATCTTACTAGAATATATCAATAGATCATATACAACATATGAATAGTATTGTACTATGTGTTTTAATAGTATATACTATTCAGTTGCCATCTGTGATTGGTTTCTTCTGTTCGTGATTTGTTCATGGATGCTCTTATATATAACATGACAAATGTAGTAGTACCACGTAGGTAGCATGTATGTACCTCATGCTCTTATATAGGTTTGGATTTTAAATTATGTAATGGATATGCATATGAACTTAGAATGATGCCTTGTGATTTGTCCTATTTCGTTTAATAACTTTGTGTCTATACTCATGTATTTCTTAAAATTTATTATTTTGGAAAGTTGTTTGGGTTGAATGGATGACTTGTCTTTGTCAGTTGGAGGAATGTTATTAGTTTGCTTATAAGTTCTTTCATGAGGTGCAAGGGTTGGTGGAAGACAACCTGACATACTACTGGTTTTCTGAATTGACTTGTTGGTTATGTTTCTATCACATATTGTACATTTTCTTCCTAGATTGTGGAACTTGATGGAAGGCTTACCATTTTCAAAATAAAATGTTAAGGTTCTATTTTTATAAAATTTTCCTCTAGTGAGGTATGTAGGAACACCCAATGGCCATTTTGGTTTATATCTATTTTTGATCATATAATTACTACACTTTATTTTGGTTACCCATGATATTGGTTATATAATCTGAAATTGTCAACAGTACAACATCCTTTCTAGTAAAACAACCCACTCTAGACTAATCCAAGACAACATAATTGAAACTCAAAATCTTAAACATAGAGTCTACGAGAGGTCATAAAAGGACAAAAAAGAAAAGTAGATGATCAGTTCAGATGGGGTGTTTCTCTTGTTGTCTGGTTCCTGGGAAGCTGGATGGTCCACTCAAAATGAATGGTTGTGATCAAGGTGTCGTATTCTAATGGTTGGAGCAGTTGGATTGGTATGTTTTTTTTATGCTAGCTTCATTTCAAGTATATTGTTTACCACATGGTTTCTATCATTTTGGTAGCTACTGAACTGTTGTACACCTTCTTGAAGTTCTTTTAATGCAAGACTCCCTGAGTATCATAGATTCATCTGACTAGGTGCAACCCATGAACCATATCAAGAACCATGCCACCTTAAACAAAACAAGCGATACTACAAGGGAAATTGGGAAAGGATCTATTACTTAGTAGCTCAGCCAAGGCAAAGGCTCAAAGCTGAACAAAAAACCACTCTCTCTTCCCTCCCTGTCTAATAATTTCACATCACAACATCTGATCCTATCACTAATTTGCATGACCAATGTTTTATTTTCCAATATAAAGCTTATGAAGACCCTATGCAATTATCTAACAATGGATTGAAGCTTATGTGAAGCCTTGTCTTGTTAGCCAATTTAGATCTGATTATAAACAACATTTGTGTGGCTCTTGCAAGATGCTAAGAAATAAGCGCCGTGTTTGAAATCAGCAGCTCCCAACTTGCTGAATGCCCATCTAAAAGAAACACTGGTGGAGTCCTAAGGTGGAAAGGCATATAAAGCCGGGTCTGCAAGAAAGAATTTTGCACCCAAATTTTAGTAGCAAACTTGCAATGCAGCAAAACGTGGTGAGTGTTTTCAGTGGAATCACCACAATGACCCAGAACCCACACTCTATAATATGTTTTGATTCTACATGCATTTAAGTCATTTTTCTAGTCTAGAAGATATGAAATTGTATTAGCCAAAACAATATATGAAACCAATCCAGTTTTTATTATATTGCAAATTTTAATGGCTTCTCTAGTTCATCATTACTGTAAATAAATGACTAGTGTTTTGTTCTGTACATTTGTTGCTAATCAACTTCTCCATTTGGTGTTTTCTTTTATAACATAGGCTGATATAAGGGCTAGTGGACTACTTCAGTGCTTCCTATGGGGACAAATTCTGTAATGTCTTATCCAGCTAAGTTCTCTATCATCTTCATGGACACAATAATATCTCATCTCATAATACTCGATTTACTGGATAGGTACTACATTTATATAAAAATTCAAGAAACTAAAAAGATCTTGTGCGTCCTATGTATTCCCTCTTCAACTTGAATCTCATTATGACAAAAAAAAATGTGCTACAGTTCGTCAAAATATTCAGTTGGTTCTAACATTATTTTAGGTTTGTACTTAAAATCATTTAAATTTAGTGCATGTAGGTCATCAACATTAATATCCTTTCTCACCTTTTCCACTTCAGTGACAACAACTTTGTTAGCAACCACATCTACAAGGGAAGGAGGTGGAGGCTGGCTCAACTTTTCTTCCTTCATAGACTTCATTCTCTGCAGATCACTTCCCACGATGACAGGCAAGATGTTGGTTTCCATTTTATTAATAGGTAATAGAGTCACTTCTAAGACTCACAGTAATGTTAATTGCACTTAGAAGACTCACGCCACTTGTCAAAGTAAATTGAAAGCCATGTACTCAGACCATTTGTAATTATAAGCTAACAACCCTTATATATGTAGCTTTGTTATGGTTGAGTATTCTGAGCATGTTTCTTTCTTTCACTAGCAATTGTGACGTCAAAAATTCTAATGGATTTCAGTCGACATGCATGTAAATCTGTAATTCATTGTAACTTGGCTGTCATGGCACCACCTTACTTTCCTCTGTGGACCTTTTCTACTCTCATGTTTGCAGATCATGATCATTGACTACAAGTTGATCTATCCTAGTGGAACCACCATGACACACCTCATCAACAACTTCCACACTCCTCAAGGAGCCAAGTTAACCAAGTAATCAATCCACTCTATACCATCATTTTCAGAATTTTCTAGTCTACACCTAAATCAATTCATGTTGAGGATGTTGTTTACCAAATTTACCATGCTTTCTAGCTTTTTGTTACTTTACGTTGTGTATCTATCCATCAATATGTCACTGACTCTGTGATGTATGGTTCTATACTGATTTTCTCTTTGTTATCTCTACCTCTAAAGGAAAACAAGTGACAAAGCTGGGATAGTTCTTCTCTTTGAGCTTCCTCTGGGGATTCGTCCAGTGGTTTTTCATCAGGGGGAGATGATTGTAGTCTCATTAACTTCCCCACATTTAATCATACTTCCAACGTTAACAACACACACTCTATACCATCAGAGTTCCAACGTTGACAGAGCACCTGTACCTTCAAATACCCTGATAATCATAACATTAACAAACAAACTGCAACTTCTAGCCAAACTCGAGATACACATTAAAAAAAGTTCCAAGAAAGGACTAGAACAACTCAGTAGTTTTACCAAAGTTTTACCTTCAGCAGTAACATGCTGTTGAAATCTATTATACTGCATCTAATCCATGTGGTATTCTATGAAATTTGTATCTACCAACAGAGATGGTTAAATGTGTGGAGGTCTTATAAGATTTTTTATCAAATGAAAACAACACACAGAAAGCTTACTTGGATCTACTCACTGGGTTAATGCAATGTAATTGTCAAGTTTGGTGCCAAACCAATAGAATTGATTGTGACAACATACCAGGCAGATGCATTGCTTCTGTACAACTCCTCTGGAATATTGAGCTGCGCAGAATTCATGGAAAATGAATATTGATGCAGCCATGACTAAGAAGGGGGCGGTGATTGCGAGTGTGGGACGTGATGGAGAGGGAAACTGGATAGGGGGTTTCATCAAGCAGGTAGCTACTAAGCACGTAACGGAGGTAGAGTTGCACAACATTCTGATGGCACTAGAAGTGGTCACGGAGAAGGGTTGGAGACAAGTAGAGATCGAGTCAGACTGTAAGGAGGCTGTGATGGAAATCTTGTCACTCCTAGCACCAAGCCCACGTTACTCTAAAGTTGTGATGCAGATCAGGAAGCTCATGCATCCGGGCACACAGATACAACATATCAAGCGTGAGATGAACAGAGCTCCGGACTTGCTGGAAAAGAGTTTCAAAAACAAACCCATACTCGAGCATATTGGCTCGAGGCAATCCCCCATGATATCAGCGATATCATCAGGAGGGAAAAATGTAACCGTTGTATTGCGGCTAATAGCGTGTGTAACTAGATTTCCAGCTACTGTAAATATTTTTAGTATTTGAAATTAATAGATGCAAACTTTGAGTGATTGTGCAATCAAACTGATGTGGTATTAAAGAATGCAATTAGTTTATATTCAATGTTTAAGAATACAAATTTTTGGTGTTGTGTCAAAGAATTCTGATTTCGTACCCACAATATGGAAGCCCCCTACCCTTGCGATGAAACTGACTCAATGCTTTGAGTGATTGTGCAACATACATGCTCTGTTTTTTTATCTAACTACTAATCTGAATATATGGCTGATCTAGAGTACTAAATTATGCTTGGCAAATGCTTATAATAGTTGAATCAACCACTAATCAATTCTGGAAATATAGGATGGTACAATTTTCATATATGCACATTTTTTTATGGTAAGTAGCTAATATATGTATGCACTCCTATAATAAATGTGCAAGGTGAGAAATCTATAGGTTGGCTATGGCTCTTGTGCTGATTCAGATTCATGTTTTGAGTTATTATATGATTGTCTTCAGTTTAAATTACTTTTATATGTCCATGTTACAAATGTTTCTACATTTTATCCAGTGTTCTAACCTATCATCATATTCAAACCGATCACATTCGTAATATATTTGGTTCTCCTAAGAAAAGTTTCAGTGCAATATAGCAATCTTATTTATGTAAGAATCTAGGTTATATATTCTTGCAAAATTGAGAAGATAACAGTCTTATAAATGCTTGTTGATTCCTTTCCTGCCAAAAGGAAAATTAGTTTTATCAGAAATATAACTGATCCTCGACTAATTAAACAACTTATTCAGAATTTGGTAATGTTTCCCCATGAGTGTGTGTAGGTGATACAAAATCTATCAACACATTCTAATTGTTCTAACAGCAGCACTTTCAGAACTGGCATTTGATGGTTAACAAGAATCTGTTGAAAAGAAATGACATGAAGCATTGGTTTTGTTACTTGTGAAATGCCCCTTTAAGGACTGTAGAGGTTTGGATCTGTTTGTATCCATGCTATCTTGTTACTTCAGTCCTTGCAGGGTTTATTTATATATGAAATTAGTAAAAGAAGAGGAAGAGAGTAAAGATGGTGAAGAATAGAAAGAAATTGGGCATATGGTTTCATATGGTTCGGAAGAGCCTCAATGTTGTTCTCAAACCTGCTTGGCCACAATGTTGTTCTTTAGGGCCTCAGTGTCATGTGCTTCTTCAAGAGTTGTTATATTGTGCTATGAGGAATCTAATAAAGATTGTTTAACCATTAGTTCCTCCATGGTACTTGATTAGATCCTCAAGTGAAGACTACTGATCACCTGCTACCTAAAGTTATGCTAGCCTCACCCTTTGGAATAACACATGTTTCCTGCTATAGGTAGATACTCCCCTTACACATGATTATACCTTCTCGAGATTATTCTTTGCTTTGATATATTTATTCTTTGATCTATGAATCAACCATTTAGTGAGATTCTAATACATCTTCCTGTGAATTTGACTTACTTCCAGTGCATTCGGGATATAGCTGTGCCATGATTCAATCATGAAGTTGTAAAGAAGGCACTGCTTATGGAAATGGAGAAAAAGAACGACAAGATTCTTGACTTATTACAGGAGGTTTATGGGGAAGGCCTGATAACAACTAACCAGATGCCATGAGGTTCTCAAGGGTCCAGGACAGCCTTGATCATCTATCAACTAACTATATTATGCGTCTGAGGTATACTTAAGAAAGATATTTTCCTAAAAATATGAATATATCTTTGAATACCCCTATAAGAATGTTGATAAGTTTTGTGGATATATAATTATTATGATATTATCATTTTTTATAGAAACACTCTTATTTTTTGGAAGATTTTGGTTTATCGGTACCTTAGATAGTCTAATGTTATCTTTTTTGGTTTTGTAGAACGGCCATGTAAGCTTTATCCTAGCGTGTTATGATGGTGAGCTTAATTATTATTGGTGCCCTAATATATTTTGTGCTTGCCTACTAGGTATGTACATGCTTTGACCATGTTCATCTTGTCATCTTGACTAATCAGAAATGACAAATCTATTTGGATATAAGCTTTAATCGAACAACCTATTAACTACTAGCATCATGATTTGTATTGCTAAAATCTGCTCCTTGTCCTTAATGATTTATATATCTACATCCGATTGGCATCACACGTACATATGGTCCAACCATTTTTCTTCGTGGATGGATTTGAATATTCTGAAAATCACCACTTTTGGATGCAACTTGTCTCCTTCCTTACTAATTCACAGCTGTAGCAACAACCATAGGCGCAACCATAGTCCCAACCCCAGCCTCACCCTGTCATCCAGTCTCAACTCCAGCCTCAAGCTCAAATCCCTAAAACACAGGCACCACCAAATGAACAACAACAGATTCCTATATGAGCCCAACAAGCTCATGTGCAGGCTCAAAAGCAACCACTAGATAATCCTCTGCAGATGCACATGGAAACACATCCATTGGGAAGGTTACCTGTTCAAATTGCATAGCATCCTCAACATCAACTCCTAGCACAACACCCTCAGATGTCACAACCATAGATGCAGCCTCATGTTAAACCACATCTTGCTAACTACTTGTACAAAAAAACAACATCTGAATCCACTTCTCCTGTCACAGCTGCAAATAGTTACTCAGCCTCAACCTTAGCCAAAAAAGCTTCCTCTCATGATGTGACAAGGATTTAGTCATATCCTAAGCATCAACTACAACAAGCTCCGCTACTGTTCCACAACAAAGGTCATATGCACCCTCGAAAGCAGCTGCCTCACCATCCTACTCAAATGCAAAATCAGATTTCCAATCAAATGGCCTTAGTAAGACCATCACAAACTCAGGTTTCCATGCAAGCACAATAACCAAATATGGCTTTATCTCACCCATGTTACAATCCTAATCAACCTACTGATCAATTTCATGCTCAATACTACACACGAATGCAGTCATCAACACAAAATCAAAACCTGCCACTCAACCAGGCCCTGATGTGAATGTAATAGCAGTTGCAAATGCAAATAGAGCTGGTCCACAGACCAAGACGGGGGAATATTCTCATAAGGTCTTGAGTTCATCACTCCTTATATGGTATAAATCAATCTACACATATCTAGTCAAATAAGCTAAGTACCATCCCTGAAAACTGGGCTTCAAAAGGTTTGCTACAGTTTATCTTTTATTCTCCTTATACTCTCCGGGTCACATTGTCGTTGCTATATATATGGATAAGATTTTGATCATTTGTAGTGATACTAAAGCTGTGTCAAGTCAAAAGAAATCCTTGCAATCCCACCTTCGCACCAAGGATCTTAAAGAGCGACGACATTTATTGACATAGAAGCTCTCTGCTCCAACATAGGAGTAATGTATCTGAAAGATGCTATGTCTTGGACATGCTACATGAGATTGGGATGATGAACACAAGACTGATTAAGATCAGAGTGATCTTCAGGTACCTCAGTAGATGAAGACAACCTTGAAGCCTCTGGGACTGGTGCCTCTACTTCCTCTGATTCATGTCTACCACGTCTTTGGTACGCCTGCTCAAATTGCTGAATTTCAGGTTTTGGAGGTGGAAAACAATATAAACTCATGACCACCATTGTTTCATTAGTTTTGGACATGAGAATCACAAACTTAGCAGTCACATTCTTAAAACAAGTTCACATAAATATCTTTTTCTTCACAACTATATAGCATAGCTCCTCACTTGTACACCTTGTAACAATTGCATAAGTCAGTTTACAGATTCACATTAGAAATTATTTTAATTATGGTTTCTAGCAGCTTGGCGATGTGCCCCAAAAAGTCAAAGTTAATAAAATTTCTAACTTTTGTCACAGAGTTAACAGTTGCAGTAAAAAGAGAGCCCTTTATATACTACATAGCACTTCTAGAATGTTCTCATTTGGGACCATGGGTCATGCTACTAGCATCTGGGATGATATTAAAGAATATAAGAAGCAATTTCTTATTAGTTGAGAAATGGAATACAGCAATCTGAGTCCCAAATAATGAGAACCCTTTTGTATAAAATTCAATATATCACAGCCACTAAAGACCCATTTGGAACAAGATAGTACATGAACTCCTTCACTATAGCTGTATTCAGCCTAGTTGTCATTCTAAATCTGACTTTGCTATTATCAACTATATCCCAGGTTTAAATAAGTAAATGATAGGCACAATTCATGTCAGCAAGGAGATGGGGCATTCAGAAAATTGAATGAGGGGTCAATATCCAATCTCCTTGTTAGTAGTATTTTTCACCACTTCTTCGTCACTGGATTCCTTGTTTCTGCTCTTAAAAAAGTTCCTTGTTTCAGTCTCCAAGTGATATAAGTAGACGACTTGTGATGTTCACATCTAAAACCGAAATACCTTTTGCCAATTGAGCACACAGATTTTTCATATATGATATGCACATTTTATTGATTAACATTTGTTGTATTATCCTCTAGTTATATATCGGTTATTTTGGTCAAACTACATCGAAGCATTGGTGTTCAGTTAGGATGAATTATAAACTACAACATATATCTCCACTATATCAAACTGAAGAAGCTGGTCAAAATGATTGGTCCAGTTTCGTTTAGTTGTCATACCTACGATCAGTTAGGACAAATATATAAACTACAACAAACATCTCCACTTTATCAAATCGAAGAAGCTGGTCAACTTGATTGGTCCAGTTTCGTTTAGTTGTCTATACCTATCTAATGGAATCATTGAAATAATGCTAGAGTGGCTTCATATTTCCCCTATACATGAAAAATGTTTCAGAAGAGGGTTGAAGTACATTTGATGTTGGAAACATGCATTTATGAATTTGAATGAGGGGTCAACATCCAGCCCCCCCAGAAAACAAAACAATAGGTAAACCACATCGAAGCAATAATAATCATTTAGGACGTATTATAAACGGAAACAAACCTCTCCACTTTATCAAACCGAGCAAAGTTGGTCAACTTGATTGGTACATTTTTGTGTATTTGTTTATACATCTCTAAATGGGGAAGAAAATTTAATGCTAGACTAGCTTCATATATCCCCTATACATGAAAAAACTCCCTGAAGAGGATCGAAGTACATTTGGTATTGGAAACTTGTGTTTATTATTTTGAAACAGAAGACATTTGTAATACACACTTTCCGTAAGTACATATTTTCTGAAGTATAATCTAGTATGATTTTCTCTATTTTTTAGCCAAAAGTTGATCTTGGTATGCATTCTACTGACCTTTCTACATGCTAGAGGATGTATTATGTGCGTCCAGTGATCCTTTCCATTGTGTTCTTAAAGTATATAGGTGTGATAAGACCTAGTAATTGTTTTTTCCAAGTAATGTACATAAGACTTCAGTGTCACTTGTAACAGGGGTTTTCCAGCTAACCTTCTTCATACGAAATAGTAATTTTTCAGTAAAAAAATCTGGTGTCATTTTAAGCATCTAAGCTCTCTGATCTTCAGCATGTGAAGAAACATGCTGATATCTGATATGATTGTCTTGATTGTCAGTGTTCTTTATTTACTATTTTGGGTTTTCCTTTTTCCTAGATGACTATCAGCTATATGCATCAGAAGAAGAACAATGCGTTTATGGAAAGATATGGTTTTTCTACTCCAACGGTATGATTCTGTAATGCTTTTGTATTGCCAGTTTATACACATGCTAACACACTAGAATCATGCTCAGATAGAAATCAAATTTGGTATGCTTGTTGCAAAAATGCTTTCTTGAAACCAAAAATGGATAAATTAGTTGAAAACTCATATACTGTTTTGTACTCACTAGACCAGTGGCAATGCTTGGATTATAACTTAGAGAATCAATGACCGGAAGCTTTTCAGAATGGTATATCATAGATCTCAGATGCATGAGACTTGAGTCGCCTATCTAAATCCAAATCAGATATAAGGAGTGATGAACTCAAGATCTTGGTGAACAAAGGCTGTTGTATGTACTCCTCTTCCCAGGTATATATGTGCATGTGTCTCACTATAATGATTTATCTAGTTAGACATTGTCAATATTAGCAGTTTAAGAGGTCATGTATTAAGTTCTAATGAAGCAAACTATATATGATGCAGGATAAAAAAAGGCCTCAATGTCAAAATACTGCTAAACAAGAATCGCTCTTTGTGTCTAGATGAAGTCCAACAAAATAGAGTACAAAGCAGATTCCTAGAACATCTATGGATGGTCCAAGTTGTAATAGAAAGATGTCACTATGACGGGCGATGCTACAATCTTCAAATCAAGACTTCTTCCATTCAACAAAATCAACCCACTCATCAAGGAAATCAGACAACTTTGTGCAACACAAGAATCCATGCTATCGCCAACTCATTGAACAAAAGGAGAAGACAACAACGATTCTAAAACTGGTCAAGAAAGATACATACTCTTTTTCCAAGATGCGTGTAGACCTCACCGAATTTATTAGTATATGTATATCCTTTTCTTTGTACACATTATGTAATAGGGGCAAGGTATACGTCCTCCCCATGTACATTTGACGTTTCAGTATAAATGAAAGTAAGTTTGTTGGCATAAAGAGCATAACTTGGTCTAACTACTACAAATTTGTTACTAAAAGAAATTCTGGACTAATTACACAATACATGAATAATCAAACTATACATATATGTATATGTGGCACTACATATGTAGCTAGTGCATAATCCAACTACATATATATGTGTGCAGTAGATGTTGCCTTTCCCTACACATTAACTACATATAATTTGTATTAACTTCATGTTTTTGCTACATACTGACTATATATACAATTGTAGGCATACATTTAGCTATAATTATACCTATATTTAAATATGTAAGGACAATATCTAGCTACGCTTCTGGATACATATGAATTTGTAGCGAATGGATTATCTAACTACATATTTGAAAAATATAGTTAAAGGCTTTAGCTATACGAGCATATACTACAATTTGTATGTGTAAAGAAATATGTAGTCAAAGCCTTTCGCTACATAATATGGGGTTTTCGCTACAAATTTTTTTTATAGTTAAAGACCTTTTTTTAGTAGTGCCTTTGAGTATGTAGACCTTGGACTGCTTGACTTGCTTGGTCCCTTCGTAGTGATGCATAGTTTCTTACATATCTCATAGGCAGTGTCCCAAGAAGAGATCCAGTTGAATTCAGAGGGGTGAGACCTACATAAAGGATGCTTATAGCCTTTGCATTCAGCTGGGCCTTCTTCAATGTAGCTTCATCCCAAGTGGCCACATCTTCAACTGGCTCCTTGTAGGGAAGGATGACTACTTTCCACATGTCATAGTTCATTCCTTGCAAGTAGAACTGCATCTGTCACTTCCAATAAAGGAAGTTTGTGCCTTTGAAGATTGGTGGTCTCATGGAGAATCCAAACTCCAAGTTGAGAGACCCAAGAAGGTTGTCTTCCATCTTCTCATCATGTGGTAGAACTTGTCAAAGAAGACAATGGTTCTGATACCACTTTTTGGATCAAAGGGCTCTAGGGGGGTAAATAGAACTAAAAAGTAGTTAAACCAAATTCATTAGACCTTCAAGTTTTTTTCAAGAAATAGATTACAAATATGGAATTTGTGTGCAACTAAACATATATAGAAAGGATGAGAGAAATTGAAAGAGATCAAGAACTATCTATGTAGAGTGGTTCCAAACTCCAAACTAGGAGAGGGTACATCCACTACCTAGAGAGGTCAAGCCCTAAGATTTTGCAAGGATTTCATACTTATATTCCTTTATAAGACATACAATTAGACCTTATTTTTATAGGGCAAGGATACCTAGTCTTCATTTTTAAGGACCAAAAGGAGCTAATAAACCTTACAAGGTCTTATCTATCCTTAGAGCAAGAGTCTTCAACCTCTACAAGTGCTTACACACTTTTGCAACAAGCTGGACACCTTCGCCAAGGAGCACCCCTCTTGCAACAAGTCTTCTGCCTTGAAGGAATTACCCACTCTTCTCAAGGATCTTCAACTTCACCTTTTCCTTCACCTTGGAGAAGCTTCACCAACTTTGCTCTTAAGAAAGGGATTGGGAACTAGAAGATTTTAAGAGATTTACAAGAGTAAAATGGAGTAGCTCTCTCACACATAGCCTATCTCACTCATAATGACATTTTGATTAGTAAGCAAGAGAGAGAAAGGGGCTCTATGTGTACAAATACACTCAACTATATCTAGGAGTAAGGTAGGCAAACTTGGAATGAAGGTTAACGACCCCTATTTATAGTTGGGGGTGTCCACTGCCACTAGAAGCACTTGGGAACAAATTCTAGCCATTTGGGGTGTTGCAAATGACATAATTTGAGTTTTACAATACTCCAACGGTTAGAAACACTTTTTCTGCACATTTCATACAATGCAATTAGTCAAGTTTCAATAAAGGTAACTTAGTTGATAACACTATGCAACAAACTGATTATGATTTCCTGGTTGAGTTTATCCTGAATGAAACTTGATCGATGGCTTAAAATCACTTTGTCTGTGTAGGGTATCAATGAAGTTGTCACCAGGACAAGATAGGTTGAACTTGGCAGTTTTCAAGACCCATCCTAGGCATCCGTTGAGTTTCTGAGAGGGAAACTCGGCCGAATAGGGTGCCTGTGATGCATTTTAGAAATTGTCATTTGAGTGTTTAAGCATTCATTTTAAGTGATCTTGCTTTTTTCTCATCTTAGTTACAAGTCATATCATCAATACAAATGATTACAAAAATTGTCCTAAGTTGTTTAGGGCATTTTCCACAAAAGTGCATTTGCATTAACTTTGGTCGTATCATGTCAAGCTAGGGTTTGATGGAATTGATCCTTTTCATGTACCTTATACCTGAAATAAATCTTAAATAGACATATTATATACATATGAATGGAATGGTTAAGTCAGCATCAAAATATGGACAATGTATAACTGTTAGGTCAATACAAACGACATGTAATGAGTATAGCGACTTCAGGTTTAAGAACCACAATTACCACGTATCAATATGGGAGTTTTTTCTGACTACCATTCCATGATCTCCATGTATTACTCTCAAGGTGGGTCTATCTGATACATTGTTCTCTAACATGCACATGTGTGTTTGACTTAATATTACATATCATGACTAATGAGAGTTTATCATTAGTCAACACACACTCTAGTTTTATGTATTATTGTTGTCTATTATGCTTCCATAGTAATATCTGACCATGGACATAACAAAATGTATGTACTCTTATAATACATATGATTTCATTATTTAGGTCCTCAACCTGAAGACATATGTCATTGAGTAACATCATTCTATAGACATATATTATATATATGTTAGCATTTCATGATTGATACAAACAATATATACAAACTTACCTTTATGATTATGAAATTAGGTATCTAATGCCCCAATGCAATGAACATATGATTCTCTCTCAGGGCATACATTCCAACAGACTCCCACTTGCACTTAGAGCCAATCACCCACAAATCTTACTCCATGTAATCTTAACATGTCCATCATGTTTATTCTGTGAAAGTGCTTTTATAGCGGGTTAAAAACGTTTGCTTCAAGTCGGTATTTTGCAAATTTTCACATGTCCTCGTTGTATGGCGTTTCATATGAGAAGGAAGTGTTGTAGTATGCTATCTGAGATTCTTTGCCTATCCAATAGCTCCATTGTAGTCACAATATTTATACTGCATCATTAATGGCTAGAACCTTTCGTAAGTTCATGTACACAAACTTATTGATCTATACATTATCTTTGTTTTGTTCATAACACTTAAGATACTTGACTTTTATTGTAGAATTGGCAACTGTCTCTTTCTTAGAGCTTTTCCGACTTAATGTTCTATTTTATGGTCAAATACAAATTGAGATTGCGACCATTAATTTTATTTGTCATTTTGGAAGCTTCATCGGTGTAACCCTTTACAACCAAATCTTCCTTATTACCGTAACCATGGAATTGATCCTTATAGTGCTTCTGAAGTACTTAAGGATGTTATTCATTGTAGTCCAGTGACTTCACTAGGATCTGACTATATCCACTCGTCATGTCCAATACATTGTAGACAAATGGGATGAGTACATTACATTGCATACATGATAGACCCAATTATTAATGCATGTGGCATCTCACTCATGTTTTCCCATTCTTCACAAGATCTAGGACACTGGGCTCTTGAGAGACTAACTCTATGGAAAATGGGCAAGTCTTCTCTCATATATTCTTGCACGCTGAACCCCTTCAACATCTTGCCAATGTATGTGCTCTTTCTTAGGTTAAGAAGTTTTCTAGATATATCTTTGTAGATCTTGATTCCTATCATTTAGGATGTTTTGCCTAAACCCTTCATAGAGAACATACTTTCCAGCTACGTTTTAATATATGTAGGATAATGACAATATTCCTCATCATCATGAGGTGTACACACACACACACACACACACACACACACACACACACACACACACACACACACACACACACACACACACACACACACACACACACACACACACACATATATATATATATATATACTATTTTACTCTACTAAACACGATCTCCTGTTCCACTCGTTTCCGTCCAACTCACGGTACCACTCGTTTAAGCCCACACTCATACAACTTCGTTCTCCTTTTCTATATAAGCCACTCATCCATCCTCTTTCTTTTGCCTACGACCCTTCTGATCGGGTTTATCAAATAGTCCACCGTCCATTGAGTGCTCCGGCCAGTTGGATATATCTCCCTCTGGCCTGATTTCACACTTCAGATGGATCTGATGTACAACTTCCTCCGATGAACCCTACCAGAGCCTCCGTCTATGTGTTAGGCTGCCTCCCTTTTGGTTGTGTCTGGTACACAACTTCCTTCCAAGAACCCTACCTGGTATCCTCTGATCGGGTTTACCAAATAGTCCACCATCCATTGAGTGCTCCAACCAGTTGGATATATCTCCCTTTGGCCAGATTTCACACTTCAGATGGATCTGATGTACAACTTCCTCCGATGAACCCTACCAGAGCCACCGTGTATGTGATACGCTGCCTCCCTTTTGGTTGCGTCTGGTACACAACTTCCTTCCACAAACCCTACCGGTATCCTCCATGTATGTGCTAGGCGGCCGCACTTTCAACTGCAATGCAGTGGGATTGTTGGAGAGCAGCGTGGCGGTGGTGCATGACAATGCTATTGTGCGGTGTCTCGCTTGACTCAAGGCAAGTTTCTACAAATTCCCTGGGCCACATAATTGTAGTAGCGTGGTGCAAGGCGGTGATGTGTCATTGTGTTGTTGCCGATGATCCAGATATTAGCTTCCTTCAATAGCTTCTTTCCATATCAGATGGATTATATGATGTGATGCTTCAAGCGAGGCCACCTGGTGCTGCAAGAGGTCTGCCAGGATTTTCTCACTAAATGTGAAGATATGAAGGAATATAGAGAGATGGACTCAGAAGAAAGAGAATTAGATTTTATAAAACCCAACTACTGGGAAACAGTCCTAAGGTGGAAGATTACTACTCCAGCAAAGGTGCACAAGCATGGGCGTAGGATCACTGAAATTGAGAGCTTGATCACTACTTTACGAATCTTGGTATGAAAAGTTGTTCTTCATAAGTGTTGCTACGGATCGTGTGTCTAAGTACATTATAGTTCAGAAAATTTTCTTATGAGGTACCAACGAATTACCCAGCAAACAAGTTAAATATTATATACAATTTGGATAATTAATCATCCAAAATGATAGGGAGTGAGAACTATTTGCATTTTTGTTATGTAGTAGTAAAAAAATGGTTTACGGTGCACAAATACAACCAATGGGCAACGACCTATGCTATGTTTAAAGTACAATGTCCGACATGCATGTAAGGATATTTATCTAACTTTATCAATTACTTTGCAAGTTTATCAGCTCTCTAGGTACGTTCTCCTCTGTAGAATTGTAACATATACTCGAAATTATCATTAGTTTGACGTTCTATATCAACATGCAAAGTATAGTAACCCAATTAAAAGACCTTTCTTATTTACAGAGATGTCATTGTTACCCAGTATCTGGTGGTTCCTTTATCTTGGGGCTACTTTCTATGTGCACGCAAAGGTAATGGTGCAATTTAATTAATTTAATTGATATCATCTAACTCAAATATCAATTGCAGACAACTTTTATTCAGATTTATTACCACTATAAAATCAGTTCATTGTATATGAAAATCTAATCCAAGTATTTTCAAGTGAGTTTCAAGCTCCCATATTTTTCAGATGCCATGCATGTATATAGATCTTATATTTGTTATGAGGTTTTTAGAAAACCTTCTGAAGGACTCGTCACCTCCACATGACTCAATTATAAGTATTATGTGTACAAATTCCCATTCAATCCAAATGGGGAAGAACTACGTGTATTGAATTAGATCCTTTAGAAAATTTTGAGTGCATTCTTTGTGACTTTCTAACTCAATTTCAAAAGAGTGTTATACTAAGCACGGTCTCAAGAAAACTCATTTCCTTCCTTTTAGTCCCCTTCTCGTATACGTCTCCTATCGATGCAGTTGACTAAAATTCATCTCGTATACGTCTCCTGTTGATGCGGTTGGCTAAACTTCATCTTATGAACAATGTCTTAAATCTCCTATATATATCTTGCATCATTGCTTATAGAAACCCTATATTTTTCTATCGTTGCTCTACTGAAGACCTAATCACTGATTTCTTCTACAATCACAACACAATAATTTCCTGTAAAGAGGGGATTAATGTAGCCAACAAGGACACCCCACACTCCTTCTTCAAACCAGAGTTTCAGTCTAATTATGTGGATTTGTGATTCTGCCATTAAAGATGTGCATATAAATAGTTTGGTGATTGTCGTTGTTCGGTACGACGGTTGACAAATCTTAGTAACACCAAGCAACAACATAATTTAATGTATGCAATTCATCTATATTGAGTTATATACCTTCAACGATTCTACCAATGCGTCATGCGCCGGAGTACTCCTCCCAGTCTCAAATTAAACAGATGCCTATGGTGCTAAGAGAGACGAACAATGCTCTTTTCCTCACCAGTGGTGGTAGTATTGTACGTATGTGTGCCTAAAGATGAAAAGGAGAAGATGTGATCTCCATTCTCAGTAGATGTTTGATTTCCTTTCTGGGCTTCGTATCATGTAATTAGAAGACATCACCTCTATAGAATCTATTGTTTATTTACCTATTAAATTATTCTTGGAAGATAGAAATCTTTTCATATTGTGTCCTATCCAGCCATGGCTAGCATTGTGGGTATTGGAGGTCCATCTTCAATGCATTTCCATTGAAGTAAACATTATTTGTTTGGCATTATTAAATAGTTAATTTTAAAATTAAACCACACTTTCATGTAGGAGAAGATGTTGGTATATTTCTAATTGCATGCATTCTGTCTGTAGACATGACTTCGAGACGAACTGCAATGTTCTTGGTGGTGTAAGGGACTAACAAAACGCATAGATTTTCTCTATTACCAGTGTTGCAACTTTACCGGTTGATATATAGATGATCTCGGCCCCCACTTTTTGGCTTAGATCACATACAAACTTCTACTACCTAGGCCAAGATTTTCTATGTCTTTACGTTATGTGTTCAAAGGCACTGCAAACAGAGTGTATATAGTTCTCATTGTACTGATCTTCAGTCCATTGCAATTCTGACATGTTGCAGCCTTGCAGGCGTGTAGAAATACACAACATGAGAGCTGTGGTATTAGATAAATATGACGAGCAATATTGGCGGGTAAGGTATGTTATTTCCATGGTATTGCAATAACCTTCCAGTGTATGTCATTTCCACAATACAATGACAGAAGATAGTGGTCATATCTGATTATGTTTCATCTAATATGGTTTCCTCTTGGAGCTACTTTTTTTCAGCACATATTTCTATCTATGAAGCATGAATATTGACACAAGCTCTAATGACCTGTTTGCTGAATGTAGTGAGATATATGAAACCTCTATATGCTTTGGTCTTCAATTAAATGCATGAAGGCTTGTTTAGAAGATGAGTTTCCATGAAGAAACTCCAGGTGCTAATGATGGAGTAGCTAGTGTAACAAGCATATGATGTATGTGTGCTGCCAAAGACAACAATGCGGAAGCTTACGGCTCCTTCTACCTCCTAGTGGTGAAACTACCAACTTTATTATTTAGGTGTACAATTCTAAGAAAAGAATATCACTCAAGAAAAGCATGCATCATCATTCTCATTGAGTGCTGAGGTATTCTTATCCAATCTTATATAATATGCTCACAACTTGAATTTTCTTCACCACATCTATAGTGTTTTTTCATGAGATAATAAAAAAGAGTGCTTCATTTGATTTATTTGATTGCAATGAACATTAATATTAACTGAATAAATACAATTTGATTTAGTATGTGAGTAGAAAACATTGCATCCTTGAAGCAAAATGCATACATTATATCCATGTAGTACCAAAATCTAATAGGAGTAATGTAAATGAAAGGTCCAACTATTTGCATCTACAAGAGTTGTTCTTTATTTCACTTCTCATTGTTAAAAGAATCTATTAAAAAGGGGAACATGATTATCTACCTCTAAGGGCATTGAAAAATTTAGACGTACTATCTTCTTTCTAAATTTGGGAGATATATGATTTTTTTTTTGTAATTTTCTTTTGTTGCCTAAGAATTTTCAATTGTTGTATATTATTAACTTTATTTTTTCTTCATAGCATGGAGAGACCCTTATTGAAGGATAGTACTACCTATCTACAAAAATCAGGTTTGCATCTAGGAATGCACATGGATCTAAGAGTTACTTAGCACATGTATAGATGTTGCATAAGATACATTGTTTTCAAGTCATATATTTATATTATTTTCATATGTGAGATAGATTACCACTATCCATTCTTGTGATTCCAAGTCAATGGTCAAAACCAAATGAGGTAACAAGGAATTTTAAATGTATTTTTTGTGATTTGGTTTGGATGTGTGATAGAAATTTCTTTTCATCCAATAGTGTAAGTAAGATTGGTCTGTATTTATTGATAGGGTACTGAGAAAGGGTGGAAACACACAATTTGATTATATATACATGTTAAATTTATAGATTTTCCCATATGTATTTGTTGCTTCATCTAAATGCCAACAATATATACTTTCAAGACTATTACAACAAGAATACCTAGAATAAGTCTATTAATCCAAGGGAGATTTTGTCTCACAACGTTTCAATGTAGAACACCAATATGGTAGATTTGGATGCATGATTGGACATCCCCTAATATACCTCACAGAATTGGGTCACTATGTACGAAATAGTAACTAGGAAAAAAACAAATAGAACGTAAATTAGAATATTTATTAATATTAAAAGACTTAAATAACATAGAAACTTTAATTAAACCTTTTATATATTTTGAAACATTGAAGTTATCAATTAGTGTGTTCCTGTTATTTTAGATTCGCTAAGAACTATAACTCCCATGTACCTGAGTTGTGTTTTTTTGTAAAAAAATATTGAACTTCAAAATAAATTGATGGAATGTGTTAATTGGTTTTTGAGAATTAACCCATAGAATCTCTTAAAGTTTTTCATACACATCTAGATTGTTTCATATATTGTTTTCAAATATATCCATATTTATTTTATTTTCTCACTTTTTTTTGTTTTATAGTAGTGAAAACATCACATATCTAATGAAGAGTTTCAATATGAATTCCATGTTTACATAAATTTGTCATATATCTGCCAATAAATATACAATAATAATATATCTTGCTGTTCTGGTTACTAATATTAATAATATGTATCATCATATGATTGTATTGAAGAAAGCCATATAAAAATTAGCATTTTATCTATAATATTTTGTAAGTTGAAACTGTAAAGTTGTTGAAGTTTTCTAAATTTGTATCGTCCTCGACCAAGAAACCATTTCTATTTAGGTTAAAAGTGTATTACCACTTACTAACATGCATAAGAATAAAAGAAAAATCTCATGAGAAATTGAGCTTAAAAATCTACTTGCTTATTGGTAGTGTTTGTAGTTCCTTTCAATATATATTTTAGGATTCTACATAGATTATAATCGAAATCTAACACTTCTATATCATTTTCTGGGTTCCCAAACATGTTTCCAGTATGGCTTAGGCTATTGTAGGATTTGTTTTTCTTAATTCACTACCGTACATAACTTAGTTTACTATTAAGAAGCCTGCTTAGGTTGCTTTTGAAATTATATGTAAAACAAATTATGATATAATATTTCTCTATTATTACAAGTGGGTGCCATATAGAGGCTCTACACAAATTCAAAATGTTTAGAGCATCATTTTTTACACTACTTCGTTCATCTCGAGAACAAAAAAAGTCATTTAATTCGAGGTAATTAAATTGTAAGAAATAAATATAGGTAAAAAGTGTATGTCTTATGCACTCTGTATATACCTATTTTTATTTTATTAATTGATATTTCATTATTCTCAAATATTTATATCATTTGTAAATTTGTGTCTTTTAATTTTTCCAAGTTACCCATTGTGAGGTCTATGTCATAGTTGTTCCTACTATCTCCTCATCCTCATATTTTGTATATGCATGCAAGTTGTTCCTTATGAAAAATTATATTCATAGTATCACCACATCAAGTATTTTATTTCAAGTTAAGTTATTTTACAATATATTCATAGTCATTTTTATTAAAATGACTACATGTCTTGACAAGTGCTATAACCACTCATTCCTACTCGTAGGATATTTTTGAACTAATAGAAATGCAAGGCATACATGTAGAGTAGTAAAAATAGATTGACCTAATGTGAATTGATGTATACATTTGGCTTACAAAAATGACATCCATGCCTATTAGAAAAATATACCAAGTGCCTACATCAGATTGAGACTTATATGTATATAATATATTGCATTTAAAATTTATAGAAAAATTATATTATATTTGGAGCATTCCAATTCATTCCATTTTTGTGAATGTTAATGGATATTTAATAATCTAACAGCTCATGGTCGCACGTAACCTAGGGTTCCTCTAGGCGACGGTGCATCCAGAACCTCTCGCCACCGAGGCATTGTCTCTCTTGCGCTTTGCAGGTCTTCTCCGCGCCATGACGGACGAACTCGTGGACAAATACTTGGCACTGAGGGTATAGGAGGAGGAGGAGAATGACGTGCTTGATCTTCAGGGGGCGACAGAGGGGGTGGGCAGCGAGCATATCACCATGGCACTGGTCGGGAGGTTGACGACGAACAGACCATACAATTTCCCAGATTTCAAACGGACGATGACCAACGCTTGGGCGCTGAGGAAGGACGTTAGCTTTAGATAGATATCCAACAACCTCTTCGTGATCCAGTTTCTCCATTGGAAGGACAAGGAGAAGGTCATCGCTGATGGTCCATGGAACTTCGAAAATCACCTTCTCGTCTTTAGGGATATTAATCTGGAGGACACACCATCGGAGATGGTCTTGAACCTATGTCTATTTTGGGTTTGCTTGTACAACATGCCACTAGGCTACAGATCTGAGGAAGCGATTAGGGCGATCGCCGGTAAGATCGGAAACGTCATCGCCATCAACAGGCATGATCTTGAATGGGGGGCGTCGTGAAGGGCTCGCGTGGAGATCGACATCACGAAGCCTATCCGCCAAAAGTAAAAGATAAGGGATAGGGAAGGCAAGATAGTATCCGTGGAGATCAGATATGAGCAGCAACCAGCCTTCTACTATCTTTGTGGCGTTATGGGCCATCTCGAGAAGGATTGCAGAGAGGAAGAGGACGGGGAAGAGGAAGGTGTGACACCAAGGAGATGGGGTCCGTGGATAAAAGCATCTCCAACGAAGCACTGGAACATTCCGATTAAGGAGGAGCTTCTGGGAAGGGAGTGCTCGACCAAGGAGCTGAGGTTCTTCTCCAAACCTACTACTTCACGAACCAGGTCGAGGGAACATAAATCGCACGAGGAAGAAGGCAGTTCTCACCCCAGCGCCAAGGCGTGCCCGCAAGGGGCGGAGGTGACAGACGAGTCCACTGAATCGGTGGCGATGACAGATTTACAGGAGGTCTTTGTCCAACGTGTGGGGGGTGAAGCAACCGAGCCAGGGAAGTCAGTAATCGACACCAGGAGGAAGACGATTACTATTGATCAGTGCTATGGTGGTCGAGACGACGTTGAACCGGGGGTGCCAATGATGGAGGCCGCAACAACACAGACAGAGAGGGTGTGCAGCACAGAGATGCACTTTTTGAGAGGGAACCCCGATATGGGGAAATCCAATGCGATGACACCCAACGATGCGGGCCATATAGTTGGGGACACAGACTCTCAAGCTTCTAAAAGGAATGTCGATACATATGTGCCGCAGTTGTTCCAGGTCTACAAGGTTGCAAATGAAAAAGAAGGGTGTTTGGGGGAAGGAGGGGTGGGAGACAAAGTGGCGGGGGTGCTTTTTATGAGGAGGACGCACCATGGTGGGAAGGCTAGTGAGGAAAGGGACAAGGGAAGTAAAAGTTGAAGTTTTACAAGGCTTGGGGCGTTCTAGGTAGGCTTGGTTGGGGTAGATAGGTCGAGGTAGAGAATATATGAAGGGGACAAGAGGAGGAGAGGGGGAGAGGAGGAAATCTAGGGGGTCAGGGAAGGTGAGATGGGATTGGGGGGAAAATGGATGAGAGTGGTGGTGCAGTGTGAACCAAATCACACAACAATAGAGGGCACTGGAGAGGTCCAGGCCCGTGAAGAGCCATGAAAACTCTATGTTGGAACGTCCAGGGTTTGGGCAGCCCTAGGACTGTTGACTCTCTCAGGAGGTGGCGTTGGAGAGAGATGCCTGACATAGTCTTTGTGATGGAGACTATCTGTAGAGGAAGGGACCATGAGGTTGTAAGGAGGAAAATGTGGGTACAATGCGGGTTTGGTGTGGACAGTAGGGGAAGGGCCGGAGGGTTGGGGTTGTGGTGGAGAGGGGAGGATGTTTCAGTGAAATCTTTCTCGGACCATCACATTAGTGTTGTGGTGGGGAGGGAGGATAGCCAGGAGTGCTTTTGTTTTGTGGGGATCTATGGATGGGCAGCCACACATGAGCAACATAACACATGGAGAATGATGGAGGAACTTTGTGCTCAGACAAACTTGCCTATTGTTCTCGGAGGGGACTTCAATGAGATCCTTGCTCATTCTGAAAAGCAGGGAGGACAACCAAGAAACGAGTGGCAGATGCGAGACTTCAGAGAGGCCATTGATAGATGCCAACGGATTGATTTGGGTTCCACCGGTAATAAATTCACATGGAAGAGGGGACAACAGGCGAGCACGATGATACTGGAAAGACTTTACAGGTTTTTGGTGGACAGGAAATGGTATGATTTTTACAATATAAGGAAGGTCAAAAATTTCCCTATTCTCAATTCGGACCATGGGCAAATCCTTTTATGGGCAGAGCGACAGAATCAGGAAGGGGGACAGTCAGAGAAGAGGTTCAGATTTGAAACATTCTGGCTATCTTCACCGGATTGCAAGGAGGTCGTCACACAGGCATGGGACAGCAGCCACGCTTTGGGCCTTAAAGGGCAGACGGAGAATTGTGTGGTGAAGCTTGCTGGGTGGGCGGCGGATAAATTCAGGAACATTAAGAGGAAAATATAGAAGCTGGAAAAGAGGCTTGGTCATGCTCATGATAGGCCACCATCTAATGATATGTTGCAGGACTGTGAGTCTTTAGCAAGAGAACTACACGAGCTCCAACGGCTGGAAGAGAGATATTGGTTGGCTAGAGCTAGGACTAATGAGATGATAGACGGAGATAGAAAGACAAAGTACTATCATCATAAATCTAACTAGAGGAAGCAGCACAATACCATAGAAGGTCTCTTTAAGGAGGATGTGAGTTGGCATACGGAGGCGGATTCCATTGCTGAAATTATCTCTTCATACTATCATTCTCTCTTTTCCAGCTCAAACCCATATGGGATGGATGAGTTCCTAGAAGTCATGCCAAGGGTGGTTGATGAGTCTTTTATTTCAGATATGGAAAAGGTTCCCACAGAGGCAGAAGTATGGAAAGTACTCCAACAAATGCACCCAAATAAAGCGCCCGGACCAGATGGGATGAAGGCAATTTTCTACCAAAAATCCTGGGAGGTTATTAAAAGTAGCTTGATGGATTTTATTTCTAAATGGTGGATAGGGGAGATTGGTCTTGCAGATATTAATGATACTGATATAGTCCTCATTCCAAAGACAAATAGCCCGGTCCGCCTTTCTGAATATAGGCCTATTAGCTTGTGCAATGTTTCCTACAAGATAATTACAAAGGTCTTGGCCAATAGAATCAAACCGCTGATGAATGGGATTATCTCAGAGAATCAAAGTGTTTTTATAGGAGGGAGGATGATCACTGACAATGCCTTGGTAGCGTATGAGTTTTTTAACACTATGAAACACCGGAAGAGGGGAAGAGAAGGTCTTATGGCACTTAAGCTGGACATGAGCAAGGCGTATGATAGGGTCAAGTGGTCTTTTCTGGAGGGGGTCATGGGGAGGCTGGGGGCCGGTTACATGGTGGATGAAGGTTATGGAGTGTGTGACTAGTGTATCCCACAAGTTCATCATCAATGGCAGTAGGAGAGGATCTGCAAAACCATCCAGAGGACTTCGCCAAGGTGATCCTATATCCCCATATCTTTTTCTTTTTTGTGCTGAAGCACTTTCCTTTTCTCTGTCTAAAGCCGCACAGGTTAATAAAATACACGGGACAAGAATTTATTGATGATCACCATGGGTCACTCACCTACTTTTCATAGATGATAGCATTGTTTTTATAAGGGCTACCTCAGAAGAATGCTCCGCTTTAGCTGAAATTTTCAGCCAATACGAGAGGGCATCCGGGCAGAAAATCAACTATGAGAAGACGGAGGTTTCCTTTAGTACAAACGTCACAAGTGAAAGAAGGGAGTTGATCAAGAACCATTTGCAGGTGAGAGAGGTGGATAGGCATGAGAAGTACCTTGGCCTTCCCACGGTGGTAGGGAGGTCCAAGAAGTAGGTGTTTGCAGCTATAAATGATAAAGTGTGGAAAAAATTACAGGGGTGAAAGGAGCAGCTCTTATCCAGACCGGGGAAGGAGGTCCTAATTAAGGCAGTAATCCAAGCAATTCCCACATATCTCATGAGCATCTTCAAGCTTCCAGAGGGACTTATTGATGATATCCACTCGATGATGGCACAGTTATGGTGGGGTTCAAAGGAGGGGGAGAGGAAAATCCATTGGATGAGCTGGGAAAGGTTACGTAAGCCCAAGGAGGGTGGGGGTATGGGGTTTAGGGATCTGAAATCTTTCAACCAAGAACTTCTCACTAAACAAGGATGGAGGTTGGAAGTTTATGGGGGGTCTCTTGCTGCTCGGATACTTAAGGCGAAATACTACAACTCCTCATCTATTCTACATTTTGAGTTAGGGGGGAATCCCAGCTATACTTGGAGGGGTATTTGGGGGCATTGCAAGTAGTGAATAGTGGCTTCAAGTGGAGGGTCGGGGATGGGAAAGATATACATATCTACAAGGAGAGGTGGATACCACATTTGGGGGGCACGGCCAATAGATATTTGGTTCATGGTCCAGTGGAGTACATATGGGTGAGTGACTTGATGAGTTGGGGGACAAAGAGGTGGAATAGAGAGGCGGTGGAGACTTTCTTTCCTACACATATAGCCAGGAGAGTCCTTAACATCCCACTATCACAATAGAATGAGGAGGACACCCTATATTGGGAGAGGGAGAGCAATGGGAGGTTTACAGATTAGAGCGCCTATTTCTTTATCCGGGCAGGAGAAGACTTAGTAGACGGAGCGGATATGGAGCTGTGGAAGAGGGTTTGGAGGTAGGGATGGCCACCGAAACTGAAGCACTTCATATGGAGAGCACTCAGGAATATCCTTCCCACCAAGTCAGAGTTGCAGAGGAAGCACGTGACACCTGATGATAGCTGCCATCGTTGTGGTCAGCGGGAGGATTCTTCTCATGCACTGATGCACTGTGACGTCGCCAGACAGGTTTGGGCTGCGGGTGAGTTTTATTGGGGCGGACGATTGGGTAATCATGACATGGGGACCTTTGTAAGGGGTCTACTTGAGGATGTGGATAGTAGGCGAAAAGATGAGGACACTACTCTTCTGTGGGTTTCATGGACAGTGAGGAATAAAGTTCTTTTTGATGATCACCCTCCCTATCTTCTGGGTCTTGTGGCTATGTACATCAGCCTGGTTGCCGACCATGCACGTTACCAAGGGGCTGTGGGACGAGCTACTTCTTCTCCCATGCCACCGGGGCAGGCTTCATGGCGCTGCCCGCCAAGTGGTAGCATAAAGATCAATACAGATGCGTCGCTTATCACAACAGAGGAGAACGGATGTGGGGCAGCTATTCGGGATGACAACGGTTAGCTTTTGTGGACCTTCCAATGCCGGTTAGAACAGCCGTACTCAGTGCTTAGTGCGGAGGGTATGGCTATCCTACACGGTATGTGGCTGGCTCTTATGGAAGGCTATACATATATTGTGGTGGATACTGACTGTTTGCTGCTGGTGGAGGCTGTCAAGAAGGGCTACGGCAGACGTGGTTATGAAGACATCATTACCCAGGATATTGTTGATCTTTCTTATAGCTTCCTGTCTTTTAATTTTTGTTTTATTAAACAGCAAGGCAATAGAGTAGCACATGCCTTGTCCGTCTCTGCCTGTCATCTTGTTAATCCTCACTTTGTGGGTGAGGATTTTGAGGATCAGATCCTTGTACTTGCTGCAAACGATTTGATTACTTAATAAAATGGTAGGTGCCCTTTCTCAAAAAAAGGTATAAATCACACGTTCATGATCACCGAATGAGTGAAAATACAACTATGGAATTAGTAGTAAGTTTTACCATTAAAGAGGTATACGATTAATATAGAGTCGACAAAGAAATGTGAAGTGTTGGATCGAAGTTCTTTTCTTCGAGATGAGAGATAACAAAATTATAACTTTTGCCACTTCTAATATACACCATTCAAATGTGCATACCCATTATATATTTACTTGGTATCAAACTCGACCATAAATAAGTGCATAAGTGTTTTATTATTCTTTGTTATTATATTCAAGAATATAAAAAAGAATATTTTAAATGTAGTTGGATACTTCAAGTGTCATTAACTGTAATAAGTGTAGAATACTATCAAACTTAATGTAGCATGTAGATATTAAAAAAATAGTAATTGCAAACAACTTTAATTGCAATTTGTAATTATCCATTTGGTATAAATATAAATTTTATAATAAACTTCGTATGTTTCATCAATTGGTGAAAAGTAGTGGAATGACATCAAAACATATGGTGATGATGCAGTAACAAAGATAATTGAATTTATAGGAAAAAATAAAAGATTTGTATCAAAAACATGTATATAGGAAATGATATTTATTTTTGAAAAAATTTCTTATATAAAAATGTATTTTAAAAACATCCCATATATACTTTAAATGTACGAACAACACATTTGATTCCTCAGAAAAAACAAATAAGGGACAATAAAGTTGGATCTATGTACCTATTTACATATTTTTGTCATATGTGTTACTGATCATCTTTCAATAATATAAATATTACAACTACTAGACCTTTATTATTGATTTAATATTAGTGAATAAGAAGTTTAGAAGAGAAGAAACATACTTACATTAGTTTAGCTATCTTACTTAATATATATGACAAATTACTATGCAATTCAACAAACTACATATGCATATACATATAATGACAGAGAGATAAATGGAGAAAAAGGATTTCATCCATTTGCATTATTGTATATACAAACTTTAAGAAAAAGTATTGAACTTGGTAAAAGCATGACATGTTGCACATATAATTATCACATTGTATACATAAGATTAGGATAGGAAATAATTACTCAAGTGTGAACAATCTTAAAGAAGTTCTAATTTGAGCAACGATATATTAATATCATTAATGTCTAGAATCACATCTATTTAGCTTGAAATTTATCCGTTGTATGATGTTATATACTATATTAAATAGTGACTATGAGTGGTTATGACTATGGATACATGACTCATAAAGTGAAATTTATTTTAGAGGAAGAAGAACATTATATTCATTATGGTAAGTATAACACCAAGAAAAACAAATGGTCCCCTTTACAATAAGTTTAAGATAACTAATTAACATCACTAATTTAATGCTCTAATCAATTTAAGGATGATGTCTATCTGTTTGGAAAGGTGTTCTATTGATATTCTTATGAAAAAGTAAACATCCAATATAATGTATACAAAAATAGACATGAAACAAGATTTTTTGAGAATTTTGGAATGAGAAGGCATCCTCAAGGACGCGGTCTAAGATCTTAACATCTTACTGATACCAATATGTTCAAATATTATAATGACCAAAAAGTTAACAAACAAATTTGGTAATATCAAAACAGCATCATAAGGTATGTAGATGTTTTACAAAGCCGAGAGGAAAGTAGAATTCCCTAATGCACCTCATAGTGATTACATTATTTGGTCATCCAAGTTGGTATATATGTGCGTTGGACGTATGAAATTACAAAACTATTTCTATCTAATTCATAAATATAGAGCACATGTCAAAATTATTCTACTATTTTGAGATAAATCTAATAATGAAGTATTGAAAGAATACAAAAAAATTTAAGGTAATATGGAAAGAGAAAAAAGTATGAAATCAGATTTACATTATAATAAATGTCATTTATGGGTTGTATTATCATTAAGTAGTTGTATACTTTGATTTTGACTTAAACGTTCTTAATTTAGGCTATACTAGAAGTCATGCAGAGCGCGTGCATTTACTAGTATATATATATGCTCCCACTAAATTCCTGTAATCACAGACTTCATCTTTATCTTGACTCAAATCAAACTCTTTGACTATCTTGTCAAATAGAAGATTCCATCTATGAAATGCTTGCTTCATCTAGAGATCTCATAGATTGACCTTTGTAGCTTAGAGACTTTATTTGCATTATTGGATCTACAAACCCTTTAGGCTGTGTCACATATAGCATTATCATAATTATTCTAGTTATTGGAATGCAATTTTTAACATCATATGCCAAATCTCATAGTCGTAACAAGTTACAATGGAAAGCATGATCCTGATGGATTTAACCATGGCAATTGGTGAAAAATTTCATCATGTTCAACATCTTAAACTATTTGAAACCTTTGCAACCAATCTACCCTTTCATGTTGGTCTTCTTCTTGAAGACCCAATTGCACCCTATGGGTTTTACCCCTTCAGGTGGATCCACCAAGGTTATACCTTGTTGGAGTACATCGAGTCCATCTTGGATCTCATGTCCTCTTACCAAATATTAGATTCTCATCCCTCAATAGCTTCTAGGTAGGTTGTTTAGTCATCGTCTATGACCAACTTACTGCCTTCTTGAGTTATAAGATATCATAATCTTTCAAACTCAAGGTATGTACTACTAGAACTATGAGGTTTTGTGTACTATGTAAGTGTAGGAAAATATGGCCACAGAATAGGCAGCAGAAACAAAATATTTACTACCATATTTCCCATAGACCAATGGATCACGTCAACAACAATAAGAAGGGAAGGATTTCTTTGAGGATATACCTGGTCCTAGAGCAAGTTAATCGACATCTCCTCATCGTCGTAGATGCACAACTGTCTTCTAATTGCACTTGGACTCAGCTGATGTGCCTCTTGGTCTACTCCATAGACTATAGGTTGACATCCTTATAGCGGTAGACAACATCCTCCATGCCTCTATGGAAGTCCACATAGACCACTTAGAACTCATGTCATCCTAGTAGAATAGACAGGAAGGAGTTGTCTCTCCTGTTGGTGTACTAGTCACCAACTTGCTCCCGCACAATTGTTTCTCCTTTGCTATCCCTCCCATTAGCGGGTAGGACTTGCTCGGGCTCTTTATTGGTTACCACAACTAGAGAGGAAAACAATTGTCAGAAGTAATTGAGTTTTGTTTTGGGAAGTCGCCAATACCCCTTTATTTATAGGAGGGGTTAGGGTATGGGTTACCAATCTATGTGGGAGTTGAAAGGACCGAAAGATCTTGAATTTTCACAACCTATGAGCACCAAACTGGTCGGTTCACACACGAACCGAACCAATCATTTTGCCTATTTCCCAATTGCATATGAATTTGGCAAATTGTTTTCAATTAATGCTAAACATCAATTCCTAGCGCCAATCGAATCGAGAAAGTGAAATGATCAACTTTTCTCATGAATTTGAAAAAGTTACCAAAACCTTCAGGTGGCACAACCGAGCCGATCGATTCACTAGGTGAACAAGTTGTCTCACCCAACTTGAGTTGACCGGTTCACCCAGTGAGTCGATCGGTTGGTGCCCTGATTCATTTGCAACTCGACCAATTTGATTTCTAACCAACCTAACACTCCAAACGGACATCTCATCACATGAGCTGATCAGTTGGGAGTCTAGTCAGCTAATTTGTTGCTTGAATTGAATACCTAAACACTTTAGTAATGAATCCAATCATCATTCAAGATCAAACTCCTCTTCTAGATCAAGACTTATGTGTGTGACTCTATAGGTCCCATATTACGTTGGCAATGAGTGTCCATAACAACTTATGACATCACAAGCAATGAGCGGTGCCTATTCGCACATCAATCCTACCCAAGTAAATGGAAAGATGGAGAAGAACTTCAACCTACAATCTGTGTATGGTGTTACAGTGTTTGTATAGTTCCTTTGCCATTGATATGTAGATTGAACTTGAGGCATGGAGTTGTCATCCTCTTCAACATTCAACCTTGTTCCTTGATCCAGAGTAGATTGTCTGAGATATCTGTAAGCTCTATATCACATATTGACTCACATGTGCATGGACATGCTTTTATTAGTCTTGCTAATCAAGAGGCCTTGGATATCATACTCCTGTAGGAGGGACAAATCCCATCTACATCCTTTACAGTCAGTCTCCATGTATCAATGCCACCCAATCATCACCTTTATAGTAACCCTTATTCAGGATTATGTTTGATGATATCAAAGCATGTCAAACGACATGTGATGAGTGTAGTGACTTCAGGTCTAAGAACAACAATCACCACCAACACTATGACAGATGACTGTGACTACCATGGTAATGGATTCCATGTGTCAGTCTCATGGTGGGTCTACCCGATACACTGTTCTCTGACATGTATATGTGTGCTTGGTTTGATATCACCATTACATGACTAATGAGATTCTGTCATCAACCAACTCACACTCTGATCTTATGTGTTACTGTTGTCTATCTACCTTCCAAAATAACAACCGATCAGGGACATAATGAGCATGTATATACTCTTAACACACGTATGATCTCATTGTTCAAGTCACATACATGAAGACATACACCATTAAGTAATATCATTCTCTAGACATTTATAATGTCACATCATTATCTCATAACTGAGTAAAATAGAATGAATTGGAAGCTTGCCTTTTATTAATAATCAAATAATATACATATTATGCCATTACAATCATCATATGATTGGCTCTTGGGGCATACATACCAACAGACTCCCACTTGCACTTAGATCCAATGACCCATGAATTGTATTCCAAGTTATCTAACATATCCATCATGCTTCTTCTATGAAAGTGCCTTTGACAAGGGATCAACGACATTATTCTCAGTTGGTACTCTACAAATATTTACATCTTCTCAATGTACGATCTCTCGTATGAGATGGAACTACCTTTGTATATGCTTTGAGCGCTGATGTGATCTAGGTTCCTTAGCTTGTGCAATAGCTCCATTGTTGTCACAATACAGCTAATTGCTTCATTGATGATTGTTACAACCCCAAGTTTAGAGATGAACTTCTTGATCCATACAACCTCATTTGCTGCATTCAATGCAACAATATACTCGACCTCTATTATAGAATTGACAACTGTCTCTTGCTTAGAACACTTGCAGCTTACAGCTCTATTGTTTAGACAAAACATGAATCCTGATTGTAACCTATAATCATCTTTACCAATCTAGAAGCTTGCATCTATGTAACCTTTACCACCAACTCTTCCTCTCCTCCATAGACCAAGAACTGGTCCTTAGTCCTTCTCAAGTACTTGATGATTTTCTTCACAACTTTCTAGTGAGGATCACATGGATCTGAATGATATCTGCTCTTCATGCTCAAGGCATATGAGACATCAGGACGGGTACACAACATTGCATACATGATTGATCCAATTGTTAAGGCTTATGGAATCAAATTCATGCGCTCCCTCTCTTCATAGGAACTGGGAGTTTGAGCTTTATAGATGGTAACTCCATGAAGCATGTGTAGGTTTCCTCTCTTCGAGCTCTCCATGCTGAACCACTTCAACACTTTATCAATGTATGTGCTTTGACTTAGTCTAATAAGCCTTTTATATATATCTCTATAGATCTTAATCCCCAAGATGTAGGTTGCTTCTCCTGAATCTTTCATAGAAAACATATTTCCATGCCATGCCTTTACATTTTGTAAAGTAGGGATGTCATTCCCTATCAATAGTATGTCATCTACATATAATATGAGGAATGACACTATGCTCCCACTAACCTTTTTGTACACACAAGGTTCATCTTCATATTGAATAAAGCCAAACTCTTTTATTGTCTCACCAAAATGAAGATTCCATCTCCTAGACGCTTTCTTCAATCCATAGATTGACCTTTCCAATTTACAAACTTTACTTGCATCCTTTAGATTTATAAAACCTTCAGGTTGTGTCATATACACATCCTTAAGAAGATTTCCATTAAGGAATGTGGTTTTAACATCCATCTGCCAAATTTCATAGTCATGAGAAGCTGCAACGGCAAGCATGATTCTAATGGAGTTAACCACGACCACTAAAGAAAAGGTTTCGTCATAGTCAACACCTTGAACTTGTCTTAAACCCTTTGCTACCAATCTTCCCTTATAGGTTTGTACTTTACCATCCATGAAAGTCTTCTTCTTGAAGACCCACTTGCACCTTATGGGTTTTATCCCTTTAGGTGGATCCATAAAAGTCCATACTTTGTTAGTATACATGGATTCCATCTCAGATCTCATGGCCTGAAGCCATTTCTCAGACTATGGTCCCTTAATAGCGTCTGCATAGGTTGTTGTCTCATCATATATGACCAACTCACTGCCTTCCTGAGTCACAAGATATCCAAATCTCTCAGGTTCAAGGTGTGTCCTATTAGATCTATGAGGTTCCTATATCGTTTGAGGAATTTGAGATTCCATGACACTTTGTGATTCTCTTTGTTCCTCTTGTACATCTATTGGTTCAATGTTTTCTAGTTTGGTCTCAAACTTCTTAAAGCTCTACTTTCCTCCCACTGATTCCTTTGGAAATAAATTCCTTCTCTAGGAATAGAACATCTCTGGCAACAAGCACTTTGCTATCCGATAGGGAATACAAGTAATTTCCTTTAGTCTCCTTAGGATATCCACCTTAGTATATCTAACAAAATAGCATTTATCACATTTAGGTACAAGCTTTTTAGGAAATTTTTTATTAACATAAGCTTCACATCCCAAAATCCTCATAAAAGACACATTGGGACGCTTCACATACCATATCTCATATGGTGTCTTTTGAACCAACTTCGATGGTACTCAATTTAGTGTAAACACGACTATTTCTAGAGAATACCCCCAGAAGGTAGTTGGAAGCTCATCTAAACTCATCATTGGTCACACCATATCCACTAATGTGTGATTTATTCTTTTTGATACACCATTATGCTGAGGTGTTCCAGGTGGAGTCCACTGGGATACAATCCCATGGGCTCTAAGAAGGTCCTCAAACTCTTGGCTTAAGTATTCTCCATCTCAATTAGAACAAAGTGCCTTAATAGTTTTTCCAAGTTGGTTCTATACTTCATTCATAAACTCCTTGAACGTATCAAGAGTTTCTGACTTATGTTTCATTAAATAAACATAAACATACCTACTGAAATCATTAGTGAAGGTAATGAAGTACAGATACCCATCTCTAGTGTTTGTTCTAAAAGTTCCACACACATCAGTATGTATGAGTCCTAATAGATCACTAGCACTCTCATTGTTACCAGTGAAAGGGGTCTTAGTCATCTTTCCCAACAAACAAGATTCACACTCTCTATTTATTCTAGATCAAAAGATCCAGATAACCATCTTTATGGAGTCTAGATATGTGATTCTCATTTGTGTGCCCTAGACAATAATGCCAAAGGTATGTTTTGCTTGAGTTGTTGAGTTTTTATCTTTTTGTGTATTAACATTATAAACATACATCTTTAGATCTAGCATATAAAGACCATTCAACATTGGGGCACTGCCATAAAATATCCCATTCTTTGAAATAGAACATCGATCATTTTTAATATGGAATTCAAATGCATCCTTGTACACACAAGATTCATAAATGATGTTTTATTTATGTAAGGTACATAATAGCAGTTCATTAACTTTATTACAAGCCCTGTGGGTAGAGATAAACTATAGGTTCCAACTGCATTGGATGCAACTCTTGCACCATTGCAACTCACAGTTCCACCTCACCTTTTCCCAAAGACGTACTTCTTTTAAGATCCTGCATATTTGAACATATGTGATATCTACATACAATATCTTGTACTCATGATGAATAAGTAGATAAGTTTATCTCTATAATGTATATACCTGAAGTGGAGATCACCATCCCCATTTTCTTCTTCTCGAATGCCTTCAAATACAAAGAATGAGTTCCTTCTGTAGTTTTGTTTCTCCTTAGTTTGAGTGTTGAAGATTTGGATTTGGGATTGACCTTAGAACTCTTCACGGCCTTGCTTTCATACTTAGACACATCTCCATTGTTCACCATTAGGGATGTGTCCTTCTTCATTATTGCTTCGGCATGAACCAACATACCAAGAAAATTTGACATCGGTCTGGCCATATTATTCACATGATAACACACGATAAAGTGGCTATATGATACTGGCAATGTCTTTAGAATGATATATGTGGCCCACTCTTAGATTAAAGTGAATCCCATTTCTTTAAGATGATACACATGTCCAATCATATTGAGCACATGTTCTTCTACTGAGGTTCCCTTTGTCAACTTAGACTCAAATTGTGCCTTCATGATATCATCCATTTCTTGCTTTGTAAGGCCAAGGTTCACTTTCTTAAGACATGTTACCATCTCAACAATCCCCATGTCCTCCGACTGCTCATACAACTCATAGTTCATACAACTAAGCTTAAGGTACTTTATCTCCAAGGTGTTGTTGGCATTCTTCCAGTAAGTATCCACCTTCGCCCTAGGTATATCAGGAGCAAATGTTTTTGGCACTGGTTTGTCAAGAATGTAGAGCTTATACTCTTCATTGAGAACTCTTCTCAAAGTCCAAAACCAATTGTGGAAATTTGTCCTGTCAAGTTTGTCCTTCCTAAGGACCAATCACAATACAGATTTGTTCATCATTTGATTCTACACAAGAAAATTTGCATTTTGTCAAAGCCCTTTTGATTTGATCTGATTTGAAATTTTTGACAATATTAACTAGGTATTTAATTAGTTATCGCTCCCACTATTTTATTCAAATTGATACCCCTCATATATTAATTTGGAATATTATAGTGTATAATATTCTAGTAGGCCAATTTCCAAAATATTTCAACTATCACCCAGCCAATACGCCAACATCCATAGGCAATTATCAAGATAGTCAACCTTTGCCAATTACATCATATGCAATTCTTGGATAGGTGATATGCACAACTCGTTGCCATAATCATCTGCATGCTTCTGGTGCTTAATCTCATTAAGACCACACAGTTAAGCCTGACCCAAAAGCTAACACGATAATAATGCACCCCTCTTGGTGGGCCCACACTACCACCATCACACTTACACAAGATAGACGACACACCATCCTTGGGATGCCCACACTTAGTCGATCAAGATTTTCATGTGTGTCACTTTTAAGAAGCATCTAAGACTTAATATTTAATTGAGGGAATTTGTATTTCTAAATACATATACTTTATCCAATCACCACATATATAGTATGTATCATATACATGCTATATCCCATATCAAAAACATTCAATAAACAAAAAATGACGGTTATGGCCAGCCTAATATAATTCCTTGGAGCCACAAGGAATTACCACAAACTAGGGTACGCATCATATGCAAAAACCTGTTGTTGATGAAGATCCATGATTGCCGATCCGAGTTGACCAGTTCAACCCTTAAACCGATCGACTCACCTCCTGGCCGGTCAGTTGGTCGTCTCATTAGTCATCTGGTCCTTTGATCTACCATCTACTGCATCCTCCAGCCAATCGGTTGGGTCCACCAACCAATCAATTTAGTTCATCCACCTGGTCCTCCTCGGTCCTCCAGCCGGCCAGCTTGCCTCTAAGATGGTTAGTTGGCATCATCAGAACATCTTTCTTCTTCATCATAACATTTGAAAGTAAACTATCCTACTATTAAATGATTATAGAGAAACCTCGATTTACGTTTGAGGGGAGCAAAGGTAGGAGAGAATTTAAACTTTTACATTTGAAAGATAAGATAGAGGCTTAGAATGCAAATCGAGATAAATGAGATTAACCAAAACACACAACCATGCACAGATAATAGAGGTTATTGGCAATAACCACACTATACATCCACCATCAAAACTCACTTTTAGGGCGACATGTGTGAATTGCATATATATATATATATCGTATATATATTAGTTTGGGATTATGCATGGTATTTTATTGGAAAAAATTATTTACATCGAATGTAATAATTTAAATGATAAAACCAAAAATATGATCATATCGATTATCCCAAAATATAGTAGATTGATGTGGCTCTAATACCACTATATGGAAATAAGGCTACGGAATAGGCAGCGGAAACAAAAATCTTACTACCATATTCCCCATAAACCAGTGGATCGTGTCAACAACAACAAGATGGCAAGGATTGTTTTGAGGATATAACTGGTCGTAGATAAAGTCCAACTATCTCTCCTCATCATTTTAGATGCACAAATGTCTTCTAGTTTCACTGGGACTCATCTATTGCGCCTCCTGGACTGCACCACAGACTGCAGGTTGATTTGTCCTCCTAGAAGCAGACAACAACCACCACACCTCTATGGAAGTCCACATGGATCGCCTAGCACTCCTGTCGTCCTGGTAGAATAGAAATGAAGGAGTTTTCCCTCCTGTTGGTATACTAGTCACCAACTTGAACTCCCACAATTGTTTCTCCCTTGCTTTCCCTCCCTTTAGCGGGTAGGACTTGCTGAGCTCTCTGTTGGTTACCACAACCGGAGAGGACAATAATTGTCAAAAACAATTGAGTTGTGTTATGAGAATCCCCCAATACCCCTCTATTTATAGGGGAGGTTAGGGTCTGGTTTTCCAATCTGTGTGGGAGAAGAAAGGATCGGAAGATCTTGAATTTTCACAACCTACAAGTGTCGAACATGTCGGTAGGCAACTGAACCAGTCGGTTCACACACAAGACAATCAGTTTGCCCTATGAACTGATCATTTCCCCTATTTCCCAATCACATATGAATGTGGAAATTCATTTCCAAGTAATGTTAAACATCAATTCCTTGTGCCAATCGAATTGAGCAAGTGAAACAACCAACTTTTATCATGAATTTAAGAAATTTGCCAGAACCTTTGGTTGGTACAACTAAGCCGATCGATTCACTAGCGGTCATCTCACCCAACCTGAGATGATCGGTTCACCTAGTGAGCCAATTTATTTGGTGCCCCAATTCATGCTGAACTCATCCAATTCAATTTCTAATCAACCTAACACTCCAAACGGTCATCTCGGTTAGGAGTCTAGTCAGTTGATTTGTTTCTTGAATTGAATATCTAAACACTTTAGTAATCAAGCCAACCATTATTCAAGATCAAACTCCTCTTCTAGGTCAAGACCTATGTGTGTGACCCTTTAGGTCCCATATTATGTTGGCAGTAAGTGTCTAGGACAACTTATGACATCACAAGCAATGAGTGGTGCCTAGTCGCACATCAATGCTACCCAAGTAAATGGAAAGTTGGAGGACAACTTCAACCTACAATATGTGTACGGTGTTATAATGTTTGTATAGTTCCTTTGCCACTGATATCCAGATTGAACTCAAGGCATGGAGTAGTCATCCTCTTCGACATTCAACCTTTTTCCTTGAACCAGAGCAAACTATGTGAGATATATGTAAGATTAATATCACATATTAACTCACATGTGCATGGCCATGCTTTTCTCAGTATTTCTAATCAAGAGGCCTTGTATATCATAATCCTATAGGAGGGACAAATACCATCTACATCCTTCACAGTCAGTCCCCATGTGTCACAGTCACCCAATCATCACCTTTATAGTAACCCTTATTTAGGATTGTGTTTGATGATGTTAAATCATACTGTACGACATGTGATGAGTGTAGTGACTTTAGGTCTAAGAACCACAATCATCACCAACACTATGAGAGTTGACTATGACTACCATGGTAATGGCTTCCATGTGTCAGACTCATGGTGAGTCTGCCTAAAACACTATTTTCTAACATGTATCTGTGTGACTAATGAGATGATTTCATCAACTAACTCACACTCTCATTTATGTGTTACTACTGTCTATCTTCCTTCCACAATAACAACCAATCAGGGACATAATGAGAACGTATATGCTCTTAACATCTGTATGATGTCATTGTTCAAGTCACGTACTTGAAGACAGGCGTCATAGAGTAATATCATTCTCTAGACATTTATAATATTACATCATTATCTCATAACCAAAGAAAGTAGAATAAATTAGAATCTTGCCTATTTCCATATTATGGCATTACAATCATTGTATGATTAACACTTGGGGCATACATACCAACAAAAATGAACTTGAGATTCCACAACGTCTTGTGATTCTCTTTATTCCAACCATACATCTTTTATGTTCATTGTTATCTTTTTGGTCTCAAACTTCTTGAATTCTACTTTTCTCCCACTGATTCCTTTGGAATGAAATTCCATTTAAGAGTACAACCATCCCGACAACAAACATTTTTTGGTCAAATTGGAATACAAAATTAATATTCAACAAAATAACATGTATGTGATTTATGGACAAAGCTATTCAATAAAACTATTTTATTATACAAGCTTTCAATCCTAATCTTTATAAAAAGCATATCAGACACATCGCATGCCATATCTCATATCATTTCTTTTGAACCATTTTAGATGGTACATTGTTTTAGTGTAAAGCACGAGACCAATAATAAATTGGAAGATTAGCTAGATTTGTCGATAACTGCACCATGATTAATAAGGTGTAATTCCATCTTTTTGACACATCATCATGTTTCAGGTGGAGTTCATTGTGACACACTATCACAATGTCTTGAAAAGGTTCTCAAACTCTTAGTTTAAAATATTTCAACATCAATCACATAGAAGTGTATTAATACTTTTACCAAGTTACTTATGCACTTCATTCATGATCTCCTTGAGCACTTCAAGATATATATACTTCTATTTCATTAAATACAAACTTCCATATCTACTGATAACATCAGTAAATACAATGAGATACTAGTAACTACCTGTAGCATCTATTCTAAAAGCTCTATGTACATCAGTATGTACTATCACTAATAGAGTACTCTCAACTCCCACTACATCTAGTGGAAAATGTTTTTGTCATATTTCCCAATAAACAAGACTTGCATATCTCTATTTGGTTCAATAACAAAAAGAACCCAGACAACCATCGTTATGTATTCTATAAATGCACTTGTCATTTACGTGCTCTAGATGACAATGCTATAAGTATTCATTGTTTGAGTCATCTAGTCATTTACTATATGTGTTATACATATTTGTCTTTAGAACTATCAAGTATCAACTATGCGACATAGAGAATTGTCATAGAAGATCTGATTTTTGAAAGAAAAACATCAAATACATTCACAATATTCTTGTCTATACAAGATACATGATGTTCTTTCTCAATAGTAGGTACATAATAGAAATTCACTAATTCTATTACATGCCCATTTGACTGAATGACATATTCCAATTTTAATGGTAGCAACTCTTGCTCCACATAGTTCTAGCTTACTTCTTATCGGGTCCTGAAGTGGAGATCTCTATTTTTTTATTCTTCTTAAGGTTCTTAAGTGAAAAGGACATAGGACTTGGAATCGAGCTTTGCCTCAGAACTATTCTTGGCCTTGCCTTTGTTTCACTCTACTGATCATCAACACAGGTTTGTCCTTCTTCATTCTTGCTTCAACATTTATCAACATGATAAGTAATTTGATGGTGGTTTAGCCAAGTTACTCAAGTAGTGACACATGATAAACTGGCTATATGATTCAGGCAATGATTGTAGAATCATATCCATGGCCAACTCTTGGCTCAAAGGGAATCCCAATCTCTCTAGATGTTCCGCATGCCCAATCATATTGAGCACATGGGACTCTATTGGATATCATTTTGTCATGTTGCAATCAAAGAGCACCTTTGAGATATTGTACTTTTCTTGCGTTGCATGATTCTGGTTCATATTCTTAAGATGTTTGACCATATCAAGAATCCCCATGTTTTCATGCTGCTCATGAAACTCATAATTCATACAACATAGCATAAGGTGCTTAATGTCTAAGGCATCATTGGCATGCTTTCAATAAGCATCCACCTCATACCTAGGCATGTCAAGAGTAGGTTCTTCTAGTATTGGTGTCTCGAGGAGGTAGAGCTTATGCTCATCATTGAGAACCCTTCTCAAAGTCCACAACCAATCATGGAAGCTTGTCCCGTTTAGTTTTTCCTTCTTAAGAAATGACCGCGACAATGATTTATTTGACATTTGTTTCTATAATATAAATTTGAAATTTATCAAAACATTTTTGATTAATTTGATTTGGAAACATAGATGATATTAATTAGGCCTTTAATTAATTATTTCTCCCACTATTGTTCTCAAATTGATACCCCTCACTAATGATTCATAAGATTGCATCATACAACCTTCTAGTGAGCCAAGATCCACATTTCATCAAATCATGAGTCAGCTTTAGCTAATCACCCAGAACTTTACTATTTAGGTAGACAACGTTTGTCAATTGTATCTCATGCAACTATTGGATATATGGTATGCACACCTATTTATCACTATCCATCTATATGCTTATCGGTACTTAATCTCATTAAGATCACCTAGTTTCTCCTGATCCAAAACCCAACATGATAGAATATGCACCCTGTTTTGGTAGATCTACATATATACCATCACACTTCCATGAGATGGACAATGCACCACACTTTGGCATAAGCTATGCTTAGTTGATCAAGTTTTTCATATGTGTTGCTTATGCAAAAAATCTAAGACTTAATTTAATATAAATACATATACATATCCACTCACCAAATACTTATAGTACGTATCATATACATGCTATAATCACAACAAAAATATGCAACTAAAACACACAAGTGTCGATCAGTTCAACTCTTGAGCTGATCGGCTAAGCCTCCTAGTCGGTCAGTTGGTCTCTTGAAATGATCATCTAGTCTCTGGTTTAAGTGATGCCTCGATTCCCCCAACGGATTGGTTGGGCCACTAATCAATCAATTCCTCCTATCATATAGCCTCCATGATCCTCCACTCAATTGGTTTGACATATGAGTAGGTTGGTTCGTCTGCTACAGAACATCTTCTCCTTACAAAACATAAATTAAAACTATCCTATTTCATATTACACAGTAGAAGGGAAAACCTCAAGTTACATTCAAAGGTAAATAGGAAGAGCAGCACTAGTTTACATTTGAAAAGGGGGAGAGAGGTTCAATATGAAAACTGAGTAACAAAAGGAAATAAACCAAACAACCAAACATGCAATCCACATGAGTTTCGACCACAACCATGCTCACATCCACCATCTAAACACTTTTAGGGTGATGTGTATTGATTGCATATATTTCATATCATGTATAGATATGCATATTTATATTTGGGGGATCGTGTGTGGAATTTAATCGAATATGCACATTAATCATTTTCATATTCACATCATATGTAATGAAATCAATCCAATTACATCGATTTAAATCCCTGATACACCGTAAATTGACATGGCTCTGATACCACTGTTGGTAAAATCGAGTCAAAAAATAAGGCAATGGAAATAAAATTTTAATGCAAGATTCTTTAATCAACAAGATCTCATTAACAATGATGTATCTAGGAAGGAGGGTAGCAAGAGATATACTTGGTCCTGGATCTAGTCCAACAACAACTCTTGTAGTAGCGTGCTAAATTTTACAAGCAACACTGGGACAACTGGAGGCGGTAGCCTCCTGGTGCAACACCATATAGGGTGGTGGTTGTTGTCCTCGTAGCGGGTGGAAAAGGCCTCCTCGCCTCTACATAGCTCACGCGGACCATTGGGAACTCCATGTTGTGCTATCAGAGCTAATGGGAAGAAGTTGTCCCTTTGACCGTCAACCTTCTAGTGTTGATTTGCTCTCCCATATTGTCTCTCCCTTGTCGTCCCTCCGTTTTATGGGTAGGACTTTCTGGGGCTCTCTTGGTTACCAAAACCAGAGAATACAACAATTGTCAGAGCTTATTGTTGTGCCTGGGAAGCTCCCAATACCCCTCTATTTATAGGAGAGCCAGGGTCAGGGCTTCTAATCTATTTGAGAGTCGAAGAGACAAAATTTCATGAATTTTCTGGAAGCTACAAATGGTGAACCAATCATTTCACTTTTGAAATGGTTGTTTTATATCATGAAACGGTCATTTCATTTCATGAAACAGTCGGTTCACTTGTGAAATGGTGGTTTCATTTGTAAAATGGTCATTTTATTTTCCAACTCAGGCAATATTCAGCCAATGTTTTTTAAATTGACCTTACACTTGAAGTGATTGGTTCAACACTTGAACTAGTCAGTTCACAATTTAGTCAGCAATTTGTCAACCACAGTTGTTTAATTGAACTTAAACACTTTAGTAATAAAATTAAACACTATTCATTATTAAACTCCCATTCAAAGTGCATCCTATGTGTGTGACGTTGTAGGTCCCAAATTATGTTTGCAGTGAATGTGTATAACTAACTTATTACATCATGAGCAATGAGTGGTTCTAGTAACACATAATTGCTACCAAAGTAATTGGAAAGTTGGAGAACAACTTCAACCTACAATCCGTGATCAATATTATTGTGATCATATAGTTCCTTTGTTTCTAATATCCAAATTCCACTTGAGGCATGGAATCATCATCCTCTCAATGTTCAATCCATGCTTCTTGAACTAGAGTAGACTATCTGAGATGCATGTGAGCTCACATATCACATGAGTATGGCCATATGTTTCTTAGTATCGCTTATCAAGTGGCCTAGATATCAATCTCCTATAGGAGGGACAAATCCCATCTACATCACTCACACTCAATCTCCATGTGTAACAGTGTACCCAAGCACCACCTTTGTGGAAACCATTATTCAAGGTCACATTGGATGATGTCAAAATACATCGAAAGGAATGTGATGAGTATAGTGACTTGAGGTCTAAAAACCAAAATCCCCACTATCACTATGAGAGCTGATTCTGACTACCATTCCATGGTCTCAATGTATCACTCTCAAGGTGGGCATGTCTGATACACTATTCTCTAGCATGTACCTGTGTGTTTGACTTGATATCACATTGCATGACTAATGAGACTTTGTCATCAGTCAACACACACTCTAGTCTTATGTAATATTGTTGTCTAGTTTGCCACCATGGTAATATCTAACTAGGGACATAACAAGAATGTATGTACTCTTATCATACATATGATCTCATTGTTCAGGTCCTCAACCTAAAGACATAAGTCATTGAGTAACATCATCATTTAGACATCTATTGTATATGTCTCATCATCTCATGATTGATTCAAGCATAATAGATGAAATTACCAACCCAAACAATCAACACATGATTGGCTCTCTAGGCATACATACCAATAGGGTGGAGATGCTCCTGGATCAATGGTGGATATCTGGCAGGTGCAGAAGGTCACAGATGATATGAAGATGGCATACATGCTATTATATATGCCCGACATCCTAAAAAGAGTAGGAGATGGAATCTAAGGGGGGAAACATGGGACAACCACACCCTTCCTCGATTTGGGTACTGGAGATCCTAATCCCCAATGAATTAGGGGTTATCTAGACCAGAGTTGTGCAAGAAACACAGAGAGCAAGGAATTTGGGATGTGAGGGGGAGTAGAACGAAGGAGAAGGAGACAAATATTTACAGGACTCTAGAGTACCGAACAAGTTGGGTGTGAGGAAGAAGAAAACCCATTTTCCGTGCAATTTAGATTGATTTTCTCACTAGGATTCCGCATAGAGAAAAGACTAGAAATCGGCATGACACTGGCGACTTAGGAAAATACAAGAAATAAGGAGCATGACTAGATATTGTGGTTAAATCAAGATAATCAAAGTCTAGTTAGCATTAAAATTGTATAGATCAACATTATCTTCTCAAATCAATTTGAAGTAGCAAACATTATCTGATATTGCTAAAATTTGCACCTAAGCCAATTAGGACACTAAGAATCTGATTTTAGGCTTAGATTCATCTACTATCTTGTATGAGTTTTCTTGCAATTAGGGTTTAAGTCAATTATTTTATTACGTATTATCATACTTTGCCATCACCCCGAATAATCCGAATTTAGACTTCATTATCCTCCTATTATTACCATATGGGGTTATATTAGATTATCTTTCAAGAAAAATAGTATTTTACTCAATTTCTCATTAATTTCATCACTAATATAAGTAATGGCACATTAGTTAACTCCACTTATATTAAATAATCCATTTATTGTCACATTATACCCATTAGTCACATTATTGCACAAATAAGTGATTCATTTACATTCATTCACATTGAATAACTAATTACAAACATCTAGCCCCAAAATAGTCATTCATGCATATTTTGTAAATCAAATTACTTATTAACCATATTTGAGCCATTAGATGTATACTAGTCAACCAAGTGAAACATATTATATATTGATAAATTGATTTTCATATCAAGCTATGATTAGGTGATTAAGTCCAAATTAGGTGTATTAGCATATGATGCATGACTATAGCATCTAATGTCACTAATGTATCATGAGTGTCATCAAAGGAAGTATGTGTTAGTGTTAGACATACCAACTTAAGGTTTAGGTCAACATTATCACATCTGAGGTCTCATGTTAGGTTCCATACATCATCTCAACATCACCTTAGGGTTTATTGGTCCAAGGCATGGTTAAGATAAAAAGTATCCCTAATTAGGGTTTATATGTGAGTCAATCATGTTACGTGCATTTTTTGTCAAATATAGAGACTAACTATTATTTATCCCACTCTTTATTATAGACAACAAGCGGCTGAATGTCTACATTTGTGCTCATATTGAGCCAGCTAGGTCTATTGACCGAAAAAGAAAATCGTAGGGAAAAGGATCGAGCATGCTTCAGTATTGAGTCTACAACATTATTTTTAGTTCTAGGGATGTAGTTGATCTTTGCTTCTTGATTTTGGTGTAGGGGGGCCCTTGATCTTTGTCACATATGGTTTGAATTTGAGGAGGTTAACACCATCGGAGTTAATCATTGAGACTGCCTATGAGGAGTCAACGAGGATCTAAACTTTGCACCATTTCAGCATAAGGCTGACATCTAATCCTTTGATAATTGTGTGAAGCTCGACTTCAAGGGCAGATGAGCTGCATGATGGATAGCCACTCCCATGGCAACATGTACCCAGGCTATCGACCACATGGATGTCAATCTCAGAGGATGAAGAGTGTGCATTAAAGGAAGCATCCACCATGACATATAATTTACTATTAGGGGTAATAACATGACTGGTTTTGTGCGTGACCGAGCTTGGCCCTGAGGGACAAGCCAAGCTAACAATTTTTTTGGATTTTTTCGATGCTCGCTGTCTGATGAAGGAGTCCTTGATAGATGTGGGTTTCAAAGTTCCACCTGGGCTTTCTCATTCCAACATGTCCATGGGTTCTAGGATGAAACATGGAGGATGGGTAGTGTCTTAGAGATATCCTTAGGCACTTGGACCATAGAAGTGATCTAGTCATCCTCCTGGAGAGAAAGGTGATTGTTATATATTCCAAGTGTAAGCCAAATGGCCCTACTAAAACTGTAGTCTTGTAATGCATGCATAATAGTATCACTACCATTATTACATAGAAGACATAGCTCAGTAATCTCCATATGGAGATGTTGCTTTTCCACATCCGTGAGTAGGCCTCTATGGTGAAGGAGCCAAAGGAAGACTCAAATCCTTACCGACGAGGGTGGATGTATGGACCTCTTTATGTGTTTGTAACCATCAGTAAGCAGACCGAGTAGTTAGTTTTCTATTCTATTCAAAGGGGACACCTCAGAGGTCATGACCGCTATTGGAAGCTAGAGCGGGTAGAGCATCAATGATTTTCCATGTAGTTATTGGCAGGAATTGGTGAATGAATCCCCAATCCCACTCACCATTTTTGAGTTTCATCGAGTTTATCATCAAGGAGTCAAGCTCAGTTGGTATTTGTATGTCAGGATGTAAGTCGCACACATATTTGCCAAGGAGCTAGCAATGAAACCATACATTAGTAGATTCACCATCATTGCTCACTTTATAGCATAGACTCTGAATGGTTGGGATGTGCTTCCTGATAAAAATTTAGGTGGAGGATCCAGGTTTCTTGGAAATTTTACCCATTCTAGCCTATTTTTCCTTCATTATCTTGAACCAGAGTTTGGATGGCTGATTGAGAAAGGACCATACATTTTTGAGCATAAGTGCCTGGTTTTGATCACACACATCCTTAATGCCCATGCCTCCAATATCTTTATTAGTTGTGACTTTTTTCTAGAGACAAGGGATAATCTCCTATGTTCCCTATTACCAAACTAGATGGAATGAAAAATGTTCCTGTTGATATCATCATCGAGTGAAGGAGAGAGATGAACTGACTGCATTGTATGGGTTAGAATCGCCTAGAGTGTAGTTTTGGCTAGAGTGATTTTGCTGGGTAGTGATAGATGTTGCATGGACTGGTTGTTCATGCGGTCGTTAATCGAAGAGATGATGCTAGCATGGATGTCTTTGTTGACTTGATGATTGAGAATAGGCACCCCTAAATATCTTCCCAAATCCTTTGTCCAAGGGAAGTCCAATTTCCTACTAATGTCACGAACAGTGGGTCTCAAAGTGTCAATACTGAAAAAACATTTAGATTTGACTATGGATATTACCTGGTGGAGATGTGCAAAATTTGCAAGAATGACATTTATGGTGTCATATTGAGTCATCGATGCCTCACATATTAGTAAAAGATCATCAACAAACAAGACATGGGAGAGCTTTGTTCCCCCCAGATAACACCATGGGTTTTCACCTAGTCACAGATACAACGTTAGAGATCTCCTGACTTAATCTCTCCATATAAAACACAAAGACATAAGGGATGATAGGATCACCTTGTCTCACTCCATAAGAATATTTGTACGACTGCAGAGGCACTCCTTCCTAGAGAATTGAAGTAGATCCTTGGGTAATTATTTGCATGATCAGATTACAAATGTTTGGTGGTAGACCTATTTTGCGAAGAATATCACTAATGAAGTCCCAGTTCATGTGGTCAAACACCTTTGATAGGTCAATTTTACCGCACATCCACTTATTTTTTGCTAATTTAGATTTCATGGAGTGAATCACCTCATGAACTAGCAAGACATTGTCGCTTATGAGCCCGTCATGAATGAATTTCGATTGCGAAGGAGAAATTCAATAATTGAGCAGTAGTTTTTCCACTCAACTAAGACATTATAAATGAGCTTGAAACAACTATTGTTCAAGGATATAGGATAGAGTTCACTGTAGCTTTGAGGGGCCTTAATGTTAGGTATCAACACCATGTAGGAGACAACGATCAAAGGGTTAGTCTTCTTGATGGAGAAGGTTTCATTGGAAGTCTGAATGAACGACCCACCAATTTTTTGCCAGTTGGTCTGCTTGAACTCATTCTAAACACCATTTGAGCTAGGCGCTTCGGATGGGGCCATGAGAAAGAGATTTCTTCTAATTTCCTCAACTGTTGGCATAGCAAGAATTTTTTTGAAGACATTAGGTGCCATTGGCAGAAAAGAACATGCATAAGCCGCAATGCATTGAGGATCGAGATTGGAGGAAGCCATGAGGAGGTTGGAGAAGAAGATGAGAATAAGAGACTACACGTCCGAGCGATAAGACACCTGAGCACACATATAATCTTTAAGTTTGGTGATTTTATTATAGTGGTGATGAGCTTTGACATAGGAATGATAAAATTTGGTGTTGTTATCTCCTAGGGTGAGCCAATGTATATGTACCCACCAAAAAATTGGGTTGGAGAAGAATCCAATCTATATGTTTAGTCCTTACCAACAATTGAAGCCACCAAAAGATGTGTCAAGTTACCTCACATAATTCATGATGCACTCTATTACATGACTTTCAAGATACCAAATTTTTTTTGGTTCTTGGCATATGTAATACTTCATAAAAAATATTCAAGTTTTGATATATGTATATATGCACTAGCATTGAGAAGATGCCAATGTAGGTAGTATGACCAACATCATATAGTTGCTTTCATGCATGGTGGAAGCAACATTCATCATTATCTATTAACATTCATGTATAGAGCGGTTCAATATAAGTGGGACAATGTATCCTAGAATTGTTAAACTACTAGTATAGCCATGTTATAGAATAATTGAATTATTTTATAATTAACATATAGCAAGACACACAATTCATTTGAGGGCATGAAAATCAAATTCAAGTTATACCTATAAACTTAGATATCAATGGTTCGATTAATTTTGCTTATAGCAATCATAACATGCACATTATACCCATAAAACTATTGGGTTTTTGATCAACCAAATATGAATATTCAAGAGCACTTCTAAAACATTAGACGATTAGACTCCATATGTAAGACTCATGACCAAGCTTAGTTCTTAGTTGTGCTTTCTCTACTTAATAAGATGCTTATAACCTTAATCTAATATCTTGAGATGCCTTAATAACATGTGACATGCCTGTGTTTTCAGTTTGGTCATGTTTGGTTGATGTTTGAGCAATTTATGCTTGTTTTGGGCCAAGTTGCAATTACCCATGTTGAGGGTTTACAATGCAATTTGTCACTTGTATGTTGTGTCCTTTGTACCTTAGCATCATGAGAGAGAGACAGAGAGAGTGATGCCTTTGGGCATCTTGTTAGGCCTTGGTTGTTGAGGTGGCATCATGTGTATCATTTTAGGGTTTGCTTGGCTATGCATGAGTTGCATGGATGGTGGTGTCAACCATTTGTGTTCTTGAGTGTAGAGACCATTATGGTGACCTTGATGTTGTTCCTTGAGAGTGCTTCGACCGATACACCATGCTTTGATGGATTTTCTTTGACAATGGTGCTTTGATATTTGTTTTTGGTTGCTAGGGTTTCTTGTGTATGGGTGTGTGTGTTACGACCGATGCATGGGCTTTGGGTTGTGTTGCAGCTGCTACCATGTGTTGTGCTTTGACCATGTTGAGTTTGGGAACCAAGTGGTCACTACACCACTTTGGTTTTAACGTTTCTCTTGCATGTGTGCATGCATTACTGATATTTTTTGGGACAAGTGTCCTTTTGATGCTCTAACATCTTGACACCTCATATCTTTTACCTCCCTCCTACCTCATATGTATATAAGCTCTCTCCTTCACATGTAAGCAATCATTTTATCTCTCTCTTCTTCCTCTCTCTTTCTTGGACTGATCGTGGCGCTTGGTGGAGCTAGAGAGTGCTGATCTTGGTGCTTTGGTGGCCGATCATCCTCTCATGCGGTGATCTTGAGCTTGATCATCTCTCTTTTGGTCATTCATGGGGATCTTCCTTCTTGGTAAGTGTTTCTACACCTTTGATCACATTTTCCTTTGAAAGCCTACCTCTCCCTCTTCCTTTCTTGGTTGTGATACTATGGTGCAACCATGGTTGCTATTCTTTGAGGATTTGCTCTTCACTAAGGTCGAAGACTATGGATTGACCATGGTGGTACTTATGTGAGAAAAAGATCTCCTCTTTCTTATCTCTTGTTCATCGTAGGGTTGATTTTTCTTCAGCTTGAGCTATCCTTTGACCTTGGTATCTTCTTCTCTTCTGGAGGTGATCTTGTGGCCGATGAGTTGATTCTAGTTGGAGCTTAATTCTCTCTCTTTGAGCTCATGGATTTGGAGCTTAATCTTCTTCTTAAGGCGGGTTATATAACTTTCCCTTCTTCTATTATTGCACCATTAAATTACTTTCATGTTACTATTCTACATCTAAAATGTGATACTAAGATGCTAGATGATGTCATCATGATCTAGGGTTTATGATTTTGTAGTATTCTTACATGGATTACCCTTTCTCCTAAACCTTAATTTCATGTATCTGATTTGTAAGTAATGGAGGAGTTGCTAATTCTTACATGCAACATGATCTTTGGTTTTATCACTTCGATGATGTTTTGGCCTTCCATTTAGATGGTGGTTTTGGTTCTTGTAAAATATATGTTGGATGTTGGTTTTCTCTCTCTTGATATGGTTTTCCATATGTGCCTTGGTGACGTTGGTTTTAGGGTTTTATGTCCATCTTTGTATGGAGTTTTCCTATTAATGACAGATGACCTTGAGGTCGTTACACTTGCCTTGGTGCTATGTCTTTAAGTTGGTCACTACACATGAGTACCTATGTTGGTCAACACATATGTTCACTTTCGTTGGTAGCAATACTTTGTGTGTGTTTCGATTGCAACATGTGTTCTAGTTTGATGGTCACTGCTCATGGATACCTTTGCTTGGTTGCAACACATGCTTGAGTGAGCTAGTCACAATGCCTTGTTTTGGATGGTTTGATCACTACCTTTGGTGGTGTGTTGCAGTCTCAACAAGGTGTCAATTGTTTTTTTTTACCTTCCTGGTCTGATCGCAATATGTACCTTGGTCTTGGAGGTCACTACCTATGTGTTGCATCACAAAAAGGAGATGACATAGTGGCGTCACTACAAGGTGTCACCCATGGTGGTCTCTACATATGCATGGGTGTTAAATGTTACATGAACTACCCTAATGGATGATACGTGTTGCTATTTACATAATGATGTTTATAGATTTATGATAGAAATGTCAAACCCTAATATGCTAAAAAAAAGTGGGAGATGGTATATCTAGGGTTATATGATGGAAATTGAAATAGAAACCCTAATAGGATATATGTGAAATCCTAACCCTAATTGTTAAGGGTATGGTGTACTTGTTGAGCTTGCTTGAATGAATAGCTCATGTTTATGTTTTCTCTCTCCTACTTGTGTAACCCTAGCCTTGTAGGTGGAATGAATAACATAGCTAGTGAATGCTATGGTGTGTTTGATATGTTAGAGGGTGATGTTGTGATCCCTTTTGAGGCATGATGATATAAGTGATGATGTGATTTGGGTCTTATGACCTGGTAGAGGCTCAATGCCTAGTGTGAGGTGGTATCCTCTAGTAATGAAATTAGGGATTGCTATCCCTTAGTGATGTGATAATGATGGTGGCATTATATGGCAGTGCTATGAAGTGATGATGTGAAAAGTGTATACCTCATACATTTTATATCTTCTGGAGTTGTATCCTACCCTTAACTCTGTAGATTTTGCTTAGGGTTAGTATGTTGTAACTTGATTGATTCTAAAATACATGCTAATTGTGTAGTTGCCCTGTGCCATAGATCCATTCCACTGTCAATACTTGATGGGTGGTGAAACGAGTTATTCCTATGGGAAACTCAGAGTGCATATTTTTGAATATGCGGGGGTGCACATCGGTGATATATCCTTGCATCCACAATACAAATTTGGAGGATGGTTGTGGTCATCCCTCATGGTGATTTGGTTTGTGTAAGGCAACAATGTAACTACATGATTGCCTCTTTTTGAACGGCCATGCATGAGTTGTTCTCTAGTATCGTGACCTGTACCAAGGTCAGATTAGTTGTTTTCTTTTCAGCTTGACTAATATGTCACTGTTGGTAGTTGACTGTTATGTCTCTATGCTGTCTCTCATACTAACCAGGAGTTGTGTGGTGAGATCATGGATTCTGTCATTTCCATTGATCTTGTATGGCACTAATTTCAACTTTACAAGTGGTCAGTTGGATTTAGGTGGTGCGAATCGAATCCTCAGGGCAAATAAAAGACGTAATACAATTGTGTAGCATACTTGCTTAGGGCTAAATACGACTCACGTTGGATGACCCTTTTCCTTGTTTCTTGTACTAACTAGTTGATTTATAATGGGGAAAGAGAAATCAACTGTTATACATGTTGTTCATATTCCTTCTAAAGTTATAAGATGTTATACTGCTCACTTATAGATGCCCAAACTGCTTAAATAGTGTTAATTGCTTTGCTCATATCGTTTAGTTGAATCTGCTCAACCTGATGAAAATGTTATTTTCCTACTATAGTATATATGTGGTTATAATAGTTGTTGGTGGAGAGTTATATCTCTTAGTAGGATGTTTGGTCTCCCCCGTTGGTTTCCACATCTTTTAGATGGTCCCGCACAAGGAGGTAGAGATCGTGCTGTTGAGGTTGAGCAGCAACAGGAGCAATAGCTGTGAAAGGTTGGATATGCTTCTTGTGTTTTGTTGTAGAGTCCTATATGTAGTCCCTGTACTCTCAGGTCCTTGGGGTTTTTTTAGACTTTGTACATCGATAATAGGTCTTGACAGTAGGACATGGTTGTACTGATATGTCTTGTATATGTGAACATGTTGTTATATGTAATAGGTTTGTGGCATAATGGCCACTGAACAATAATGTGTACATATTTATGACATGTTATGTAATATAGGTGGCAATGTATATGGAGTTCGATGTGATATGTTTCAGCTTGATATGATGTGGCGTGAGCAATTTTAATTTACCGTGTTTTCTGGTAATCTAAATTATTAGTGTTAGTTCCACACTTTGTTTTGAGTTATCTTGTTTTATTGTGATCGAGGCGTCATAGTTAGGTTGGTATTAGAGCTCTAGGTTCACTGAGTTTATAAGGACAAACTAATAGGGTTTGTTTCTATTCTCATATCATTCAACATATTTAATGGTAACTCCTACTTATGTAGAAGAAGAAGAAGAAGAGAAGAAAAGATATGTTTGGAGAACATGAAGAACATGCAGAGAGTAGTGGTGCTGCACTAGGAGGTGGTGCCAGGAGACAAGCAAGGGGTTTATGGAGTGCCTGAGGAGCCTTGGTTCGATCCAACAACTGTTGCCAATCCCATTTTTTCGTCCATGTTTGGACAGTTCATGGACACAATGAAGCATATGGCGGATAGAATGCCCGTACCTTAAGCTAGGGAAGTTGTTTCCAATGCAGAATCCCTTGGTTCTGGGAAGACCTTTGAGAGGCTTCGAGATGTTGGAGCATTGGAGTATGTGGGTACATTGGACCCAACTGATGATGACATGTGGTTGACCAAGTTGGAGAAGGCCTTCAAGATCCTCAATATCCCTAAAGAGGATAAGAATATACCTGTTGAAGGGGAGTGCTGGCCATTGGTGGGACATCGAGAAGGAGAAAAGGCATGGTGTTGTGGTCAGTTGGGAAGCTTTTTAGTGGTAGTTTGTGAGACAATACTTCCCAGAGACCTACCTGGATAATAAGATCACACAGTTCGAGAAGATTCGATAGGGATCTATGTTGATCAATGAGTACGAAGATAAGTTTATGGAGCTTCTGAGGTTCTACCTGACATATCACTTCTACAAATAAGGAGAGGATCAGAAATTTTGAGAAGGGTTTGAGTTCTGAGTTGATGACACCAGTGTTAGACTTAGATAAAAAAGAGAGGTTTGCCACATTTGTGGAGTATGTCAGGAGGATAGATCAGTTATCCATGGAGAAGCGAGAGGTGAATGCCAAGAAGAGACCTACACTGTATCAAGGGCAGTCGTCTGGTGGCTTCAAGAAGCCTAGGTTCTCATCACCTTAGTCACAAAAAGGTCAGATATACAGTCACAGTGGTCTCCAAGCAAGGGTATAGGTTGTCCCTTTCCACCGTAAGGAGCTCACAGTGCTGCATCAGTGTCAATGATAGGGCCATCTAGGCCATGGTATGAGAGCAAGACCTGCTTCAAGTGTGGATAGACTGGGCATACAAGGCCGTATTTCCCAATGAAGAATGAAGAAGTGACACAACAGTCAAGATAGACTCAACAAGGGTTGCAACAATGATAGTTCAATAGTGGTGGAGGTTGAGGACGTGGACATGCATTACAGGCTGGTTCTTTCGGACAGTCTAGTAGAGGACAAAGGTGACAATAGGCAACAACCCATTTCTATTCTAGTCAGTCGAAAGGAGTAGTCAACTCGAGGGTTGTGATAGGTCATATGGAGTTATTTCATTCTGGTTGACCCAGGTGTGACACACTCTTATATCACTAGAGAAGTGATATGTAACTACTCTTTTCCTGTTAGTCGTAGAGCTGATAATCTTTTCTTAGAAACCCCTTTGGTTGGCTCTGTTGATGTAACATCCCTGACCTGGGTTGTACTTTAACCCAAGATGTTTTGATTAAGAAAGATGATTATATGTTTAATCTTATCTTGTGAAAAGTAATTAGGGCTCATGAGGAACTTATGTTTATATTTTGGTCATGTTTGAACAATGTTGAAGCAATGTTTGCTTACTTTGGACTAAAGTGCAAATTACCCAAGTTAAGGGGTTAACTTGCAAATGTTACATGATAATATGTTCCTTTGATATTGAGACATCATAAGAATGAATATGATGTAGTGTTATGGTTTCCACAAGTTTGGACACCAAGATAGAGCTGATAAAACAATGTTTGTGCATTAAGACCCTATTTTGGTGTAATGTGCAATTTACCCAAAACCTAGGGTTCAATATGCAAATTACCACTTCAATAAGGTCCCTAATGTTTCTTGGCACCATGTAGAGCAAATAAAATGAGAGGGGCGCCTCATTTGAATTAAGTTGGAGGAGCGAGAATCTTGATATTAAAATAATCAAGATTTAATCCTAATTGAAACCCTAATTCAATTTAGGGCAAAGATAAATGTATTAATTGAAGGAGACTTCAACAAAAATTAAAATGGTTGGATTCATATGTGAGAGGACGAGCTTAAGCCTTTCAAAGGCACAAGCATATCCTAAGGAGGTGAAATTCCACTCACCATTATTATAAGAAAAAGAAATGTCCACTCAAAAATGGATATTAATATTATAAGGGTTAAGGTGCTTAATTTATTTTCCCTTTATTCTTGGATAATGAAGAGGTTATGCAAGAACATGAAGATGGCTTCGTGGCCAAGAAATGGAGGGGGGTTTTGGTGGAAATTATTTTGGGAATTAAAGGAAATAATCCCATTTTCTCTTTCCTTGGGATTTCCTTATACATATCCCTTTTTCCACTCACTTAAGGACTTCTTTTCGGATTTCCTTTCTTTCTTTGCCTTGGCCGACCCCAAAAGAATCTCAGGAATAGGAGGAGGACGACCCCAACCTGTTGTTAAGGTTCTTGACCTCTTTTCCCCTTGATTCCATGGTGGAAATTGAAAATAAATTATGGATTTCTTCTTAATCTGATCTCCTCTTCAACCCTAGCCAACTTTTTCATCCAAAAGCTGAGGACGAGCCTAGGGAGAGTTTCAAAAGCTTCATCCACCATTGTTGGCCTGATCTTAGAGCTTTGGATCTCATTTTGAGGCGGGTTTTATAACTTGAAACCCTAACATTGCTATTGCATTCAATTGCATATCAAATAATGATCATTTCTACATTTACAATAATTGATTCGGTTGATTGATGCAATATCCATGGAAATCACAGTAGGTTTCGTGGGTTTAGAGATTTATGATGATGACATCATCATAAGCAAGCACCTTACAAAATATCAAAGCCAAAGGGTTTCATTGAGTTGCTCAAACGGTTTCCCAAACCGTTTGGGAGCAAACAGTTTCAAAACGTTTAGAAGCAAACGGTTTCACCAAACAGTTTCAAACCTATTTGGGGGAGTTGACAAAGGGTTGAACGTTTGAGAATCCTGTTCCTAATTATGTTTTTTGATGATCCACAAATTTTGGTTAATTAATTCCAAAGGAATCATGAGTTGAAGGCTAATCAATTAGGCAAACCCTAATTGATTTAAGTGCTGATTTTCAACTTGATCGATTTGACGTTTTGGGTTGATTAGCCCAAACGGTTTCAAAACCGTTTGGGGATTACCCAAATGGTCTCAAGACTGTTTGGAGGTCACCCAATACCGTTTGTAGGACTAGGGTTGAGTATGGTTAAGTGTTTGAAGATCCAAAGATATGGCATGAACCCCAATCGGCTAAGTGCTGATTTTGTAAGTGATTGAGATGATGTTTTGGGTTGATTAGCTCAAACGGTTTCAAAACCGTTTGGGGATTACCCAAACGCTCTCAAGACCGTTTGGGGATCACCCAAGACCGGTTGGAGGTCTAGGGTTAAGTATGGTTGACTATTTGAAGGTACAAAGTTACCAAGTTACAAAGCAATCAATTGTTGAATTGTTGATCGACTCAATAGACCAAACCTTGATGAAATTTCACTAGAATCCAAGGGTTGGATGAGCCAAACGGTCTCAAGACCATTTGGAGCTCATCCAAACGGTCTCAATAGCGTTTGGGGGTCACCCAAGACTGTTTGGAGGTCTAGGGGTGAGTATGGTTAAGAAATTGATGATCCAATGTTACTAAGTTAAAGTGTAATCAATTGCTGATTTGGTGATCAATCCAATGATCCAAACATTAATTGGTTGACTTGGATTTTGATGTTGACATGGGCAAACGGTCTCAAGACCATTTGGAGGTCATCCAAACGACCTCAAGACCGTTTGGGGTCAGGTCATGCCCAATTTGGATGATGGTCTAATAGTTTTAAAGTAACTAGTTCCACATTGGTTAATGTTGAAGGATCATCGATTCCAAACCCTAATCCAATGGATTCAAACCCTAATCCAATGGATTCAAACCCTAATTGATGATCAATTGAGGTTCAAATCAGTTGAAGGATGACCTAATTAAATTCAATTGGTTAATCCTTTTGGATACCTAATGTATTTGAGGACTCAATTGGTTAGTAAATTGGATACCTTATGTAATGGAGGTCCAATGTGATTGAATTTCTTGAGAATTAAGATGTTGAATGATCCATTGATCCAATGATGAATAGTAATGATAATCAATGAAGGTACAAAGGTTTAAACCCTAATAGTACCTAAGTGATTAGTGCCAATTAAGGGATGAACCCTAATTTCTTATAAGAACAATGTCTTAGTACACTATATTAGCCATAGTTGTATGTACTTGATTAAAGAATTGATGTAACCTAATCAAGTTGAGACGATGATGGAAAGGAATTCATGCATGAGTATTGATCATGTGATGCATAGGGTATGATCCTTAATAAAGGGGTCATGAAACCCTAATCAATAAGGTTGTTGAGCCCCAACCTAAATTTAGAGCAATATCAGATGTAACCCAAACCCAGGGTAATGTTGTGACTCTAAACCAAGATAATAACACGTGAATCCCTAATTGAGGTTGATTCCATGTGAATCCCTGATTGAGGTTGATTCCATGTGAATCCCTAATTGAGGTTGATTCCATAAGAAACCCTAATTGAGGGTGATGCCACGAGAAATCCCTAGTTGGGATGAATAGTAAACATTAAGTGTAGGCAATGAGATGTGACGGCCTAATGAAGGGTGATGCTACATGCAATCATAACTCTGATGAAGTAAGATAGCATGTGAAATCTCAAAGCCCTAATAAAGGGTAAAGGTATGTGAAACTCTAATTGGAATTATAATACATGAAGCCTTAATCTTAGACAACATGATGACAACCCATAACCCTAATAATAAAACAGTGGGTAAAACCTTATAAGGGTGAAATATCATAAATGGTTGATTATAGGCAAGCTTATTGTAAGAAATGCCTTAAACTGAGATAAGTCCATATCATTAAAGATAATTGGACCATTCTTATGTGTAACCTATGCACTTTATGGTAAGAGTGATAGGTTAGTGGATGAAAGGATTAAGATGGTAAATAACTTAATCCAAGATAAGCTAATAACTTAAGAAAGTTGGAAGTACTGAGGTAAGTGATACATCAAGATATGAAAGACTTCACTGTTAGCATCTCAAAGTTGATATACTTTGATAACTATGAAATCCTAATGTGAGATTGGAAACCCTAACCCTAAATTGGGTAATGGGACATGAGAAACCCCAAAGTGATGTGAATAGTAAGCCCTAACCCTATTAAGGGAATAGTGGTGTTACTAGTATATTACAAGAGATAAAATGATTAGATGTTGCCTACTGATAGGTGATAAGATGTTGAATGGCCCTATGAGCCATATGATTAGATGTTGCCTAATGAGAGGTGACAAGATGATTTATGGGCTTTATGAGCCATGAGAATAATTGTAGTATAGTAAGAGGCACCAAGATGATTAATGATGGGTCGAAGGAAATTTATATTCCATGATCCATGTAATCAGGGTTGGTTAAAGTCCAATGCCTAGATGTGTGATCAGGTTTGGTTAAAGTCCAATGTATGGCTGTGTAATCAGGGTTGGTTAAAGTCCAGTGTATGGCTGTGTAATCAGGGTTGGTTAAAGTCCAATGCCTGGTTGTGTAATCAGGGTTGGTTAAAGTCTAATGCCTCGCTGTGTAATCAGGGTTGGTTAAAGTCCAATGCCTGGCTGTGTAATTAGGGTTGGTTAAAGTCTAATGCCTGGCTGTGTAATCAGGGTTGGTTAAAGTCCAATGTATGGCTGTGTAATCAGGGTTGGTTAAAGTCCAATGCCTGGCGGTGTAATCAGGATTGGTTAGAGTCCAATGTCTGGCTGTGAAATCAGGATTGGTTAGAGTCCAATGCCTGGCTGTGAAATCAGGATTGGTTAGAGTATAATGCCTGGCTGTGAAATCAGGATTGGTTAGAGTCCAATGCCTAGCTGTGTAATCAGGTTTGGAGAAATCCAATACCTGGAAGAGGTGTAATGTATGTAATCAAGGTTGGTTAAAGTCCAATGCCTGGCGGTGTAATCAGGTTTGGAAGAGTCCAATACCTGGCAGAAGCTCAATTCCTGCAATGATGACACATGATTGGAAGTAGTCCAATGCCTGTATTTATAACACAGGATTGGTAATAACCTAAATGCTTGTATTAATGATATATGAGTACATGGTAGATGTAATTTCTTATCTGTTTAGCAGATTGGCTGAGGCCAACATATTGAAACAAGAATGTCTCATGGGTGACATATCAAGTTAATGAGTGTCACAAGAAAAGTTTAACATGATGGTATAATATGATGAATAAATGATATACATGTCATTCCTATTTGTTATTAAAAGAATAGATGATATATTGCTCTATCATAAATAATTGCAATGCTTTCAAAGTTGAGAATGCTTTAAACTGCTTATCCTCTGCTCAGTTTCATATCTTTAAACTGCAATAACAATGTTTTGGCGGAGAGTTATATCTCCCGCTGGGGCAATTTGCAATTGTCTCACCCCTGTGGGATCCAACATTTTTAGGTGGATGCGGACAAAGAGGCAGGAAACCTTTAGCAGAGAAGGAACAACAGCAGCATTGAGGAAAGCAGTAATATCTCAGGTGGAGATACTTCCTGTCTAGTTATATAGATAGTAGTCCTATGTGTCGTCTTTGTACTCTCAGGTCCTCAGGACTTATAGATAGTGCTTTTATCATCGACTTGAAATTTTGGCTTGATGCCTCTAGGTTTTATGCTGTTTGTACATAATGTTGATAGGACAGCTGATGTTGTAATCCTCGAGAAGAGATGGAACAAGTTATGTACTTTTGAACTAGGATGTAATTGTTATACTATGGTTCTTGTTATAAGAGTTTCCTATGATTGGATCTCTTTGCAAAAAGTTTTAATTTTTAGTGATTTTCAGTAATCCGCTGCAAATGATACGCTTCCGCATTGGTTAATCTTGTGTTTTGTAAGTTGGATGCTACAATTTAGTGGTATCAGAGCTCTAGGTTCGCTGAGTCTATAGAGACATAGGACTAAGGTAGTAGAGTCTATTCTAGTGTCATCCAGTGTATCTGATAGTGTCTTCTACTCATATAGGAGAAGAAGAACTTGAAGATGACTGGGTCACATGAAGAATTTGCTGCAGAAAGCAGTAATGTTGCACCAAGAAGAGGTGCAGGGGAGCATGCAAGAGAGGGACAATTGCCTGAGAATCCCTTAGCTAATCCAATTATGATAAGAAACCCTTCCTTAGGAATCACTGTTGGGGAATTTAGGACAAGCATGATGTATTTAGTGGATCGAGCACTAGCAGTGCAACCTAGATTACCAGCCCCCAATGATGATGTTTTGGATATCAACATGATATGTAATCCACATCAGCAGGTAGAAGCAATGGGAAATGATGAAGTTCTGGATTTAGAACAAGTCTGTGCTCAACCTCAGCCTGTTGAATCAATAAATAGTGAAGGAAGGAATAGGTTTCAATCCAAAAGAGAATTTGCTATAGGTGTAGAAAGCCTGGACATATTGTAAAGAATTGTCCAACAAAGAACAAGGAAGAGAGAATTGAGAAAAGGCCTATCAAAATCCAGGGACAGAGGCCTAATAATTCCAAAAAGGGAAAGATTTTGGTACCACCAGTACAACCAGGACCTAGTGCACCAAGGCAATGGTCATCTAGAAAGGGTAAAGAACCCTCTAGACCATACCTAACACCCAAAATTTGCTACCTTTGTAGATAGGTTGGACATCTGGAAAGAGATTGCTCAGCCAGAAATGTTATGGTGAATCAACCTATGAGGTAGAATCAGCCTAAGGAAGTGAATAATCCACGAATCATGACAGGTTAGATAAAATAATGTCATTCTTATATGTTTTTTTTATGGTTTCCTGAGTTAATTGGGAAGGTAATTGATTGATCTTTCTTTGATTAGTCCTATGAGGACTTATATTTTGCAAAATAAACATTATAGATGTTTCATGTTGTTCTTACCTCTATGAGAAGAAGATGAGGTATTGAAGAGATGCCTGGATGAAATCCAGTGATGTTAAATCTTATATTTGTGATAATATGAAAAATAAGGAATATAATAGCATAAAAAGTGCATACCACTTAATCTCAGTATTTATATACCCTGGCCAGGTATACAACTATTGATGATAAAGTGAGTATGGAAACTCTTAGATTGTTATCTTTTTGATTGCTCTGATCAAGTAGTCATTTTGAGATAATCTAATGAGTATCATGAAATAAGAAGCATGAAATGAATAAATGTGTCCTATTCTAAGCATAAAAAAGAGAAATCTGAGATAACCTCAGATGATCATGTTTGTATGAGGAATATGATTCCTTATTTTCTTTTCTCTCAGGGACATGGCAATCAAGTCGGTCATAGGACACTTGATGTGCATAAGATAAAGATGTTCATGTGATGGATACTTAGAAAAGTATCAGTTTATCTTGGACTCTGGTTCCAAGGTGGAGAGGTATGTAACAAATAATGTCCCAAGATGAAAGAAAGATAAAGATGTGACGTGTTTTTAACACATGATATAGGTACCAAGGTAAGAAATCCTGGTGCCTAAAGATATATCAGATGATTTATGTTGACTACCTGGAATGGTCAACCATGAAATCAAATTAAACATGTAAAATAGTATGAACATCACATGTTAGGGGTTTATGCTTTGCATAACACATCAAGTAAAGATATCTTTAAAATAAGAATATGTCACATGAAATGGTAAAATAAAGAAAGTATCACTTGGCACAGTATTAACTCCACAGCCAATAATAAAGAACAATGGAGCATGTGCCTTGTGTGTTTGATTCTATGAGAATCTTTTATGGAAAACACACGGTGATTATCAAAGCTCTATGATGTCTCCATGACAATGAGATGTTATGTGGAGAACTGATAGTATGATGAATGGATAACATCTATTTTCCTTTATCGGGGATTTCAGGGACGAAATCCTTGTTAGGGGTTTATAATTTGTAACATCCCTGACCTGGGTTAATGTTTTGATTAAGAAAGATGATTACATGTTTAATCTTATCTTGTGAAAAGTAATTAGGGCTCATGAGGAACTTATGTTTATATTTTGGTCATGTTTGAACAATGTTGAAGCAATGTTTGCTTACCTTGGACTAAAGTGCAAATTACCCAAGTTAAGGGGTTAACTTGCAAAAGTTACATGTAATATGTTACTCTGATATTGAGACATCATAATAATTAATATGATGTAGTGGTATGGTTTCCACAAGTTTGGACACCAAGATAGAGATGATAAAACAATGTTTGTGCATTAAAACCCTGTTTTGGTGTAATGTGCAATTTACCCAAAACCTAGGGTTCAATATGCAAATTACTACTTCAATAAGGTCCCAAATGTTTCTTGTCACCATGTAGAGCAAATAAAATGAGAGGGGCGCCTCATTTGAATTAAGTTGGAGGAGAGAGAATCTTGATATTAAAATAATCAAGATTTAATCCTAATTGAAACCCTAATTCAATTTAGGGAAAAAATAAATGTATTAATTGAAGGGGCCTTCAACCAAAATTAAATTGGTTGGATTCAGATGTGTGAGGACGAGCTTAAGCCTTGCAAAGGCACGAACATATCCTAAGGAGGTAAAATTCCACTCACCATTATTATAAGAAAAAGAAATGTCCACTCAAAAATGGATATTAATATTATAAGGGTTAAGGTGCTTAATTTCTTTTCCCTTTATTCTTGGATAATGAAGATGTTTTGCAAGAAGATGAATATGGATTCGTGGCCAAGAAATGGAGGGGCGTTTTGTGGAAATGATTTTGGGAATTAAAGGAAATAATCCCATTTTCTCTTTCCTTGGGATTTCCTTATACATATCCCTTTTTCCACTCACTTAAGGACTTCTTTTCGGATTTACTTTCTTTATTTGCCTTGGACGACCCCAAGAGAAGCTCAGTAACAGGAGGATGACGACCCCAACCTGCTGGTAAGGTTCTTGACCTCTTTTCCCCTTGATTCCATGGTGGAAATTGAAAATAAATTATGGATTTCTTCTTAATCCGATCTCCTCTTCAACCCTAGCCAACTTTTTCATCCAAAAGCTTAAGGACGAGCCTAGGGAGAGTTGCAAAAGCTTCATCCACCATTGTTGGCGTGAGATTAGAGATTTGGAGCTCATTTGGATTCGGGTTTTATAACTTGAAACCCTAACATTGCTATTGCATTCAATTCCATATCAAATAATTATCATTTCTACATTTACAATAATTGATTCGGTTGATTGATGCAATCTCCATGGAAATCACAGAAGGTTTCGTGGGTTTAGAGCTTGATGATGATGACATCATCATAAGCAAGCACCTCACCAAATATCAAATCCAAACAGTTTCATTGAGTTGCTCAAACGGTTTCCCAAACCGTTTGGGAGCAAACAGTTTCAAACAGTTTAGAAGCAAACGGTTTCACCAAACGGTTTCAAAACCATTTGGGGGAGTTGACCAAGGGTTGACTGTTTGAGAATCCTGTTCATAATTATGTTGGTTGATGATCCACCAAATTTGGTTAATTAATTTCAAAGTAATCATGAGTTGAAGGCTAATGAATTAGGCAAACCCTAATTGATTTAAGTGCTGATTTTCAAATTGATCGATTTGACTTTTTGGGTTGATTAGCCCAAACGGTTTCAAAACCATTTGGGGATTACCCAAACGGTATCAAGACTGTTTGGAGGTCTAGGGTTGAGTATGGTTAAGTGTTTGAAGATCCAAAGATATGGCATGAACCCCAATCGGCTAAGTGCTGATTTTGTAAGTGATTGAGATGATGTTTTGGGTTGATTAGCCCAAACGGTTTCAAAACCATTTGGGGATTACCCAAACGGTCTCAAGACCGTTTGGGGATCACCCAAGACCGTTTTTAGGTCTAGGGTTAAGTATGGTTGACTATTTGAAGGTCCAAAGTTACCAAGTTACAAAGCAATCAATTGCTGAATTGTTGATCGACTCAATAGACCAAACCTTGATGAAATTTCACTAGAATCCAAGGGTTGGATGATCCAAACGGTCTCAAGACCGTTTGGAGGTCACCCAAGTCCGTTTGGAGGTCTAGGGGTGAGTATGGTTAAGCAATTGATGATCCAATGTTACTAAGTTAAAGTGTAATCAATTGCTGATTTGGTGATCAATCCAATGATCCAAACTTTAATTGGTTGACTTGCATTTTGATGTTGACATGGGAAAATGGTCGCAAAACTGTTTGGAGGTCATCCAAAAGACCTCAAGACCGTTTGGGGTCAGGTCATGCCCAATTTGGATGATGGTCCAATAGTTTTAAAGTAACTAGTTCCACATTGGTTAATGTTGAAGGATCATCGATTCCAAACCCTAATCCAATGGATTCAAACCCTAATTGATGATCAATTGAGGGTTAATTGAGGGTAAAATCAGTTGAAGGATGACCTAATTAAATTCAATTGGTTAATACTTTAGGTACCTAATGTAATTGAGGACTCAATTGGTTAGTCAATTGGATACCTTATGTAATGGAGGTCCAATGTGATTGAATTTCTTGAGAATTAAGATGATGAATGATCCATTGATCCAATTATGAATAGTAATGATAATCAATGAAGGTACAAAGGTTGAAACCCTAATAGTACCTAAGTCATTAGTGCCAATTAAGGGATGAACCCTAATTACTTATAAGAACAATGTCTTAGTACACTATATTAGCCATAGTTGTATGTACTTGATTAAAGGGTTGATGTAACCTAATCAAGTTGAGAGGATGATGGAAAGGAATTCATACATGAGTATTGATCATGTGATGGATAGGGTATGATCCTTAATAAAGGGGTCATGAAACCCTAATCAAGAAGGTTTTTGAACCCCAACCTAAATTTAGAGCAATATCAGATGTAACCCAAACCTAGGGTAATGTTGTGACTCTAAACCAAGATAATAACATGTGAATCCCTAATTGAGGTTGATTCCATGTGAATCCCTAATTGAGGTTGATTCCATGTGAATCCCAAATTGAGGTTGATTCCATAAGAAACCCTAATTGAGGGTGATGCCATGAGAAATCCCTAGTTGGGATGAATAGTAAACATTAAGTGTAGGCAATGAGATGTGAAAGCCTAATGAAGGGTGATGCTACATGCAATCCTAACTCTGATGAAGTATGATAGCATGTGAAATCCCAAAGCCCTAATAAAGGGTAAAGGTATGTGAAACTCTAATTGGAATTATAATACATGAAGCCTTAATCTTAGACAACATGATGACAACCCAGAACCCTAATAATAAAACACTGGGTAAAACCTTATAAGGGTGAAATATCATAAATGGTTGATTATAGGCAAGCTTATTATAAGCAATGTCTTAACCTGAGATAAGTCCATATCATTAAAGATAATTGGACCATTATTATGTGTAACCTATGCACTTCATGGTAAGAGTGATAGGTTAGTTGATGAAAGGATTAAGATGGGAAATACCTTAATCCAAGATAAGCTAATAACTTAAGAAAGTTGGAAGTAATGAGGTAAGTGATACATCAAGATATGAAAGACTTCACTGTTAGCATCTCAAAGTTGATATACTTTGATAACTATGAAATCCTAATGTGAGATGGGAAACCCTAACCCTAAATTGGGTAATGGGACATGAGAAACCCCAAAGTGATGTGAATAGTCGGCCCTAACCCTATTAAGGGAATAGTGGTGTTACTATTATATTTCAAGAGATAAAATGATTAGATGTTGCCTAGTGATAGGTGATAAGATGTTGAATGACCCTGTGAGCCATATGATTAGATGTTGCCTAATGAGAGGTGACAAGATGCTTTATGGGCTTTATGAGCCATGAGAATAATTGTAGTATAGTAAGAGGCACCAAGATGATTAATGATGGGTCGAAGGAAATTTATATTCCATGATCCATGTAATCAGGGTTGGTTAAAGTCCAATGCCAGGCTGTGTAATCAGGGTTGGTTAAAGTCCAATGCCTGGCTATGTAATCAGGGTTGGTTAAAGTCCAATGCCTGGCTGTACAATCAGGGTTGGTTAAAGTCCAATGCCTGGTTGTGTAATCAGGGTTGGTTAAAGTCCAATGCCTGGCTGTGTAATCAGGGTTGGTTAAAGTCCAATGCCCGCCTGTGTAATTAGGGTTGGTTAAAGTCCAATGCCTGGCTGTGTAATTAGGGTTGGTTAAAGTCCAATGCCTGGCTGTGTAATCAGGGTTGGTTAAAGCCCAATGCCTGGCTGTGTAATCAGGGTTGGTTAAAGTCCAATGCCTGGCGATGTAATCAGGATTGGTTAGAGTCCAATGCCTGGCTGTGAAATCAGGATTGGTTAGAGTCCAATGCCTGGCTGTGAAATCAGGATTGGTTAAAGTCCAATGCCTGGTTGTGAAATCAGGATTGGTTAGAGTCCAATGCCTAGCTGTGTAATCAGGTTTGGAGAAATCCAATACCTGGCTGAGGTGTAATGCCTGTAATCAGGGTTGGTTAAAGTCTAATGCCTGGCGGTGTAATCAGGTTTGGAAGAGTCCAATACCTGGTAGAAGCTCAATGCCTGCAATGATGACACAAGATTGGAAGTAGTCCAATGCCTGTATTAATAACACAGGATTGGTAATAACCTAAATGCCTATATTAATGATATATGAGTACATGGTAGATGCAATTTCTTATCTATTTAGCAGATTGGCTGAGGCCAACAGATTGAAACAAGAATGTCTCATGGGTGACATATCAAGTTAATGAGTGCCACAAGAAAAGTTTAACATGATGGTATAATATGATGAATAAATGATATACATGTCATTCCTATTCCTTATTAAAAGAATTGATGATATATTGCTCTATCATAAATAATTGCAATGCTTTCAAAGTTGAGAATGCTTTAAACTGCTTATCCTCTGCTCAATTTCATATCTTTAAACTACAATAACAATGTTTTGGCAGAGAGTTATATCTCCAGCTGGGGCAATTTGCAATTGTCTCACCCCCGTGGGATCCAACATTTTTAGGTGGACACAGACAAAGAGGCAGGAAACCTTTAGCAGAGAAGGAACAACAATAGCATCGAGGACAGAAGTAATATCTCAGGTGGAGATACTGCCTATATAGTTATATAGATAGTAGTCCTATGTGTCGTCTCTGTACTCTTAGGTCCTCGGGATTTATAGATAGTGCTTTTATCATCGACTTGAGATTTTGGCTTGATGCCTCGAGGTTTTATGTTGTCTGTACATAATGTTGATAGGACAGCTGATGTTGAAATCCTCGAGAAGAGATGGAACAAAATTATGTACTTTTGAACCAGGATGTAATTGTTATACTATGGTTCTTGTTATAAGAGTTTCCTATGATTGGATCTCTTTGCAAAAAGTTTTAATTTTTAGTGATTTTCAGTAATCCGCTGCAAATGATACGCTTCCGCATTGGTTAATCTTGTGTTTTGTAAGTTGGATGCCACAGTTGAGTTGCAATAGGTGTGTCTATCATGTGTTCTTTCTTTCTCAGGACCCAACATTCAATAAGATCTTATACTACTTGATATGAATGAATTCGATGTGATCCTTGGAATGGATACTTTGGAGAAGTATTGAGTGGTCTTGGACTATAGTGCCAAGGGGGTGACATTTGTCGATGGTGATGTTTCGTGGATCTTCCAAGGTCATAGGTAGATTTTTCTGACGTATATGGTGTCATCTATGACAACAGAGAAGATGATGAGATAGGGTTGTGAGGCATTTTTGGCTCATGTAGTGGTTACTAAGGTGAGGAGTCCTATTATTCAGGAAGTCCCAGTGGTTTGTGAGTTTGAGGATGTGTTTCCTGATCAGTTCCTAGGTGTTCCCCCACCCCGAGAGATTGATTTTGAGATCAATCTGGTTCATGGTACACAAACGATAGCAAAAACACCAAACAAGATGTGCCAGATGAGATGAAATAGCTAAAGAAACAACTACAATAACTTCTTGAGAAAGGCTTTATTAGACCAAGCACGTCTCCTTGGGGTGCTCTCATGTTGTTTGTGAAGAATAAGGATGGATCCATGAGGTTGTGCATTGACTATCGACATTTTAACAAGGCGACGATCAAGAATAAGTATCCTTTTCCACAGATAGATGACATGTTTGACCAATTGTGAGGTGCCACAATGTTCTCAAAGATATATCTAAGGTTGGGATATCATCAATTGCAGATCAAGGAAAATGACATACCCAAGTCAGCTTTTAGGACTATGTATCACTACGAAAAATATGGTCTTTAACTACAAAAAAAATTTGTAGCGAAAACCCCAAAATTTGTAGCCAAAAGCTTTGGCTACAATTATCCTTACATTTGTAATATATAGCTAATACCCGTGTAGCTAATTGTTTAGGCTACATTTTTCAAACTTGTAGTTAGTTATGCCTCTGGCTACAAATTCATATGTAACCCCAATTGTAGGTAAAAATGTCCTTACACATAAAAATGTAGTTTCCATTGTAGCCAAATGTATGACTACAATTCAATTTGTACCTATAATATGTAGGGAGAGATGTCATTGGTTACAGTTGTATTTGTAGTTCATGTATTGCAAAAATTAACACTTGCTACACATGTAATTATAGCTAGTGTGTAGTGAAAGACACCATGTACTATACATACATATATAGTGAGAGACATTATGTATCCAGTTAGTCGCTTGCCAATATAGAGGGGTTTTCAATAAGAAAATAGATGAATGTTAATCAAGATTGAGTTATGCTTACAATGTCAACAATGATACTTTTGTTTATATTTTAACAATGAGTACACATGGGCAGGACATTAACCTAGCCCCTGTTTTACAATATGCATGGGAAAAAGACACATGTATACAATATGTTCTTCTGACTACATCTATCCACTGCAGACTCTATGCCACATGATCATGCACATCTTCTTGTAACTTGATTTTTCTTTTATATTTATTCCACCACTTGTATTATCCTTTTCTGGCCACCTCCCTTTGTTGTAGAAGTTTCTCTATAAGCCTTTGATATTCACAAAGAATCAACAAAAACTTCAAAGCATACAAGGCATCATATTGTCCTTTGAGCAAAGCACACTGAAAGATACAAAATAAGCTTCAATTCAACAATCAAATAGTTTGATATTATGTATTAATTCGGCTATAAACTATACAAAGTCATACCCCAGAGAGAACTATGATGGAATTTAAGTGCATCTACTCAACATTGTGTGTAAATATACCATAATGAATGACTAGTCTCTTCAATACCAACAGCAACCCCCTTTATTCATGAAGAGCATAGCAAAGAATAATGTACTCTCTTCAATGAAGAGACTATGCAACCAACCATTGCTACATTAAAGAGGACCTAAAAAGTAATGAATAGGTAGTGTTTCAACAATGACAGTGTAAAAACTCTAGCCAACAGAGCTGAATGCGAACAAGTTAAGTGTTGGCACAATGCAACTATGGCACAACTCACAGTTACAATAAAAAAATACATTATTGATTGCTAGTAAAAGCTAAATTTGAGACCACACTTGATGCACTACTACAGAAATAGCATTCAGTGTCGCTTTTATGGGCGTCGGTTCTTTAGGAAAACCGTGGTAGGCCGTGGTAGGCCAACACAGCCACGGCCGTGCTTACTGTTGGTAAAGATATGAACAAATTTTCATGTAATGTTTTATGTAAATCCTAGGATATGAACACATTTTTTGCTTGCATATATTTGTGCTTCTAATCCTAATTTTTGACTTAATTCAGTAAATTTTGATGCATGTTGAAATAAGATTTAAACAGGTAAATTCTAGCATCCTAATTTTATTTGATTAAACCTAACATTGATGAAACCCTAACATCAATTGTGATGAAACCCTAACATTAATTGTGATGAAACTCTAACATGTACATATCTATTATTGTGTTTGTTGGCCTAGAAACCCGTCCAAGATTGACTCATTAGGAGTAAATCTTGGATAGTCCCCGGTTTGGGACTGTTCTTGAACACCTAATCTCACTTAGGATGTAAGTGTATAATGTGTATTGGGTTTTCGAGAAAATTTCGGTAGCATTTTCCCGTTTGTTCTCTAAGTACATATGTACTTAGAGAACAGCGGGGAAATGCTGCCAAAATTTTCTTGAAAACCCAATACACATTATACACTTACTAGTGAGATTAGGTGTTCAAGGATGGGATAGATGGTACACATTTATTATATATAAGAATGACATAAAATGTGTTTGTTGGCCTAGAAACCCGTCCAAGAGTGACTCATTAGGAGTAAATCTTGGATAGTCCCCAGTTTGGGACTGTTCTTGAACACCTAATCTCACTTAGGATGTAAGTGTATAATGTGTATTGGGTTTTTGAGAAAATTTCGGCAGCATTTCCCCGTTTGTTCTCTAAGTACATATGTACTTAGAGAACAACGGGGAAATGCTGCCGAAATTTTCTCGAAAACCCAATACACATTATACACTTACTAGTGAGATTAGGTGTTCAAGGATGGGATAGGTGGTACACATTTATTATATATAAGAATGACATCAAATGTGTTTGTTGGCCTAGAAACCCGTCCAAGATTGACTCATTAGGAGTAAATCTTGGATAGTCCCCAGTTTGGGACTGTTCTTGAACACCTAATCTCACTTAGGATGTAAGTGTATAATGTGTATTGGGTTTTTGAGAAAATTTCAGTAGCATTTCCCCGTTTGTTCTCTAAGTACATATGTACTTAGAGAACAGCGGGGAAATGCTGCCAAAATTTTCTGGAAAACCCAATACACATTATACACTTACTAGTGAGATTAGGTGTTAAAGGATGGGATAGGTGGTACACATTTATTATATATAAGAATGACATCACATTATACACTTAGGATGTAAGTGTATACCCTAATCTTTTCCTAATATATACTTGTTTCCTAATATATACTTGTTTTCTCTGATCATAGAATGGATAGATCATGGATGTCCATTCGTAATCGTTGCACCCCAGAGTTTATATCTGGTCTTGATCAGTTTATTAGATTTGCCGAGGAACATAGGAAAAAACCTACAGATAGGTTCTACTGTCCATGTAGGCATTGCGGTAACAACTTGAAAGTCAACACTGGTGAGGAAATCAAAAGTCATGTCATGTGCAACGGGATTGTACAAGGATATACAGAATGGCACTGGCATGGAGAGATTTCAAAATCGAAACCAGTAGATGTCGATAGCAGTGCTTGGGTGGAAGAAGAAATTGCCTCTGATGACGTAAATGTGAACGAACCAGTTCCAGCAGACATCGTTGATGCGATGCTGGATAGTTGTAGGGTAGAGAACACCGATCCACCTCCTATCTTTAGAAACATTGTGCATGATGCTGAGATACCGTTATACACAGGCTGTGCTAAGTTTACGAAGCTTAGCGCTGTGTTGAGATTGTATAAGTTGAAAGCTAACAATAGATGGAGCGACAAAAGCTTCACTTCATTGTTGACTTTGTTGAAAGAAATGCTTCCTGAAGGAAACGAGCTGCCAATCTCAACATACCAGGTAAAGAAAATGTTGTGCCCAATGGGAATGGAGGCCAAGAAGATACACACATGCCCGAATGATTGTGTATTATTTCAAAAGGACTATGTAGATTTGAAAGATTGTCCAAAATGTGGTGCGTCACGGTATAAATTGACGACTTCGGGGGAGTCCAAAACTGGTTCTCCTGCCAAGGTGTTGTGGTATCTACCTATAATATCACGGTTTCAACGCTTGTTTGCAAATCCGAAAGATGCGAAGAATTTGAGGTGGCATGCAGATGTTAAGAAAAATAATGATGGGATCCTGCGACATGCATCTGATTCCCCACAGTGGAAGAAGATTGATCTATTGTACCCCAAATTTGGTGAAGAAGATAGGAATCTATTGTTACACGTTGTCTAGAAAGGAGAAGAAAACTTTTTGTGAATGCTTGGTAAATGTTAAGGTGCCACATGGTTACTCATCCAACATCCATAGATTGGTATCAATGAAAGATCTGAAGTTGATAGGTCTTAAATTTCATGATTGTCACACTCTAATGCAACAAATATTGCCCGTGGCAATTCAATCTATATTGCCGAAGCATGTAAGGTTTGCAATTACCAGACTTTGTTTCTTTTTCAACAGTCTATGCAGAAAAGTCATTGACCCTGATACTCTCGATAATTTACAAAGAGAAGTGGTTGTTACCCTATGTCAGCTTGAGATGTATTTCCCTCCTTCGTTCTTTGATATCATGGTACATCTTGTTGTCCACTTGACTAGGGAAGTGAAAATGTTGGGACCAGTTTTCTTGCATTGGATGTATCCCTTTGAACGATACATGAGCGTTTTTAAAGGTGATATTCGAAACCGTTATCGGCCTGAAGGGAGTATTATTGAAGGTTATGTGGCGAGAGAGGTTATGGATTTTTGCAATGACTTTCTCAGTGGTAATGACACTCCTGATAATGACAAGAATATTGAGGAGGGCAAAGGAATTTTGGGATCACGGGTGAAAGTAATCAGCCATGAGCAGTTGGAACAAGCTCACTTGTATATTTTACACAATATGGACGAAGTGAGTGTTTATATCGAGGAACATACCAATTTCATAAAGAGACAACATCCTCGAGCAAGTTCAATGTGGCTTGCTAGAGAGCATAATAAGACTTTTACTAAGTGGTTTGAAGATAAAGTCTTACATCAACTATCTCAAACACCAAATGATATTACAAAAACTATCAAATGCCTCGCCTTTAAACCAAAACCGAATGTTATGTCTTATGAAGGGTTTGACATTAATGGATTCACATATTACACAAAGCGCCAAGATGATAAGAGTGTCGTCCAAAATAGTGGGGTCACTCTTCAAGCGTCGACTATGTACTTTGCAAGTGCAAAGGATAAGAGTCCATGTGAAACTAAAATGTCATATTACGGTGTCATTGAGGACATTTGGGAGTTTGACTACATAGATTTCAAAATTCTACTCTTTAAATGTAATTGGGTTGATAACACCAAAGGAGTTATAGTGGTCGAATTGGGTTTCACTTTGGTGAACTTTGAAAAGATTGGCGAGAAGGGTGAACCATTTATATTGACATCACAGGCGAAACAAATATTCTATATCGATGATCCTGCAAATGATAAATGGTCGGTTGTTCTTCATGGTAAAAGACAATTCATTGAAGATCCTATAGATGAAGAAGAGTACTATGATAAGTATGATGACTCCAGTCCATTCTCAGTTGGGTTGCCAACTCCACAAAATATTGAAGCTAATGATGACTTATATGTGCGCAGAGATCACAATGAAGGATTGTTAATTGATAAAAGATCACAATTTTAGAGACATGTATGTTTATACAAATGCTAAATGTTTGCCTTTTTCTAGTTAATACAAATGCTAAATGTTTGCCTTTTTCTAGTTAATACAAATGCTAAATGTTTGCCTTTTTCTAGTTAATACAAATGCTAAATGTTTGCCTTTTTAATGACATTTTCAGATGGCTGACCATGATGAGCATGATGTCCATGATGAGCATGAAGTCCATGATGAGCATGCTGTGCATGACAAGCATGGTGAGGATACCAATGTAAGTTCTAAAAACATATCCTGTATTTCTATAAAATTCATTATCTTCTAGTTATGTCATATATCCTATATTTCTATATTGGGCTAATTCAGTGTGTTTCTTTTTGTCAAAATTTAGGTTGATGATGCACATGTACCCACTGAAGCACTGGAGCAAATTGATGCGCAACACCAAACACTTAACAAGAAAAGGGGCATCACTCTGTTGAAGAAGTTAATAGCGCTAAGTGGCAGTGGATCCAAATTGGTTGTGGAGTTTGATAATGGAGGAAATGCAATTGGAGTGAACCGCAATAATTTTGTAAACTATCTTGGGTGTACCACTCGGAGCCATTGTGGTGTTAAGTATGATAATTGGCATAAAGTTCCTTAGGGGAAAAAAGACTTGATATGGAAGGATTTATGCGTGAGTTATTATTATTTGCAATTCTATTTTGTAGATTACAAATTCTATTATTTGCAATTCTATTTTGGATAGTAGTTAATAACATTTCTATTTTACAGAATCTGTTTGCATTGGATGAGAAGTTGCATCGTAAAAGTGTGATGCAACGCGCTGGAAAGATGCTTAGGAATTATAGGACAAATCTGAACAGAGAATACATAAAAGAGGGTGATAAGAAGAAGAAGTCAGCCCTTGATTAATGGAACTTCTTGGACAAAGAAGATTGGGACAATTTTGTTGCTTCAAGAAAATCTGAAGAATTCAAGGTATTAGGCGTCACTCCCAATTTAATTAATATACATTGTATTCACCTATTCAAGATTAACATTTAGTGCTACTAACCAAATCATTAATGTGCATACTAACTAGGCCCTCAGTGACGCACAAAAAGCAAGGCGTGCACTGAATGTGCATGACCACACTATGGGTCCAAAAGGCTATGCAAGCGTTCGCCAAAGACTACAGGCGGAGTCTGCGGCTACTCAGGAGTCTGCTGCTACTGAGGAGTCTGCCACACCCATGCCTCGCCATGATATCTGGATAGCTGGGAGGCAAAACAAGAAGGGTGAAATAAAGAAGCCCGTAACTGCTGAGGCGGCTGTGAAAATGGTAAAATACAACTCTTAGAGCAATCGTTTGAATATTGATTATTTGTTAACTTACCAATTTCTGTTGATGGTGATTAGCGGGAGTTGCACGAGCAGAGGAAACAAGGCACGTTCATCCCTCAGGGCACACAGGATGAATTGACAGTTGCTCTGGGTAACCCAGAGCATCCTGGACGTGTTAGGGGTGCAGGCGCTGGTGTGGGCATCAAAGCATTCTTTGGGTCATCCCAGCACAAACCCAGAGCGGGACTTTCACAAGAAGAGGTAACCTATACTTTTTTTAGAATGTTGCTGCAAAAGGGAATTCAATGATAAGAAGCTAAAGTTTCTTTTATCCATGTATAGGAGAATAAGAGAGTCGAGGATATAGTTGCTAAGAAGGTCAACGATGTAGTTGCTGAGAAGGTCAAGGAAGAATTGTTGCGGTGGCAGGCATCTCAGGCTTCCAATCATCCTATGGCGACCCACTCTTCTCCTGATGTACAGACTACAAGTAATCCTGTAGACCCACCGCCTAACACGTCTGCTGTAAGTATTGTTTATGATATTGTTGTTAGTCTTTTCAAGTTGTTATGTTTTCAAGATGATATGCATATATGTATAATATTCTTTACGTAAATTTGTAGGCATTGAAGCCATGCCGCTTAAGAATGCAAGACTACGTTGTTGCAGAGGCGCAGGCTTACCCGTCCCTTCCTGGGGAAATGTTTCACGGGACTCCAATGCCATAGGGCTACGTTCGTGTGAGCCCGATACGTGTGTTACCCGATTGGAGAGAAGCTACATTGCCATATCCCCACCCGGATATTGATACACTTGCTGATGCAGAAGGCAGGGTCATATTGTGGCCCAAAGCAGATGTCGTCTACATTACTGAAATTGTAAGATAAATTTACATTGATTTAGACTGTTAATGTGTATATATGATGTCAACTGATCTGAAATTATATATACAGGTTAAAAAGAAGACACCAGGAGCACCTAGGTCTCCACCTCCACTTCCCGCATTACCAACTTGGGTTCCAGCTGACCTAACATACCTGTTAGGTCCTTCTTGTAGGGGAATGGCATGTTGGCTACGGGCACATAATATACATTGCTCGATAATTGTTTCTTTAGATGCAGATTATGCAGGTCAATCATACGATAGCTCTTTATTTATACAAGATATTATTGAGCTGTTTATGTATGATTGGCTAAATACATCAATGATAGAGACATGGATAAGGTGAGATCTTGTTTATACATCCATATACCTTGTGTAAGATCCAGTGATCTGGTTTCTTATATATTAATGCATACGTAATACATGTTTTGCAGCTACTTAGTCGAAGATCATTGCAAACAATTTGCATTTGATCATGTGGGATTTTTGATTCCATCATTGATTAGTATGGTAGCTAAAGACCCTGATACTGTTCAACAATACTGTATAGATGCTTTTACAATTTTTGGTCAGCAAAAGAAGACGATAATAATAACTCCATTCAATGTCAAGTAAGTTTACTTTATTTATAATTTGGACTTAAGAAAATTCCATTTTTATTGTGCATTTTGAGTTATTAATTGTTAACTTTTTACCTCTAGCGGTAAACATTGGGAGTTACTAGTTATTGTCCCTGGGACGTTCACTGTTTATTATCTAGATCCCGCGGGAAGTACATTAAACACTAAAATTGGACACGTAATGAGAATGCCATTATTCTGATGAGAAATATTTCATTTTTGTATCCGTTAACATATGTTATTACATTACTATTTACTTATGCAATTTACTGTGTTATATTAACATGTAGGGGTTTAGATGCATTCAAAAAGGCTGGAGGAACGGTCCCAAGGAAAAAGAACCAGCCAATAAATTGGCAGAACGTACAAGTAAGTTCCCGACTCTAATGTATATATTATTGATGTGAATTGTGCTTAGTTGTATTATTTTGTATGTTTCAATTTATAGTGCGCTACACAAGACAACGGCTGGGCATGCACATACTATGTGATGCGATTTATGCATATGATTATCCGACATGCTGCATTGGACATCGATAACATACATGAGGTATTATATATAGTCTCATTAGTTAGTATGAAATATATCAATCTTATTTTTATATTATTACTTATATATATACATCATTCTCTTTGCAGGTGTTTAAAACTGACCACACTATAGGTAAACGCTTAAAAAATATACATGCTCCATATACGATGGAAGCATTAGATGAAATAAGAGAAGAATGGGCAAAAGCCATACAAGCAGTGGCAACTGTAAGATATAATTGGGATGTTGATAGCGATAATGAATGATACTTTGTAAATGAATATTTCTGAATGTTAATACATGTATTTGAATGTTTCTATATGTGTGAATGTGAGAATTGAATTGATGTCTGAATGTATCTACTTGTGTGAAATTTTCCTTGGGACTTTTGCAGGTTTGTGTCCTGTTTGTAGGCTGATATCAATGGATGTCGTAAACCTACAGTTCAGAAAACTGAACTGTAGGTTCTCATCCTGCTGACCAGCCACAGCAGGCCTGCAAACTGATATAAAAAAAATAGATATAGGCGTCGGTTATTTACAGAAAACTGTCAACAAAGACCTACAACGTCGGTTTTTTGAACCAAACCGACGCCTAATAGTACAAACAACCCGACCGTGCAGGATAGCACGGCCGTGGTGGAACAGGCGTCGGTTATTCATATAAAACCGACGCCTATAGTACTAAACACGGTCGTGCAGGGAAGAACGGCCGTGTCGTCTTGAAGTATGGCGTCAGTTTTTTATAGAAAACCGACGCCAAAAGGGTTCGCGCCACAGAAAATAGCGTCATCTAGGACTCTTTCTGCGTCGGTTACCAAGTAAACACCGACGCTATAGTCCATATAGGCGTCGGTCTTTTAGTAGATAACCGACGCAGAATGTGTCCTAGATGACGCTGTTTTCTGTGGCACGAACCCTTTTGGCGTCGGTTATGTACTAAAAGACCGACGCCTATATGCTAAATAGGCGTCGGTTAAAAAAACGACGCCGAAGTGTTCGTCCTTTAGCAGTGCCCACATAGGCGTCGGTCAGAAACCGACGCCAAAGGGGGTTAAACAACTGACACCAAAGGCTGTTTCTGTAGTAGTGATGGAAGAGAGAAAGGAGTGATCCTAGGGTTCCTCTGCCCTTGGAGAGACCCAAAGTGAAGTCTGAGGCTCCCTCAACCTACCCCTAGTGGCCAAAGATCATTTGAAGCAAAGATGTCCAAGAAAATCCAAAGAACAGAGTCAAAGTGATGATCCAGGAGCCAACATGGTCGTGGTACCACAAAACGGTCGTGCTAGGTCACTTACAAATCAACAGAACAACCTCCAAGTCAAGCAGAGAGCAGCACGGTCGTGCAGAACCGAACGGTTGTGCCAGTGACAGCCACCACGGCCGTGCACCACAAAACGACCGTGCTACAACAAACTAGAACGGTCGTGTAGCATCACCACAACCAACTTCACCCATCCCACCATGGCCATGCTAGCCACCATAGTTGTGGTGCCCTGGCACCACCACGGTCGTGCTGATCACCTCGGTCATGGCCATTTTAGCCCAAAATTGACCAAAATCCTATAAACTTTGATGCAATAAACCCACAACCATACCCATCCACCACGGTCGTGGTCTACCCTACCTACCACGGCCGTGGTGACCTACCACGGCTGTGCTACTCACAAAACCCACCTAGTTTTCTTCTGACTATTTAGATGTACACATCAACCCAAAACCTTCTACAGAAACATAAGGATCCTCAATGTAAGCCATATAAACATGTTCATGAAGATATTCTTGACTCTTTGCCGCTTCAAGGGCAATATTCATTATCATATCTAAATCCAACTTGAAGGCTCCCTAGCTATGAGACCATGCAAGGTGCTTCAGTTAGGAATTTTGGTCTCAAAAACCATAAATTTTACTTTTAGTAAATGTGTCTGAAATTAGGATAAGTAATATGATAAGTTTTCAATAAACAACAACATAACAACAGATAGCATATTAAAGTTGGAGAGTAGTTGTCTGAGGAAATGGGCACCATGTGTATGAATGAAACCATGTATGTATATCAGCAAGCAACCTGCAGTAGCAATATCACAAAATCAATAGGAAAGCTAACACCCAGTAACACCTTCACGTGGATTCATGTATGGTTGTGTTATTATTGATGAGCATAGGTACATATATATCAGTAAAATTTTGCTTCATCAAAGGATGCCATAGTCCTGTGAGTTGCTTGGTCTGAACATAGTACTTGAGTTCTTGAAGTAGATAGTAACATAAAGACTCAAGAAATGCATATTGGCTGAGAGAGACATAATTCTAGAGTTCCACTCAAAGTGAAGGTTAATCTAAAAATCAGAATATAATGCAATCTGCTGTAGATTACAAACCATTCTTTCTGACCATTCCCCACCATACCGAACCACTCCCTTCAATGGTGCCACTTCCTTGAATGGTCTTTTCATCTTTGTAAACTCAATCCATTGCAACAATCATGAACCTCACACTTTTGCATTTGTAGGGGAAACAATGGTTCCCTCCAACTATAGATTACCACAAACCAAATCTCTCAATTCTAGTTTCAATTTTATTGTCCCTATAATTTGTTACCATATATGGAAGACTTACATAAACGACTATGTCTGACTGGCATTTTGGACTAACAAAGGAGATTGACTCGACAAGGAACTCATAATGTGTAGACACCAGTAAGGTAGATGACTGGACCTTACATGCAGCTAACCAAGCTTAAATGCCTGTATTTTATTGTGTGATTATCCAATATCTTTTAAAAAAAGATATGATAAGAAAAAACAAGAATAAAGACAACAAATTTTACTAGGCTTTAAGTGTAAATTAGCAATTTTAGTAGACTAACCTTGGTATTGTCCACTGACCTCGGGTTGCAAAGTTCTGGGTAGAGGGAAACTTACACATGTTAGTCTATGCAAGGTATCCATATCTAAATATTCCACAATTGTAATAGTCGGCATGCCTACAAAGTTGGATTTAAGAACAGAACGATTACATATGTCTCTAATAGCTGAGACACATTTGTTGATGTTAGAATTTGAAAATCCAACAATAAAACATTATTCTCTAGTTACATGTAGAGCTTCAAAGCCTTTTCAAGTAGTCTCAAGACCCTCAACTCAAACAATTTAAGGTATATTTGGGGACTGGATATGCTCTTCAGTTCACAGTACTTCCTACAAAAAAATACAGCTATCATTGTTATGTGATTGAGATGAAAAATAAGAGTCATATAGACAAATTTTAAGTAAAAGAGGATAGTTAATGAGAAAACTAAATGATTCTAGATAATACATACACTAAAGAGCACAAGTCCCATGAGATAATTCATGGATATGATTTCTGGTTCATATTAATAAACAACGATATGACTAGCTATAAGACTCTAGTATAAAAGAAGAGTATGTCAAACAAATCAAGAAGGAATGATTGATTCGTATGTTTTGGCATGTATCAATACTTGAAGCATGCACTTTACTTGTTGTAGGCATCCATGTTGCTCATGTACTAAATTTTCTCTTATAGGGACAACAGTTGCATTGCCATGATCTTCTACTATTCATGAGGTGTTTGGTATCCTATGCAAGTTGCAATTGTAGACTCAATATTAAATCTTGAGTGAACTGCCTAAAAGTATGTTACATGTTGGCAATTGTATTCTTGATTCTAATCATGGTCTCAATTATCCAATATCCATCAATGCTCATGAATTTTAAATCATCATTGAGAGGACTTTTGTTTAAAGTGTGAGCATGAGAAAGCCAAAAGGAGACAATATAATAACAAAGAAAACTTCAAAATTACCTTGTTGTTTCAAAAGGCAACATATGCCACATGTTCAAGGGATTTATATTTTGGTTGCAAAAGATTTAAGTTAAATGAAAATTATCAAGGTCAGTGGTATCTATAAATACCTCCTAGACAAGGGATTTAGAGACCTGGTACATCCTAACACACATTTCTAGGAGCCATACTTAATGGATAATGCACAAAGTTCCTCTTTATAATTAGATATAGAGAAATAAGACTATCCCATTCTCAAATAGGGTTGGGGGATCTACCTTTAGATTAAATATATATTGCCTAGAAAGCATTACCCCTTTCTTTGTTCGAAGAGGGTAACATCCCAAAATGGGCGATATGCTTCTTTATAGAAACCATAATCAGAAGCAAGGAAGTTTACCCAAAATTGGTCATTACTTACGTAAGACAAAAAATGATACAAACTCTCCATTAGAATTTCAATAATGGGTTGTGCAGCTGGTCTATGATTAGAATCAATGTGATATTGACCCATTCAAACTATCTACTATTATAAACATCTTTAACGGGCTCTTATGATATCTATCAAAAGAAACAACAAATGATGAAAAAGTCTCATACGACATAGCATTATAAAATAGAAGAATAAGCATGTCGAGAAAGAAATGGGCAACAACATTAATGTTTCAAGTGGGTGAATTGAAACATTCTGAAAATACTTTATCATCTTATCAATGAGAGATGGAAATGGAACAACTTACAATTTGACTTGCTATAAGCATAACGCCAACAAGAATCCCATGCACAATCTGCCAAGCCCGCAACAATAAACACTCATGACTGGTACATTAATAAATAAAGAATTAGATGCATTGAACACATGCATTACTTATTCTCTATTTGAAAAAGATGTTATCAGTATTAATTGATTGAAAATAAGCTCGTGCTTTTAAGAACACATACACATGTTCTCTATATCTAAGGATCGAGAGGCCACCATGGTTAATTCTGAAAAGGCTTCTGATCTGTTATGATTTGATATGAATGCAGATCTACCATGGGATCAACATCAGCTTTAACAGGAGTTTAGTTGCAAAGCACAACCTGAACAACTACTCATGAGCGGTATCAATATTCTATATAAATAAGCAAAAGGGATAATATTAAAAGGAAATCTTTGTTATCAACAGAGAACCGCAATAGAGTTGTACTAAATATCTCTGCAATAATATAGATTTAAAGTGGCATGAACCTCGAGACGGCTTTGTATGTTTTGTAGTTGATTTCAGAACGCAGATCACAAATAAGAACAATTGGTAGACATGCTTATATGGGTATCCCCAAACACATACGGAGAATAGAAAGGATGACAAGGAAGACAGGAGATACTTACTTATTATTAAATACCTTGTAAAAAGATGATCGAGCTCTCCATTCTGGCTGCGAATGAACCTTATCAGACCCAACTATAGCCACACAGGATCCTCACATGACTGACCCAACAGCTGCTCCCCATCGCCGCCTGGCCCCAATTTGATCCACATCTGAAGAAAAAATAGGAGGCATTCGGAGTCAAGCGCGCATCTTCTCTTCTTGGCTGCATATCCACCGGATAGCAAGAGGCTAACACCAACGCATTCATGCTTCCTTGCTAGCGGCACACTTCGGTAGCGATCCCTAATTTTTTTGTCATCGCAGGTAGTGAGAAGGAGCAGTTTTGATAATGTGAAATAGTTATAAGACATATCATTCGCTGGTAGTTAATGTGAAAAATGCTCAACGTGGTATGATCAGAGTGCAGAAATAAGCGGCTACTTACGCTGGATGGAAACCAATATTCATGTTTAGAATGGTACAATAGTAGATTAAGAATTTGTAGAACCCTTTTGGTTTACGGCAAGGCAAACTAGATATAATGATTGCTGGAAACTATGGATGTAGACTTCATGAATCAATTTTACCTACCGCAAATTTGATGCAGCGTTGTCACCTACCACACTAACTCTGGAACACATACATCGTGTCATCCTTAACTTTGTCATCTCCTCCTAGGGCCTCGCATAGTCTAGGCCGACATCTAGCATATGATGTCCAGCAACATCGTTGCCCTCCAAATATGTTTGTGGGGCAGTTGGTGAGGGCAAGCGTGGCATCAAGGTCGGTCAGGGGGTGGCGGCGGCTCATTGGGAGCAAGACTGGCAGTGCTGGGATGAGGAAGTGGAGGTGGAGAAAGTAGAGGAGGATGAAGTAGAAGTGATATGATTGGGGAGGCGTGCTTAGGGGGGGAGGCGTGTTTAGGGAGCCCACTGACATCTGATCTGGGAGAAGATGATGCGGGGGAGGGCGGATTGCATTGGGGATGGTCAAGATTCAGACGGGAGGGGGGAGGAGAGAGGATGAATTTGGGGGGAGAGCTGCATTATTGGGATAGAAAATGGAGTAATGCGCGGGAACAAGATGAAAATCAGTGCAGTTAGAGATGCGTAGGAAGTTTTTTTGGTTTTAAAATTAGAAATAGGGTATGTGTTGTTAAATTGTAGGTAATGACATTAACTAAATTTTTTTTACATTATTATCACATGTAAGGAAACATAATTTTAACTACATTCTAAATATATGTAGTTGGTATAATTGTAGCTAATTCATCTTTTTTTTTGTAGTGTATGGTCACTATGAGTTTGTGATTTTGCCGTTTGGGCTAACCAATGCACCAACGACGTTCGTGGACTTGATGAATAGGGTGTTAAGACCTTATCTTAACCAATTCATGGTGGTGTTCATCTATGACATTCTGATATACTCTAGAGATAGCCAACAACATGAGAAACATCTATGACATGTGCTAACCTTGTTGAAACAACATAAGCTATATGCTAAGTTCAGCAAGTGTAAGTTTTGATTGAAGAAGGTGTATTTTCTGGGACATGTTATATCTACTAAAGGTGTGCGTGTGGATCCCAAGAAGGTTCAGTCTGTGTTGGAATGGGAGCATCTCAAGACACCAACAAAAGTTCATAGTTTTCTTGGCTTGGCAGGCTACTACAGGAGGTTCTTCAAGAACTTCAGTGGCGTGGCGTCACCCCTAACGAAGTTGATGAGGAAAGAAATTTCATTTGTCTGGGATGACAAGTGTAGGCATTCTTTCCAGCTTTTGAAGGAGAACCTGACCAATGCCCTAGTGTTGGTTCTTCCATAACAAGGGAAAGGATATATAATTTTTTGTGATGCCTCAAAGAATGGTTTGGGTTGCGTGCTGATGCAAGATAAGAATGTGATTTCTTTTGCTTCACAACAGCTTAAGAAAGATGAAGAGAACTACCTGACACATGATCTGGAGCTTGTAGTGGTGGTCCATGCTTTGAAGATATGGAGACACTACCTTTATGACAAGATGTGTCATATCTTCACCGACCACAAGAACCTTAACTTTTTGTAATAGGAGTTGAATATGCAGCAAATACATTGGATTTAGTTGATTAAAGACAATGATTGTACCATAGACTACCATACATGGAAGGTGAATGTGGTGGGTGATGCTTTGAACAACAAATCCTCTTTGTCATCATCTTTGCATAAGGCACAATTATGCTCTTTGGTGTTCTATAAGAGAGACTTCTTGGTCTCCTTGCGTCAGATGAATGTAAAGTTGGAGGTATCCTTGTTAGCAAGACTGTTGGCCCAGTTACATGTGACCCCTACGTTGAGGTAGAAGATCAGATATGCACATAATGATGATATTATGATACAACAGATCCTATCATAGTTTGGCAGCGAGAAGCGCGATGGCTTCCACGAGTCATATGACGGGACAATGTGCTATCAAGGTAGAGTAGTGGTACCTAATGTTGATGACTTGAGGAAGTTGGTTCTTGAAGAGACTCACTCTTTGATGTACGTTATGCACCCAGATAGCACTAATATGTACCAAATTCTGAAAGATATATATTGGTGACCCGGTTTGAAGTGTGATGTGGCTGAGTTTGTGGCGAAGTGCCCTGTGTGTTAGTAGGTTAAGGCAGAGCATTAGAAACCTATAGGGACTTTGTAATTGTTGCCTATACTGTAGTGGAAATGGGATCATATCAAGATGGACTTTGGGGTTGAAATTCCTAGGATAGCCAAAGGTCATGATTCCATTTTGGTTATTATTGACAGGTTGACTAAGTCAGTGCATTTCCTTCCTGTGAAGACAACATATACAATAGAGAAGCTTGCTCAGGTGTATGTTGATGAAATAGTACGGTTGCATGGTATCCCAACTACCATTGTGCCAGATAGAGGTCCTTAGTTTACCAGTCACTTTTGGGAGCGTCTGCATACAACCATGGGTAAACAGTTGAAGTTCAGTACAATGTTTCACCCATAGACAGATCGACAATCTGAGAGGACTATACAAGCTTTAGAAGATATGTTGAGGGCTTGTGTCTTGCAGTTTTTGAGTGGTTGGGATATACATCTCAGTTTGATAGAGTTTACATATAAAAACAACTATCAAAGGAGTCTTTATATGGCGCTATACAAGGCTTTGTCTGGGAGACATTGCAAATATCAGTTGTGTTGGTATAGATCGGTGAATATCAACTTCTAGGTCCTGAGCTTGCACAACAGACAACAGAAAAGATTAAGATGATCCAACAATAGTTGAAAGTAGCCTAGGACATGCAGAAAGTCTTATGCTAATAACCATCGTATGCCTTTGGAGTTCCAAGTGGGAGACAAAGTGTATCTCAAGGTCTCTCCTTGGAAAGGTGTGCGAAGATCTGGGAAGAAGGGTATGTTGGCTCCCATATATATGGGACCTTACCTTGTGGTGGCACATGTTGGAAAGGTGGCTTATAAGTTGAGAATTGCCACCTGAGTTGTACAAGTTGCATCCAGTGTTCCATATTTCTATGTTGAGGAAGTGTCACCCCATCACTGAGTTAGTTTTACCGCCAGTGGAGGTTGAGCTAGATGAGAATTTGTCGTATGTGGAAGGTCATGTGTTGATCCTGGATAGGAGGATGAAGAAGTTAAAGAAGAAGGATATCATTTTGGTTAAGATTTTGTGGCATCACCGTGGCATGGAGTAAGTCATGTGGGAGCTTGAGGAAGAGATGCGTAGGAAGTACCCGTCTCTTTTTGCGTAGGATTTCAGGGGCAATATCCTAGTTAGGGGTTTATGGTTGTAAGACACCTGACCTAGCTTATTACTTGATTGTGCTTTCTATACTTAATAGTATGCTTATAACCTTAATCTAATCTCTTAAGATGCCTAAATAACATGTGACATGCATGTGTTTTCAGTTGGTCCTGTTTGGTTGATGTTTGAGCTAGTTATGCTTGTTTTGGGCCAAGTTGTAATTTTACCCATGTTGATGGTTTATAATGCAATTTTTCACATGTAGGTTGTGTCCTTTGTGCCATGAATCATGATAAAGAGAGAGAGAGAGAGAGTGATGCCTTGGGGCACCTTATTGGGCCTTGGTTGTTGAGGTTGCGTCATGTGTATCATTTTAGGGTTTGGTTGACTATGCATGAGTTGCATGGATGGTTGTGTTGACCATATGTGTTCTTGAGTGTAGCGACCACTGTGGTGACCTTGATGTTGTGCTTTGAGAGTGCTTCAATCGATACACCATACTTTGATGGGTTTTCTTCAACCCTAGAGATTTGATCTTTGGTTTTTGTTGCTAGGGTTTCTTGTGTGTGTGTTGCAGCCATGTTGTACTTTGACCATGTTGAGTTTGGGAACCAAGTGATCACTACACCACTTTGATTTTAACATTTCTCTTGCATGTGTGTATGCATGGTCGATCTTTTGTGGGACAAGTGTCCTTTTGATGCTCTAACATCTTGACACCTCATATCTTTTACCTCCCTCCTACCTCATGTGTATATAGGATCTCTCCTTCACATGCAAGCAATCCTTTTAGATCTCTTTTCTTCCTCTCTCTTGTTTGGATCGACATTAGATCTTGGTGGAGCTAGAGAGTGTTGATCTTGGTGCTTTGATGGCTGATCATCCTTGCATGCGGTGATCTTGAGCTTGATCATCTCTCTTGTGGTGATTCCTTGTGATCTTCCTTCTTGGTAAGTGGTTCTACACCTTTGATCACATTTTCCTTTGAAACCCTACCTCTCCCTCTTACTTTCTTGGATGTGAAACTATGGTGCAACCATGGTGGCTATACTTTGAGGATCTTCTCTTCACTAAGGCCGAAGACTATGGATTGACCATGGTGGTACCTATGTGAGAAGAAACTCTCCTCTTTCTTCTCTCTTGTCTGGCCTAGGATTGAGTTTTCTTCACCTTGAGCTATCCTTTGATCTTGGTGTCTTCTTCTCTTCTTCAGGAAATCTTACGACGAGGAGTTGATTCTAGTTGGAGCTTCTTTCTCTCTCTTAGAGCTCATGGCTTTAGAGATTGATCTTCTTCTTAAGGCGATTTATATAACTTTCTCCTCTTCTATTATTGCACCACTAAATTGCTTGCATGTTACTATTTTACATCTAAAGTGTGACACTAAGATTCTAGATGATGTCATTGTAAGGACCCTGACCTGCGTTTAGGGTTTACCATGTTTGTTTTGCTTAACCTTGGTGGTTTGATGCTTGCTAATCACCTTTGAGTGGTGATTAGGCTTTTGTTGTGCTTTGTTGAGAGTTGAGGGGGCTACTTGCAAATAACCCAAGTTTAGGGTTTTGAGTGCAAGTTTTCCATCTTGTGAGATGTTTCCCTCTCTTTGCTTCCTCTAGGGTTGAGAGGAAGGCTTGGGCTTGTTGATTGAGTTCTTTGGGCCTGAGTTGAGCTTGTTTGGGCCTTGAGATGTGTTGTTTGGGCTTGTTTGAGCCTTGTGTCGGCCATGGCTTGCCTTGTGTCGTCCAAGGTAAGTTTGTGTCGACCTAGGGTGGTCTTGTGTCATCAAACACCATGGTGTGTCGCCCAGCAGCTTGTTTGTGTCGCCCAACAGGAGTTGTTGCTTGTGTCGCCCATGTGGCTTGACCTTGGTTGGTGACACTTAGTGCATGGCTTGAACAAGTGTCTCTTGGTGTGCTAGAGTGTTGGCTTGAACCTTAGGACAAGTGTCCCTTGGGTGGACGACACTTGGCATGGTTGTACCTTGGTTTCTCCTCCCCTTCTTCCTATATAGGTGGCTCTTCTCCTTGCCTTGATCTCCTTTGATCTTTTGGTCCCTCCTCCACCTTGAGTGCATGATATCCCTCTCCATCTTGCTTGTGGTGGCCGATACACCTTCCTGGAGAACCCTGGTGGATGATATCTTTGGACCTTGGAGTGCCTTGGAGCTTGGAGCTTGAGGCGGGTTGCATAATTTCTAACCCTAACTCCTTTACCTCTAGCAATAACCTTGTTATATGTTAATAGTTAGCTTAGTTCTTTGTTTAGTATCTTGCTTGTGTTCCTTTGGTGGCCAATATGCCCTTAGGGTTAGGGTTTCTAGTGATCTAGGGTTTGGGTTCCCTTGAGTTGGAGGTTGATGGTGACCATGTGTTGGGCGATATTCCTCCTTGGTTGGGTGAGTTGGACGATATCTTTGAGATTGGACGACATGGCACCTTTTCCTTTGAGTTGGATGATAGGGTGCTCTCTTTGAAGGACGATATGTGTACCTTGGTGGACGATAGGTTGTGTCCTTGAGGGTGGCCGATGCCCTTCCCATGTGTTGGGCGATAGGGTGAGCATGTCATGTTGGCCGACATGGTTCACCATGTTGGGCAATAGGATGAGCTAGTGTGATGTGTTGGCCGACATGATGGCCATGTTGGGCGACATGGTCCTTGTGTTGAGCAACACCTTTGTTCTTGGTGTTGGGCGATATCCCTGCCCTTGTGATGGGTGATAGGGTGAGCTAGAGTAGGGTTGGCCGATATGGTGGTGATGGGTGGCATGATGGTCTTGTTCTTGATGGACGATAGACCATGTGTAACATGGTGATCCTTGTGTTGGTCGATATGGTGAGCATGATGGGCGAGATAGTTCTTCTTGTGTTGAGAGACATCCTCTTCCACATGGTGGATGATAGACCTAGTCTCTTGATGGTTTGGTGGTGCAGGACGATAGCCAGGCATGGTGTGCTGGTCGACACCCATGTTGGTCGACACCCATGCTGGCCGTTAGCCATGTTGGGCGACAGCCTTGGGTGGTGATGGCCGATAGGGTTGAGTGGGTGTCAACCGACAGACCTTGATAGGTTTTAGTGAGGGCGGTGATGAGTTATAGTGAGAGTCTTGTAATCATAGTAACGGCCCTTGGTGACGAGGAAGTGGTTAACTATGCACCAATAAACGATGGTGGTATCTTGATTAATGATAACAATGACATGGTAGTACTAATGATAGCCATGATGGTAATAACAAAGATGTTAGTCGTATAGATGATGGTAATGCCTTGATAGTGAGTGAAAGTAATAATAATGATCATGTTGGAATAATGTGGCTAAGTGGCAGTTACATTAATAGTTTGCTTAATGACATAGCAATGAAGATAATAGTAGATGATGATGCTGAAAATAGTAATAATGGTATCAAGAGTAGTAATGACATGATATTGATATGAGTCTTATGCTTACTTATTAATGATAATGATAAATGGTAGTTGCATTGATGATGGTTTAATGACAAAGATATGAAATGAGATATTGGATGGTAACAGTAATGATTTTGGTAACAATAGTAGTTGCTTTGTATACTCAACATGCTTTCTATATAAAGTGAATACCTTGGTTGTTTGTATAATCCTGAGATAAGGGTAGGCATGATTATGGTATGATGTTCTTAACAAGCTTGATCATCAAATGGTGTAATATTGATGAATAGGTTATCTTGAATGATAACTCAGGATAATGAGCATATTCCTTATATTGAAACTATGGTTATTATGTATCCTAACCATGCAGGTAATGTGTAGCCATGAATGGGCTATGCGACATATATGATGAGTAACATTACCTTGATATTTGTTCTATGAGATTATATATGTAATGTGTTGGTCCCATGATGATGATGTGAGCCTTGAGAGGCAGTGACAGTACATGATGAAGGATTGATATCCTATGGTATGTGATGATACTTGATATGGATCTAGATGGTTGGCAAGAGGTCAAGTGGTAACATGTGATGTTGGATCCTTGTGATGGATCAGGTTGATGAGGTTTCAATAAAAATATAATGTTCTTTATTTTCTGTTATATCTTGCATGTTATACAACTTGGTTGAATCCTGCAATCCATCTAAAAGATACTAATTAATCATAGTGAAATATATCATGTAGTTTCCCTGGCCATAGATCCATCATCGTCAGGACTTGGTGATGGTGAAATAGGTTCTCCTACGGGTTAACCTGGAAGCGCATATTGTTGAATATGTGTAGGTTGCTCCTAGCCTAAAAATGATGAGGTAAGAGTGTAACTTCGGTTGCAGACTCAGATATGTATGAAGAGCATGGTGAACGGGCCCATGGCTCAGGATATGTGACGTGTGAAGCATGAATGCGTTCATGGCTCAGAGCACGGTGAATAGGCTCGTGGCTCAGTTTTACTAGCGCCGAGACCTGTACCAAGTCGGGCTAGAGTGAGGGTAGCCTATAGAGCTGACCCTGTGGCTTAGACCACTTCAGCATGTGATTGTGGTCCTTCTTGTGTTGTACTCGTGTACTGACCACGAGGTGGGAGGTCATGGAGTCCGACTCTTCCATTGACCTTGTATGGCACCAGTCTTGGGCTTCGCAGCCAGAGGTTGGATTTGAATGGTACGATTCAAATCCTCGGGGCATAATAACACGTAATACAGCCGTTTAGTATTCATTGATCATATCAAACACGAAACATTGGTTGAGGCCTTGTTTGTGTAAATATCTCTGTTGTACCTTGCAGGTCATGTGGCAACCTGTCTTATCTTGATAATCAGGTTATGTAGCTTTACATCTCATTCTGATAATCATGTTACATAGTGATGTATCTTATCTTGTCAACCATGTTTCATTGAAAGACATATGGTTACATGCTTTTGTACAGCTAGTAAGCTTGTCAGTAAGAATAGCTTTGCTATATATATATATATATATATATATATATATATATAGACTGCTCTTGTTATATCTGTTTTTAGTTATTTGCTGTTATAGCTTAATATTCTGAGGTTCTGTAGTTGCGGTGGGAAGTTATGTTTCCCGCTGGGACAATTGTTCAATTGTCTCACTCCGCTGGTTTTTAGGTGGTCGAGGTAGACGTGGTCGTGGTCGTGGTGTTGCGGCTGGGCAGCTTGAAGAGCAGTAGAAGGCAAGCGATGGATATGCTGCTGTTTTGGATGTTTTGTAGTAGAGTCTAGAGTCATCCCTGTACTATCAGGTCCTTGGCAGTGTTTTGACGATGTTTCACGATGAACGATCGATGACGTTTGCATATCCTGCTGTTGGCCGGATGCGGGCCTTAGCCTTTCTGTATATGAACAGGTGATGAACTCATATGATGGATGGACAACTGTTTCAGTAAGTTGTGAACACGTATCAGATCTCGTGTATGTATATATGACATGTTTCTGTGCAGGATGAGGACTGGAAAGTAATAGTTGCATAGTTTATCCATTTTCCGCAATCGGTTTTAATTAACCTGTGTTTTCATAATATGTGGTTATGGTGATTTCTGCACGTTTTCGCGTAACACCTCGTTATCTGTGTGATAATGGGATGTGTTGCCACAAGTTTTGGTATCAGAGCTTTAGGTTCGCTGAGTCTACAGGGATTTAGGACTAGGTTGAGTTGTTCTTATGAGTTTTCCAGGTTTTCTTACAAAATCTTCTGCCCTCAGCAGAAGATAAGCCAAGATGTCTAGAAACCATGAAGAACACTCTGCTGAGTACAGTGATGCTGCATCGGTTGATGGAGCAGATGGACAGGCACATGAAGATCGGGTGCATGAGGTCCCCCAACCTAACCCAGCCATACTTGAACATCCTGCTTACCAACATCTTATGGGGCAGTTAATGGCTACGATGAATCTCATGGTTGAGCGATTACCAGTGCCTCCTCCGAGAGTACAGGTTCCCCATGGAGAAGCATCAGGTATTGGGAAGACCTTCGAGCAGCTTCGCCGAGTTTGAGCTTTGGATTATGCTGGGACGGCTGATCCAGCGGATGCAGATCTGTGGTTAACAAGTCTCGAGAAGGCTTTCTGGATCCTTGATATCCCCGAAGCAGACAAGGTAAAGCATGCTGTCTACCTTCTGAAAGGTAGTGCTGGTCATTGGTGGACCATCGAGGAAGAGAAGCGGCCTGGTGAGGTGATCTGTTGGGAAGTGTTTCGACGTGAGTTCATCACCAGATACTTTCCCAAGACGTACCTGGATGAGAATATCAGTCAGTTTGAGAAGTTGCGGCAAGGAACGATGAACATCACCGAGTATGAAGCCAAGTTTATGGATCTATTGAGGTTCTGTCCTCACATGGCGACAACAGATGAGGAACGGATCAGACGTTTTGAGAAGGGTTTGAGTGCCAAGTTGACAACCCCGGTGTCTGCGTTGGAGAACCGAGAGCGGTTTGCTACGTTCGTGGAATCAGTTCAACGGATCGAGAGGACAGTAAGGGAGAAAAGAGAATCTATGTCTCACAAAAGACCTGCTCAGTTTCAAGGACGTAGGTTTGGTGGCTTTAAGAAGCCCAGGTTTTCGGCACCGCCAACGATGAGAAGTGCTGGTGTACCATCTCAGTGGTCTCCGAGTAAGGGAAGAGGTTATGTTTCTTCACTGTCTAAGGCACACAGTTCAGCTTCTGTGGCAGTGACAGGGCCAGCTAGGCCACGGTTTGAGGACAAGTCATGTCATCTTTGTGGTCAAGTCGGGCATTTCAAGCTTAATTGCCCGAATAGAGATGTCGAAGTGACACAGCAGCCGAGGCAGAGTTATCCGAAGTCAGAAAGGCCACAGGCCAGTGGTAGCAGAGGACGAGGACACGGTATAACGCCTCAGGCTAGATCGTCTGCTCTGGGAAGCAGAGGTCGTGGACAGCAAGCAACGACTCGATTCTATGCTATGAGTCAGTCGGAGGCGATAGTCAACCCACGAGTGGTGACAGGTCAGATGGAGTTATTTCATTCTGATATGTCTTCTTCTTGCTTTATATCTGTTCTGGTTGACCCGGGTGCTACACACTCTTTTATCGCCTATAGTATGCTTGAAAACTATCGTTTACCTGTTAGCTGTAAGAAGGATAGCTTGTTGTTAGAAACCCCTCTTGATGGTTCCTCTTTGCTTCGAGAAGAGTGTCCATCTTGTGTTTTGTCTTTTTCGGGACACTGCATCCAAGTGGATCTTATACCACTTGATATGCATGGGTTCGATGTTATCCTTGGGATGGATACCCTTGAAAAGTATAAGGTTGTTTTGGACTGTGATTCCAAGCAGGCAGTGTTTGATGTTGTTGGAGAGAAGTGGATCTTCCAAGGAGATAGGAAGATTCTTCCGACGTGTTTGGTATCAGCTATGGTGGCAGATAAGTTGTTACGACAAGGATGTGAGGCATTTCTAGCTCACCTGGTGGATACCATTGTGGTTACCAAGGCGAAAGGTCCTAGTCTTGAGGAGGTGTCCGCAGTTTGAGAGTTTGCAGATGTGTTTCCTGAGGAGTTTCCTGGTGTTCCTCCACCCCGAGATATTGATTTCGAGATCAATCTGGTTCGAGGAACACAGCCAGTTGCACAGTCAGCGTATAGGGTGGATCCAGCAGAGATGGAAGAGTTGAAGAAGCAGTTGCAAGAGTTGTTGGAGAAAGGTTTTATCCAACCGAGTACGTCGCCGTGGGGTGCTCCCGTGTTGTTCGTTAAGAAGAAGGATGGCTCGATGTGGTTGTGTATAGATTACCGGCAGTTGAACAAGGTCACAATCAAGAATAAGTACCCGTTGTCGAGGATAGATGACATGTTTGATCAGTTGTGTGGTGCTACATTGTTTTCAAAGATCGACCTACGGTCTGGATATCATCAGTTGAGGATAAAAGCGGACGACATACCAAAGTCAGCTTTCAGGATGAGGTATGGTCACTTCGAGTTTGTGGTTATGCCGTTTGGATTAACCAATGCACCTGCAGCTTTTATGGATTTGATGAACAGAGTATTCTGTCCATCCTTAGATCAGTTTGTTGTAGTCTTTATAGATGACATCTTGATCTATAGTCGGGACAGGCTAGAGCATGAGCAACATCTTCGTCAAGCGTTGACTCTTCTTCGCCAACATCAGTTATACGCCAAGTTCAGTAAGTGTGAGCTCTGGTTGGATGAAGTGGCTTTCTTGGGTCATGTGATATCTGCTGAAGGAGTCAAAGTAGATCCGAAGAAGGTAGAATCCGTTGCGGATTGGGAACAACCGAAGACGCCGATAGAGGTTCATAGTTTCCTTGGTTTAGCAGGATACTATTGGAGGTTTATCAAGGACTTCAATTTGATCGCGTTACCGATGATGAAGTTGACCAGGAAGGATGTACCTTTTGTTTGGGATGATCGATGTTAGCAAGCTTTCCAAAGTTTGAAGGAAAAGCTGACCAGTGCTCCAGTGTTGATTCTGCCAGAGCCTGGGAAAGGCTATGTTGTTTTTTGTGATGCTTCCAAGAAAGGTTTAGGTTGTGTACTGATGCAGTAAGATCATGTAGTTTCTTTTGCCTCGCGACAACTCAAGAAGCATGAGGAGAACTATCCGACTCATGACTTGGAGTTGGCAGCAGTGGTTCATGCGCTAAAGATTTGGAGACACTATCTGTATGGGGAAGTATGTCAGATTTTTACGGATCATAAGAATCTGAAGTACATCTTTACGCAGCAAGAGTTGAACATGCGACAGCGACGATGGATGGAGTTGATCAATGATTACGACTGCACTATCGAGTATCATCCTGGTAAGGCAAACGTGTAGCTGATGCGCTTAGCAGAAAGTCTTCTTCTCTTTCTCCAAAGAAGGCACAGTTGAGTTCTCTGGTATGCCATATGCGAGATATGTTTGTTTCTCTGCGACGGATGAATGTGCAGATGGAAGTTTCTTTGTTGTCTGGTCTTTTTGCACAGATGCAAGTTAAGCCTACGTTGAGACAGAAAATCAAGGGTGCGTAGCAGACAGATGATGCGGTACAGTTGATTAGATCAGAGTTCGGCAGCGACAAGTGTGATGGGTTTCATGAGTTCGAGGATGGACTAGTTTGCTATCGTGATAGGATGGTGGTTCCAGATGCTGATGATCTGAGGAAGTTGGTGCTTGAGGAAGCACATACGTCGATGTATGCTATGCATCCAGGTGTCACCAAGATGTATCATAGTCTGAAGGACTTGTTTTGGTGGCCCGGTTTGAAAAGAGATGTAGTCGAGTTCATGGCGAGATGTGCGGTGTGTCAGCAAGTGAAGGCTGAACATCAGAAGCCGGCAGGTTTGTTGCAACCTTTGCTAATACCGCAGTGGAAATGGGATCATATAACCATGGATTTCGTAGTTGGTCTACTCCGGACAACTAGGAATCATGATTCCATTTGGGTGATAGTGGACAGATTGACTAAGTCTGCCCATTTTCTACCAGTAAAGACGACATATACAGCTGAGAAACTAGCTTGAGTATATGTGGATGAGATAGTACGTTTGCATGGTGTGCCAGCGACGATAGTTTCTGACAGAGGTCCTCAATTTACCAGTCGTTTTTGGGAACAGTTGCACAAGGCGTTGGGAACACAGTTGAGGTTCAGTACAACTTTTCACCCACAAACAGATGGACAGTCTGAAAGGACTATTCAGACTTTAGAAGATCTTCTTTGAGCTTGTGTTTTGCAATTTCTAGGCAACTGGGATGTACATCTAAGTTTGATAGAGTTTGCCTACAACAACAGTTATCAGCGAAGCATCGACATGGCTCCTTATGAGGCCTTGTATGGAAGGAAGTGCAGATATCCTTTGTGTTGGTATGAATCAGGTGAGTATCAGCTTTTGGGTCCTGAGTTAGTACAACAGACGATAGAAAAGATCAAGGTGATACAACAACAGTTGAAAGTGGCACAGGATAGGCAGAAGTCTTATGCAGACAATCGTCGACGACCTTTGGAGTTCCAGGTAGGAGACAAGGTGTATCTCAAAGTATCGCCATGGAAAGGTGTGATAAGGTTTGGACGGAAGGGTAAGTTGGCACCCAGGTATATGGGGCCTTACCTAGTCAGAGCATGTGTTGGCAAAGTAGCTTACAAGATAGAGTTGCCTCCAGAGTTGCACAGGTTGCATCCAGTGTTTCATGTCAGTATGCTGAAGAAAAGTCATCCAGATTTAGGTACAGTAATACAGCCAGTTGAGGTTCAGCTTGATGCAGATGTGACCTACGAGGAAGGTCTTGTGGTGATCCTTGATAGAAGGATCAAGAAGCTGAAGAGGAAGGACCTGGTTCTTGTGAAGGTTCTTTGGCAGCGTCGTGGCGTTGAGGAAGCCATGTGGGAGCTTGAGGAAGAGATGAGGAGGAAGTATCCCTCGCTTTTCTCTTTGGATTTCTGGGACGAAATCCCTTAAATGGGGTTAGCTTGTAAGGACCCTGACCTACATTTAGGGTTTACCCTGTTTGTTTTGCTTAACCATGGTGGTTTGATGCTTGCTAATCACCTTTGAGTGGTGATTAGGGTTTTGTTGTGCTTTGTTGAGAGTTGAGGAGGCTACTTGCAAATAACCCAAGTTTAGGTTTTTGAGTGCAAGTTTGCCATCTTGTGAGATGTTTCCCTCTCTTTGCTTCCTCTAGGGTTGAGAGGAAGGCTTGGGCTTGCTGATTGAGTTCTTTGGGCCTGAGTTGAGCTTATTTGGGCCTTGAGATGTGTTATTTGGGCTTGTTTGAGCCTTGTGTCGGCCATGGCTTGCCTTGTGTCGTCCAAGGTAAGTTTGTGTCGATCGAGGGTGGTCTTGTGTCGTCCAACACCATGGTGTGTCGCCCAACAGCTTGTTTGTGTCACCCAGCAGGAGTTGTTGCTTGTGTCGCCCATGTGGCTTGACCTTGGTTGGTGACACTTAGTGCATGGCTTGAACAAGTGTCTCTTAGTGTGCTAGAGTGTTGGCTTGAACCCTAGGACAAGTGTCCCTTGGGTGGACGACACTTGGCATGGTTGTACCTTGGTTTCTCCTCCCCTTCTTCCTATATAGGTGGCTCTTCTCCTTGCCTTGGTCTCCTTTGATCTTTTGGTCCCTCCTCCACCTTGAGTGCACGATATCCCTCTCCATCTTGCTTGTGGTGGCCGATGCACCTTCCTAGAGAACCCTGGTGGATGAAAACTTTGGACCTTGGAGTGCCTTGGAGCTTGGAGCTTGAGGCGGGTTGCATAATTTCTAACCCTAACTCCTTTACCTCTAGCAATAACCTTGTTACATGTTAATAGTTAGCTTAGTTCTTTGTTTAGTATCTTGCTTGTGTTCCTTTGGTGGCCGATATGCCCTTAGGGTTAGGGTTTCTAGTGATCTAGGGTTTGGGTTCCCTTGAGTTGGAGGTTGATGGTGACCATGTGTTGGGCGATATCCCTCCTTGGTTGGGTGAGTTGGACGATATCTTTGAGATTGGACGACATGGCACCTTTTCCTTTGAGTTGGACGATAGGGTGCTCTCTTTGAAGGATGATACGTGTACCTTGGTGGACGATAGGTTCTGTCCTTTAGGGTGGCCGATGCCCTGCCCATGTGTTGGGCGATAGGGTGAGCATGTCATGTTGGTCGACATGGTTCACCATGTTGGGCGATAGGATGAGCTAGTGTGATGTGTTGGTCGACATGATGGCCATGTTGGGCGACATGGTCCTTGTGTTGAGCAACACCTTTGTTCTTTGTGTTGGGTGATATCCCTGCCCTTGTGATGGGCGATAGGGTGAGCTAGAGTAGGGCTGGCCGATAAGGTGGTGATGGGCGGCATGATGGTCTTGTTCTTGATGGACGATAGACCATGTGTAACATGGTGATCCTTGTGTTGGTCGATATGGTGAGCATGATGGGCGAGATGGTTCTTCTTGTGTTGAGAGACATCCTCTTCCTCATGGTGGACGAAAGACCTAGTCTCTTGATGGTTTGGTGGTGCAGTACAATAGCCAGGCATGGTGTGCGGGTCGACACCCATGTTGGCCGACACCCATGCTGGTCGTTAGCCATGTTGGGCGACAACCTTGGGTGGTGATGGCCGATAGGGTTGATTGGGTGTCAACCGACAGACCTTGATAGGTTTTAGTGAGGGTGGTGATGAGTTATAGTGAGAGTCTTGTAATCATAGTAACGGTCCTTGGTGATGAGGAAGTGGTTAGCTATGCACCAATAAACAATGGTGGTATCTTGATTAATGATAACAATGACATGGTAGTACTAATGATAGCCATGATGGTAATAACAAAGATGTTAATCGTATAGATGATGGTGATGCCTTGATAGTGAGTGAAAGTAATAATAATGATCATGTTGGAATAATGTGGCTAAATGGCAGTTACATTAATAGTTTTCTTAATGACATAGAAATGAAGATAATAGTAGATGATGATGCTGAAAATAGTAATAATGGTATCAAGAGTAGTAATGACATGATATTGATATGAGTCTTATGCTTACTTATTAATGATAATGATAAATGGTAGCTGCATTGATGATGGTTTAATGAAAAAGATATGAAATGAGATATTGGATGGTAACAGTAATGATTTTGGTAACAATAGTAGTTGCTTTGTATACTCAACATGCTTTCTATATAAAGTGAATACCTTGGTTGTTTTTATAATACTGATATAAGGGTAGGCATGATTATGGTATGATGTGCTTAACAAGCTTGATCATCAAATGGTGTAATATTGATGAATAGGTTATCTTGAATGATAGCTCAGGATAATGAGCATATTCCTTATATTGAAACTATGGTTATTATGTATCCTAACCATGCAGGTAATGTGTAGCCATGAATGGGCTATGCGACATATATGATGAGTAACATTACCTTGATATTTGTTCTATGAGATTATATATGTAATGTGTTGGTCCCATGATGATGATGTGAGCCTTGAGAGGTAGTGACAGTACATGATGAAGGATTGATATCCTATGGTATGTGATGATCCTTGATATGGATCTAGATGGTTGGCAAGAGGTCAAGTGGTAACATGTGATGCTGGATCCTTGTGATGATTCAGGTTGATGAGGTTTCAATAACAATATAATGTTCTTTATTTTCTATTATATCTTGCATGTTATACAACTTGGTTGAATCCTGCAATCCATCTAAAAGATACTAATTAATCATAGTGAAATATATCATGTAGTTGCCCTGGCCATAGATACATCATCGTCAGGACTTGGTGATGGTGAAACAGGTTCTCCTACGGGTTAACCTGGAAGTGCATATTGTTGAATATGTGTAGGTTGCTCCTAGCCTAAAAATGAGGAGGTAAGAGTGTAACTTCGGTTGTAGACTCAGATATGTATGAAGAGCATGGTGAACAGGCCCATGGCTCAGGATATGTGATGTGTGAAGCATGAATGCGTTCATGGCTCAGAGCACGGTGAACAGGCCTGTGGCTCAGTTTTACTAGCGCCGAGACCTGTACCAAGGCGGGCTAGAGTGAGGGTAGCCTATGGAGCTGACCCTGTGTCTTAGACCACTTCAGCATGTGACTGCGGTCCTTCTTGTGTTGTACTCGTGTACTGACCACGAGGTGGGAGGTCGTGGAGTCCGGCTCTTCCATTGACCTTGTATGGCACTAGTCTTGGGCTTCGCAGCCAGAGGTTGGATTTGAATGGTACGATTCAAATCCTCGGGGCATAATAACACGTAATACAGCCATTTAGTATTCATTGATCGTATTAAACATGAAACATTGGTTGAGGCCTTGTTTGTGTAAATATCTCTGTTGTACCTTGCAGGTCATGTGGCAACCTGTCTTATCTTGATAATTAGGTTATGTAGCTTTACATCTCGTTCTGATAATCATGTTACATAGTGATGTATCTTATCTTGTCAATCATGTTTCATTGAAAGACATCTGGTTACATGCGTTTGTATAGCTAGTAAGCTTGTCAGTAGGAATAGCTTTGCTATATATATATATATAGACTGCTCTTGTTATATCTATTTTTAGTTATCTGCTGTTATAGCTTAATCTTCTGAGGTTCTGTAGTTGCGGTGGGAAGTTTTGTTTCCCACTGGGACAATTGTTCAATTGTCTCACTCCGCTGGTTTTCAGGTGGTCGAGGTAGACGTGGTCGTGGTCGTGGTGTTGCGGCTGGGCAGCTTGATGAGCAGTAGAAGGCAAGCGATGGATATGCTGCTGTTTTGGATGTTTTGTAGTAGAGTCTAGAGTCATCCTTGTACTCTCAGGTCCTTGGCAGTGTTTTGACGATGTTTCACAATGAACGATCGATGACGTTTTCATATCCTGCTGTTGGCCGGATGCGGGCCTTAGCCTTTCTGTATATGAGCAGGTGATGAACTCATATGATGGATGGACAGCTGTTTCAGTAAGCTGTGAACACGTATCAGATCTCGTGTATGTAAATATGACATGTTTCTGTGCATGATGAGGACTGGAAAGTAATAGTTGCATAGTTTATCCATTTTCTGCAATTGGTTTTAATTAACCCGTGTTTTCATAATCTGTGGTTATGGTGATTTCTGCACGTTTTCGCGTAACACCTCATTATCTGTGTGATAATGGGATGTGTTGCCACAGTCATCATGATCTAGGGTTTACAATTTTGTAGTATTCTTACATGGATTACCCTTTCTCCTAAACCCTAATTCCATGAGTCTGATTTTGTAAGTAATGGAGGAGTTGCGAATTCTTACATGCAACGTGATATTTGGTTTTACGAATTTGATGATGTTTCACCTTTCATGTTAGATGGTGGTTTTGGTTCTTGTAAAACATATGTTAGACGTTGCTTTTCTCTCTCTTGATATGATTTTCCATATGTGCCTTGGTGACGTTGGTTTTAGGGTTTTATGTCCATCTTTGTATGGAGTTTTCCTCTTAATGACACATGATTTCTCTTGATTTTCATCAACTGTTTGATTATGGTTCAACTCTATTTTGAAGATGGCTAAGTATTGTTTAGGGTAGCTTGACCTTGAGCTCTACACTTGCTTTGGTGCTATGTCTTTAAGCTAGTTGTTATACATGAATATCTATGTTGGTCGCCGCATATGTTTGCTTTGGTTGGTCGTAATACATTGTGTGTGTTCAGTTGCAACATGTGTTCAAGTTTGATGGTCGCTACTCATGGATACCTTTGCTTGGTTTCAATGCATGCTCGAGTCATCTGGTCGCAACACTTTGCTTTGTATGGTTTGATCACTATCTTTGGTGGTGTGTTGCGGTCGGTATAAGGTGTTAACCTGGTTTTGCAGTCTCTACAAGGTGTCAACTATTTTGTTTGGTCGCTACACCTACCTAGTCTGGTCGCAATAGGTACCTTGGTTTTGGAGATCGCTACCTATGTGTTGTGGTTGCAACAAGGAGCTGACCTACTGGGGTCGCTACAACGCGTCTCCCATGGTGGTCGCCACATATGCATGGGCGTTGAATGTTACATGAACTGCCCTAATGGTCGATACATGCTGTTGTTTACATAATGATGTTTATAGGTTTTTGATAAAAATGCTAAACCCTAATATGCTCCAAGAAAGTGGGAGATGGTGTATCTAGGGTTATATGATGGAAATTAAAATAGAAACCCTAATAAGCTATATGAGAAACCCTAACCCTAATTCTCAAGAGTATGGTGTACTTATTAAGCTTGCTTGAATGAATAACTTATGATTATGTTTTCTCTCTCCTACTTGTGTAACCCTAACCTTGCAAGTGGAATGAATAACATAACTAGAGAATTCTATGGTGTGTTTGATATGTCATTGGATGATGTTATGAGCCCTTTTGAGGCATGATGAAATAAGTGATGATGTGATTTGGGTCTTATGACCTGGTAGAGGCTCAATGCCTAGTGTGAGGTGATATCCTCTAGTGATGAGATGAGTGATTTCTATCCCCTAGTGATGTGATAATGTTGGTGGCCTTGTATGGCAGTTGTATCAAGTGATGATGTGACAAGTATATACCTCATACATGTTATATCTTCTCGAGTTGTATCCTTCCCTTAACTCTATAGAGTTTGTTTAGGGTTTGTAGTTTTGTAACTTGATTGATGCTAAAAGTCACCCAATTGGATTAACTAATAAAGTGAAACTATAATCATGTGGATGCCATGTGCCATAGATCCATTCCAGTGTCAGAACTTGCTGGGTGGTGAAACGAGTCATTCCTACGGGAAACTCAGAGAGCATATTTTTGAATATATAGGGGTGCAAGTCGATGATATATCCTTGCATCCATAATCACATGTTTGGAGGATGGATGTGGTCATGCCTCATGGTGATGTGATTTGTGTAAGGAAACAGTGTAACTACATGATTTCCTGTCTTTGAACGGCCATGTGTGAGCTGTTTTCTAGTACTGTGACATGTACCAATGTCAGACTAGTTATTTTCTTTTCATCTTGACTAATACGTCATTATTGGCAATTGACTGTTATGTTTTTGTGTTGTCTCTAGTACTGACTGGGAGTTGTGTGGTGAGATCATGGATTCCGTCTCTTCCATTGATCTTGTATAGCACTGATTTTGACTTTACAAGTGGTAAGTTAGATTTGGGCAGTACAACTCAAATTCTTAGGAAAAATAAAAGTCGTAATACAACGGTGTAGTATACTTGCTTAGGGTTAAATATGACTCACATTGGATGACCCTTTACCTTATTTATTTTACTGATTAGTTGATTTATAATGCATTAAGAGAAATCAATTATTATACATGTTCTTCATATTCCTTCTAAAGTTATAGGATGTTCTACTGCTTAGTTATAGATGCCTGAATTGCTTAACAATGTTAACTGCTTTGCTCATATCGTTTAGTTGAATCTTCTCAACCTGATGATAATGTTATTGTGGCATCCAACTTATAAAACACGATTAACTAATGCGGAAGCGTTCACTAAGCAGCGGATTACCAAAAATCACTAAAAAATAAAGCCTTTTTTATCGAAATATCCATCAAAGGAAAACTTTCTCACATAGAACCAAAGTAACACATTTACATTTTGGTTTTAAAGGTACATGTCATGCATCATCTCTTTCTGAGAGTTACAAGCATCAACTGCACTGGTAAGCTAAACACAAGCAGTATAAAATCTTGAGGCATTGAGGCAAAATCTCAAAAGCACTAACTACTACTTCGAGGACCTGAGAGTACAGAGACGACAAATAGGACTTTATCTACATCTATACAAGGTACAACATCCAGTGTCTCCACCTGAGACTTCACTGTTGTTCCTACTGTTGTTGCTACTGTCCTTCACCTACTGAAGGGTTCCTGCCTCCTCGTCCGTGTCCACCTAAAAATGTGATTCCCATGGGGGTGAGACAATTGTAAATTGCCCCAGTGAGAGATATAACTCTCTGCCAGAAACATTATTATTGTAGCTTAAGAAGATAATTATACACAAAGGAATTATATTTGTTTGGCAGCAGTTAATTCAATGTCTAACAATTTAGAACATCATTCTTATCAAAACATTACAGCTATAACTTGATAGAACAAAATGTCACTTATCCTTTAAGGAATATGAAGAACATGTATGACATTCATTCACTACAGCATCAAAGCATTAACTATCTTCAGGTTTAGATCATATATCTAACACCTGGCATTGTCATTGTGGAGTCATAGCATGTAGCCATACTCTTTTTACAAAGTGTTGGGATCTCAGTCCCTCAACTCACCAAGCACAATTCCATTTCTTAACAGGTTCATCATCATGATTATAGTATCTGGGTATTTGAACCCAGAACTCGCCATAGGATACTTATTATCACTTATTAGGTAACTTAATACCTTCAGATCATCTGACCAAGGACATCATGATTCTTGCTACACAATGTATTACAAATAGTACACAAGACTCAATGATTCTTACTACACAAAGCATATGAAGGCTAGTAAAGCCTATAAAACATTCTCAATACAAAGCATCATAGCCCATACCTGGCTAAGCTCATCTTCTCAACATATCTGCATGACTAGTAATCATGACATAATTACATATCAATATCATGCAATACGAGGGTTATCTTATTACATTCATAGCCCATTAGTCTATATTTGAGCTTCACATAGGATTACCCTGTGTTAGAATTTCACATAATAATACTCTGTATTAGGGTTCACATAGCATTAACTTGTCATAGGATTTCACATAGCATTACCTTGTATTAGGGATCACATAGCATTGACTTGTATCAAAGTTTCACATAGCAATACTCTATATCAGGGTTCACATAGCAAGGAATCAATATGGATAATCATAAGTATTCAATCATACTCTTTATTCTCATCATTCATCAATCAATGAATTATCAACACACAACATGAGTTTCTCTCTCATCTTTATCAGAATATGATCACATCATAGTTTATAGGTTTGAACTAACCTTTTCATAAGGCATGTTAGCCTACATTCAACAGAGTGCATTACATTACAATGTAACCATTGACATGACACATCTCATGTGTCATTCATCCAATTATCCTGGACTTATAACTCATCAAGGTATACTAGCATTGAGGTGTTGGATGTGATATCTATCATATCTTGATATATCACTTCCCTCAACACCTTATCTTACTTGAGTTCATACACTTAGCTTGTATTAGGGTATTCCCCATCCTAATACTTTATGCATCGGTTCATCACATTTATCATGTAAAGTATTGGTCATTATTCACTCACTTAGATTACACAATTGTTGCCAATACTATGGACTCATCCTTGAGTTAGGAACTATTAATATGAGGATATTCATTATCAACCTCTCTAGGTGTTACATTGTCATAACATTAATCACTATTCCATTATTAGGAATAGTATTCTCCATATTTATAATTTGAGGATTCACATAGCATATTTCATACATTTATGGATTTCACATAGTATTACTCTTCAATAGAGTTTCATATAATCATCCTTCTATATTAGGGTTTCACCTAGTATTGTGTGAAATTAAGATTTCACAACACATCACCCAGTGTTAGGTCTTCACATAGGATTAGTAGAACTACCCCATATTAGGGTTTCATGCACCTTTACCCTATTTTAGGGATTAAGGTTTACCATTCACATCCAAGTAGGGTTTCTCTTACCTCATACCCAAATTAGGGTTAGGATGTACAATTCACATTAAATTAGGGTTTCCTTCATTGTTACACTAAGTTAGGGTTACATCACCACCCTAGATTTATAATAACACTCATCATTGCCCTAGATTAGGGTTTCACACATAGCTTTGATCTAATTAGGGTTTCACACATAGCATTACTCTAATTAGGGTTTCACACATAGCATTGAGTATCTAAATAGGTTCACCATATTGGACCTTCAATTACATGAGATATTCAAATGGATTAATCATGTTGATCTTCACAAAGTTAATTACTTAGACCCTCAATGATCTTGGTTCTCATACATCATTTGGTTGAAAACCATTTGAACAAGTTGTACTTGAAATTGATTAGACAAAGTAGGTATTGAAACAGTTTGCACTTTGAGTCTCCAAACGGTTTGAGATCGTTTGGTCCCAAACGGTCTTGAGACCGTTTGGCCCCAAACGGTCTTGAGATCATTTGGTCCAAACCTCCTCAAAACAACATGGACCAAATATGGTCTCAACCAATTGAATTGGATTAGGATTTCCAATGTTGATTCCTTCAATCATTGAATTCATGGAACCAATCATCAATTGGACCTATCCTCATTCTTCAATTGAATTTAATAGGTCAACCTTCAACTGATTTTACCCTCAATTGACCCTCAATTGATCATCAATTGGGGTTTGAATCAATTAGATTAGGGTTTGGAATCGATGATCCTTCAACATTAATCAATGTGAGATTGGTTACTTTGAAACCATTGAACCTTCATCCAAATTGGGCATGACCTGACCCCAAACGGTCTTGAGGTCGTTTGGATGACCTCCAAACGGTCTTGAGACTGTTTGCCCATGTCAACATCAAAATCCAAGTCAATCAATCAAAGTTTGGATCATTGGATTGATCACCAAATCAGCATTTGATTGCACTTCAACTTAGTACCTTTAGATCTTCAAACACCTAACCATACTTGTCCCTAGACCTCCAAACGGTCTTGAGACCATTTGGCACATCCAACCCTTGGACTTTAGTGGAAAACCATAAGGGTTTGAGATATTGAGTTGATCATCAAATCAGCACTTAATTGCAAAGTGATTTGGTACTTTTGGACCTTCAATTGGTCAACCATACTTAACCCTAGACCTCCAAACGGTCTTGGGTGGTCCCCCAAATGGTATTGAAACCGTTTGGGTGATCCCCAGACGGTTTTGAAACCGTTTGGGCTAATCAACCCAAAATCTCAAATCAACTCATTGGAATTTCAGCACTAATTTCAATTAGGGTTTGCCCAATTGATTAGCCTTCAACTCATGATTCCTTGGGAATTAATCCATCAAATTTGGTGAGTCATTAACCAAAATGAATAGGAATAGGAATCGCAAATGGTAAACCCTTGGTCAACCCTCTCAAACAGTTTTGAAACCGTTTTCCCAAAAAGTTAAAATACTCAAGTTGAAAATCAGCACTTAATCCAATTAGGTTTGCCTAATTGATTAGCCTTCAACTCATGATTCCTTTAGAATTAATCCATCAAATTTGGTGGGTTATCAACCATCATAATTAGGAACAGTAATCTCAAATGGTCAACCCTTGGTCAACCCTCTCAAACGGTTTTGATTCCATTACCCATTCAGTTTTGGACTAAATTACCCAATCGATCTTGAAGTTGAAACCCATTTGGTTTTGAGGTGAATTATCCATTGGATCTTGGTTAAAATTACCCATAAGGTCTTGAGTAATTACCCATGCGGTCTTGGGTGTATTACCCATACATTTTTGAGTGAATTACCCATGTGGTCTTGGAGTCCAAATACTCCAAACGGTTTTGAACTCAAAGTGTCCATTCGGTTTTGCAACTAACTAAATCATGCGGTTTTGAAAACCGTTTGCTCATTCCCTTGGATAAGGTGTGTGTTTGTGATGATGCCATCATCATCAAACTGCAAACCTTCGAAATCTACTGCCATCTTCATGGTAATTGCATCAACTAATCAAGGGTATTACAAAAAGAGCAATTGAATCAATTGAATTGAGAAATTGAGTTCAATAACAATGAATATGGGTTCAAGTTATAAAACCCGCCTCCAATTGAGCTCCAAAGCTCCAAGCTCACGGAAAAAATGGTGGATGCAACTCCTTTCACTATTCCAAGGGTCGTCCTCAAGCTTTGAGTGAAAAGATTTGGTTAGAATTGAAGAGGGGATCGAGTTATAAAGAATTCATACATTGATTTTCGATTTTCACCATTGATTCAAGGTGAAAGGAGGTCAAGAACCTTACCAACAGGTTTGGGGTCGTCCTCCTGATCCTCCACAGATCCTTGGTCATTTTCCAAGCAAGGGGAAAGAAAGGAATCCGAAAAAGCCTTTGTTTTGGCTTGGAAAAGGTAATTTTATAAGAAAATTGATGAGAGAGAAAATCTCTTATAAAAGTCTTTTAATTCCAAAATTGTTGCCACCACTTCCCCCTTGGTTTCTTGCATTCAAGGGAATCTCTATCCCCACCGAGCTCCCTTCCATTATGCATGAATTAAGGGAAAAGAAATTAAGCACCTTAACCCTTATAATAAGAATATCCATATTTGAGTGGAAATTCTTTTTCTTATAATAATGGTGAGTGGAATTTCACCTCCTTAGGATATGCTCGTGCCTTTGCAAGGCTTTTAAGCTCATCCACACACATCTGAATCCAACCATTTTAATTTTGGTTGAAGGCCCTTTAATTAATACATTCATTTTTGCCCTAAATTGAATTAGGGTTTCACTTAGGATTAAATCTTGATTATTTTAATATCAAGATTCTCTCTCCTCCAACTTAGTTCAAATGAGGCGCCCCTCTCATTTTCTTTGCTCTACATGATGCCAAGAAACATTAGGGACCTTATTGAAGTGGTAATTTGCATGTTGAACCCTAGGTTTTGGGTAAATTGCACATTACACCAAAACTAGGTTTTAATGCACAAGAATTGCTTTACACGCTTAATCTTAGTGCCCAAGCTTGTGAAAACTATACCACTAAATCATATCCATTATTATGATGTCTCCACATTAAAGGAACATCTTATCATGAAACATTTGCAATTTAACCCCTCAACTTGGGTAATTTGCACTTTAGTCCAAAATAAGCAAGCATTGCCTCAACATTGTTCAAACAGGACCAAAATTGAAACATAAGTTTCTCATGAGCCATAATTACTTTTCCCAAGATAAGATTAAGCATCTACTCAACCTTATTAGGCAAAACATCTAGGGTTAGAATATAACCCAGGTCAGGGATGTTACAGTTATTTTTCTACTATAATATATCTGTGCTTATAATAGTTGTTGGCGGAGAGTTATATCTATCATTGGGATGTTTAGTCTCACCCTGTGGGTTTCCACTTCTTTTAGGCGGTCGTGCACGATGAGGTAGAGATCCCGTTGTTGAGGCTGGGCAACAAGAGGAGAAATAGTTGTTAAAGGTTGGATATGTTGCTAGTATTTTGTTATAGAGTCCTATGCGTCGTCCCTATACTCTCATATCCTGGGGGGTGTTTTGTAGACTTTGTACATCGATACGAAGTTTTGGCAGTAGGTCATGGTTGTACAAATATGGCTTGTATATGTGAACAAGTTGTTATATGTAACATGTTTGTGGCATAATGGCCACTGAACAGTGATGTGTACATCTTCATGACATGTTATGTAATACATGTAGCAATGTTTATGGACTTAGGCGTGATATGTTTCAGCTTGAGATGTTGTGATGTGATCGATTTTAATTTACCATGTTTTTTGGTAATCTGGATTATTAGTGTTAGTTATGTGCTTTGTTTTTGAGTTATCTCGTTTTACTGTGATCAGGGCGTCATACCATACCCATAAGAAATAACTTTTTGATAACAAGCAAATTTCCAAAGAACAAATAAAATAGTATACATATATGTCTAGAATTTGAAATATTTTTTGTTATTTTAATCACTAATTTGTCACGCTTTTGAATTTAACAATTAAAATGTCATGTGTGTTCTTTGGAGGCACCAATATGTTCATGCATGAGACTCATTATCTTCTCTAAGAAAAACGTGTCCGTGGCTGATAAGCATTGACCCATAAGGAGCGTGTGTTGGGGAGAATTTAGAAGAATCCAAGAGTGATTGTAAGATGGAAATCCATTCATATGCAACTATTATAGTCACAAGCTACATTGTTATGCATTGATTTTTCCTACTCTCCTTCAATTATTCTATATTGTTATTTCACTGATTGCCTTCACTCTATAACATAGGGGCTCAATATGACAACCTTCAGTTGCATTTGTGTGGCTGTCAAAGTCACTTTTTCTCATTATCGATACCACACCCTCCATTCTAATCAACACATGAAAGGAAGGTAGAGAAGTGAAAAGACAGGGAAAAAGAAAGGAAAGAGAAAATGGAGGCCACTTGAACAGGACATTTGGTCACGAGTAGGAGAAAGGAGAGTAAAGGAAGTTATTCGAAAGTATATTTGTTGCATAGTAGGGGAAAAAACAGAGGAAAAAACGACTCTTTCATATTAGTGAATAACTAAATGCCACTTTGTTACGTTGATATTGAGTCAGCAAAAGGAAAAGATAACAATTAAAACGGAATCTAAGTACAGGTGGTTGGGGGGACACACTTATTCTAAGACGTGTCCTATAATAATCTCATAGGAGTCAGTAGATTTTCTTTGTAAGATACAATAGCCATTTTTCTCCTTTATTTATTTAAGGAGAAGATGTTGTATTTGATTGTTCGTCCTAACTTATTTTATAAAGTGGGCGGAGGGCTACAATGTTTGTGTGGTTATGTGGGACTGCATGACCTACGGTGCCCCTCTCTCACGATATTTGACAAATTTGGTCTGGATGGGAAGACTGATTTCAGAATACCTTCTTTTTGTGGCACACAAAGAAAGCGCATATTTCTACCCATCTATTTAGCAAAAAGATTAGTTAGGTCTTATTCGGCTGGAGTTAATTGTAAAAGTCGAAAGTTATGCTTATGACAACATTGTTTCATTTTCCATTTTGATAATCAGTAAAATGAGAAGTAGCATCAAATCACCATGCTTGCATCGACGTACCAACACACAGACCGCTCATGGGACTTTTCCTTATCGGTAAACGGTCCTAAATCTCCTCATCCAGTCTTCACAGTTGTCAAGCTGGGAATTTCCATCAAACTGCCATATGCAGATATGCTTGTGTTGCTCACAATTTTCTTCGTTATTTGGATATACTAACAGTTGCAGTTTTTCAAAGGAACAGATATTCCACGCGGAATTCAGGATATTAAGTTGAAACGAACAGCTGCGGCAAGCAGAGGGCGGGCCAGAAACGCACAGATGTACAGTCCCTATTCATCAGTTTCGTTGGGTGCTGCTATGAGATTTTCGGTGCTATTGCTTCACACCATCAGTTCGCTATTCTTACTACCCTCAACGGCGTCGATGGATGCCATAACCGCCAATCATACTCTCGTCGACGGCAATACCCTGAATTCCTTCCCCCACGGCAACTTTGTACTGGGATTCTTCTCCCACAATAAAGATGGCGATTACTCGACACCCGCAGTCGGCAGCGCTAGGTACTTGGGCATATGGTACGGCAAGATCCCTGTTTTCACAGTAGTATGGACCGCAAACCCGGACAACCCTGTGCCCTCTAACTCCACAGGAATCCTCAAAATTGGCCCATACGGGGACCTCCAAGTCTTGGACCTCAACAGAAGCACCCTGCTATGGTCCTCCGGCGGACCGAACGGCACTGCAGCAAATCGAGTGGCTCAGCTGCACGATACCGGGAACCTCGTCCTCATGGAGCGTACCGGCGGTGAAGAGGAGCTGCGGTGGCAGAGTGCAGACCACCCGTTTGACACACTCTTCCGAGGCATGAAGCTCGGGTGGGACCTGCGATCAGGCCTGAACAGGTACCTGAGGTCGTGGGGAGGCGAAGCCAATTACTCATTCGACCTCACCGGCGTCCCGCAGCCGTTTATCCGGACTGGAAGTACCACGGCGCGGCTCGGATTCTGGGACGGTATTCGCTTTATCAACCGCCCCACAACGACTTCCGACGCGGTATTTCACTACGAATACACGGCAAACAAAGATGAGGTGTCCTACAGCGTCAGCGCAAGGAACCTCTCCAACGTCGGCCGGCTGAAGCTGGACCCTTCCGGCAAGGTTACACGCTACCTCTGGAACGGGGACGGGATGAAGTGGAAGGAGTACTGGGAGTACCCCGTCGATCAGTGCGACGAATACTCGCTATGCGGGACCTTCGGTGTATGCACGCCTGACAATACCTACTGCGGTTGCCTCCCAGGGTTCGACAACAAACGCTCCGAAGGGCTCAACATCCGGGACGGGTTTGACCGGTGCACGCGGCGGACTCCGCTTGATTGCACAGCTTCCAGGTGGTGCCGTCTCTCAAGCTTCCGGACTCCCGGAACGCGACGGTGTGGCCGGACATTGGGCTTGACGAGTGCGGCAACAAATGCCTGGCTAACTGCTCGTGCACGGCTTACTCGCTGCTCAATGTCTCCAATGGCACCGATTGCATCATGTGGTTCGGAGGCCTCAGAGATATCAAGGCGTTCTCGTCAGGCGGGCTTGCTCTTCACCTCCGTCTTGCCGCTTCAGACATTCATACAGGTAAATGCTACTGCTTCTGAAGATCTGACCAATTAATTAGCCAAGGAAAGAAAGAGATGTCGACCTTTTATCTTTTTATAACGCGACTTTGGTATCTTGACCTTGCAGATCATGTTTCAGTACTTTCTAAGCCAAAGAACGCTACGGGGAACGGTTCTCTCGATAATAAAAAAAATAAAAATAAAAAAATTGCGGCAATAGTTTCTGTGTTTGTCTTGGCCGGTGTTCTCGTATTGGCTTACATATACTATAATGAGGACATGAAGAATCAGACAAAACGGAAGAAGAAAGGTATGATTAATGAAATCCACCTACCTTCCCTGGTCAACAGCAAAATTTCATATTCCTTTTATTGGAGTTATTAATTAATTATATATATGTGTTTTAATTTTCTTGGTCGACGAGGTCTGAGTTTGTTTATCTGTACTTATCTCTTCTCATATATAAAAGAAATTTATCATCTATCAATAAGAAACATCTCATTAATTTATATATTATTTATTATATAGTATCAAAGCATTAGATCTTAATACTAAATAGAAACAGAGAAAACATCCGCCTACATACGAGGAGTCACATCGCCAGCCAATGCTTTCATGAGTTCTCAGATCTCTATGTCTACTCCCACATATTCGTCTCTGTCGTCTCCATCAACATGAGAGATTATCATTGTCAACATCAGAATACTCTCATCTCCATATGTGAACAACAAGGAAGTCTCCGGGTCGTTAGTTTTTTTTTTTATAACACACAGCTCAATAACATTACTAAAAAGTCATACGGCATCTACAAGATAGTAAAACCACATTAGGGTGCCAAAGAACAACTTCTTTGACGACAAAGTACATGATTCAGATTGGGATGGGATAGATAAATTTCCGTGCCAACCACCTCTCGTTGTAGCTGTCTACAACAACTGTCTAGGATGGAAGCCAACAATCAATAAGAGACCATGAGAATATCGGAGAAGGAGTTCGAAATACCACCAACAAGGATTACAATCTCGTCCATGTTTGAGGCCACCAGAAACGTAGAGAGCTCGACTCGTTTCACATAAAACAAAACAAACAGGCTGACACAAGTATTTCCAAGAACAGCTAGAAAACAGCTACCATGAGAGCTGGGAAGAAGGCAAAAATCCCCATAGGCGCAACCCCAGAGGAGAAAGGGCTTGTGCAGATGGAAAGTGGGGGGTAGATAACGTCGGGAAACCCCACCACCACTCCCCGTAAGAGCATCCACACACCGCTCGTATCCCGGTCACCACTCCCGGTCACTCCTGGTCGTTAGTTAGTTGGAAATAAACTTTCAAGTTTTCTATCAAGAAAATGAGCATCGCAAGCGTCAACCTCGATCTACATCTACACTTGTGGTTGCGTTGCGCATGGCTGTGTCACGTCGCTCCCCATCTCCTCCTCGATGCATACACCATAAACTACAAATATCTCCATCTGAAATCTCGATCCTAGGCCGCCTGCTCTCTAATAGTGACGAGCCGTCTTTTACCGGACGATGAGAGAAGGGAGAGCGCCAAAGGATGATGCCTACGGCATCCAGATCCGTTTCACATCTATCACACATACACATAACTTTGTTTAGAGTTATTACTTTATTTGTAACATAAGTCTAAATCTACTGGCCCACAAGAAGGAGCATGAGGTTGAAGAGGTGGCTCCAATGATGTGGATTTCTAATCCAAATTTACTGTTGCAAAATGCTATTGCGGGTGTTACAATCAATCTGGACCATTAACACATTCTATTATTTTTTTAGGAGTGGGGTTTTGGGTTACATGTGCAGTTAGGATACTCTGGAACAACAACTCATCACAGCAGATTTGGGGACGTGGATTTCATAGACACTAAGAAATAACCAATTCTTTGAAGAGAAATAGGTTTTTGTTTCAGGCCTGGTCAATGGGTTCTGCAATCTGATTGTAATTAGGTACATCTAATTTCCGCTTGAGTACAGAAATGTGACAAGAGGCTAAGTGGTCCAAGCCACCACAAGGATGGTTAAGGTCAACATTGATGCAACATGGAAGGGGAACGGTGTGTGCGGAATTGGTGTGGCAATAAGAGATCACAGAGGGAAGTTGTTGGTCACAATACAACATATACGAAGGGTTGTTCTTCGACGCTCATGGGGGAGGAAATGGTGACTTGTACTGCGGTGGAGGTGTGAGTCAGATTGGGGTATCATAACATCCAGTTGGAGACAGACTGTGAGGTCCTAGTACGTGCTTTTAAAGAAGAAGGCAAAGGAAGGGGGCATGCAGATCCTATCATCCAAGACTTCTTGCATTCTATAGAGAAATTGGAGGCCTTTAACATATCTCATGTCTATCGAGAAAGTAATAGAGTTAGTCACTTACTAATATCTATTGCCATAGAAGTAGGAGTACCACGAATAGTACAAGGCCCTTTTGGGCATGATCTCATTGTATTAGTTTTTGACGATTTGAAATAATATACGATATGTTCTTTGCTTTTAAAAAAGGTCTAATTGTCTTGATCTATTAAAGTTAAGTTTTTTTATGTGTATCTTACCCCAAAATATAGGATGACATTTTATCTTTTATAGAAATGTCAAATTATCCTCCATATTATTTTCCATATAGTATCAGAGCATATATCCTAATCCTAGAAAGCAAAAGACATTGCCTGGCGGGCAAGCACTATCACTTATTATCTTGGTCTTTCATCAGGCATCATTCTGACTTCATGATCATCTATATTCATAGTCGTCTATAGTCTTCCTCTTTTTCTATAAAAAGTATAGCCATCACCTAGAAGCATCCCCCTTATCTACATTTATCTGGATCCAACAAAAGCAACAATATTCCTCCTCTACCCATCTACACTGCCTAATCCACCCCCTTGGTTGTTGAAAAGAGTTTTCTACATCTAGTGCATGATTTCTCAGTTGTTGCCTCTTCACACAGCCATTGACACCTATTCACAAGAAAAAACGCCAATATAGATGCCTAGTTGTTTCGTTCAACAAGCCATGTTCGTGTTCTTTATATTATCGCTTCAGTGATAGAAGCATCATGTCGGGCCACCCCGATTGTCACTCTGTTGTTGGCTCATTTCTAATATAACCTATGACAATATCAAATCAAAGCATCAAGTATCACATATCACCCCTTTCATTTGGAGGAGACTACGAGAAGAAGGGTCCCAATCTCAATTGTCACAAGCCTAAGCTAACAAAGCTCCCTTTTTTAGCACTTCATGTGCTCGTACTTTGGCTGTAATTGTAGGTGGGTATGTAGAATGGTCCAACTATCATGCTCTTTAGGATCAAGATACTTTACCTCGATTAAAAAATGGATGAGGACATGATATGATGGTAGCCCAATGCCTAAAAATAGTTCTTTTAGTGATATATCAGTGGATGATGTATTAAAAAACTTGTCCTAGTTAATATAAAAAACAAATGTACCTTTCCTATAAACTCATTGCTCATACCCCACCTAGTTCTCCTACATGTTATGCCTATTGTTAATTAGACCTTTAATCAAATTTGATTTTTGATGTAATCTATAATGAGGGGACTCCACTATTGGAAAATTAGAGCGACATATAAGACAACAGAAATAAATATCTTAATGTCTGATTCCCTAATCAACAAGATCTCATCAACAAAAATGTATTTAGGAAAGAGGATAACAAGAGTTATTTCTGATCCTGCAGCAAGTCCAACGTCAACTCTTGTTGTAGTAGCATTCACCTTTCTTCAAGTTTTAGTGTGCTTCTTCTTCAGGAAGCACTCAAATAGTCATTAGCAACTACCTCCCGGTGCAACACCACAGACGATAGTTGACGTCATCCTCCTAGAAGCAAACATCAGACTCCTTGCCTCTAGAGTAGTCCACGCATTCCACCGAGAACTCTACATTACGCTACCAGAGTCGGCGAGAAGGAGTTATCCATTCGAATGTCAATATGCTAGGATTGATTCCCTCTTCCACAATTATCTCTCTCTTACTATCGCTCCCTTGTACGGGTAGGACTTGTTCAGGCTCTCTATTTGTTACCACAACCAAAGAGGATAACAATTGTCAGAGCTCTTTTTTTTGTCCGGGAAGCCCCCAATACCTCTCCATTTATAAGAGAGGCTAGAGTTAGGGTTTCCAGTCGATCTGGGAGTTGAAGAGGTAGAATTCACAAATTTTCTAGAGACAATGAATAGTGAACCGGTCAGTTCACTATCCAACTGGTCAGTTAATAGGGTGAACCGGTCGGCTCATCCATTGAACCATCCAATTCAGTAGTTTTCCTATTTTGAATCACATTAGTATTCAATACATGATTAATGCAAAATATAAAATTAACATCAATCCTTGATCCAATCGAATTGACCATTGAACAAGGTGATTCGTCACTTGAAGTTGTTTGGGACCATGAACCGATCGGTTCACACCCTGGTTGAGATATTGTTCAACCAATGTGTTTCCAATTGACCTGACATTGCAACTGATCAGTTCAACAATTGAACTGATTGGTTTAGAGTCCAATCAGTCAAATTTTGAACCACAATTGTTTAAATTAAATATCTAAACACTTTAGTAATCAAGCTAAACATCATTCATGAATAAACTCCTATTTTAAGTGTATCTTATGTGTGTGATCCTATAGGTCCTAAATTGCGTTGACAGTGAATGTGCATAACCAATTTATGACATCACAAGTAATGAGTGATATATAGCAACACATCATTGCTACCCAAGTAATTCAGAAAGTTGGAGAACGGCTTCAACTTACAATCCATGATTAGTGTTACTGTGATCGTATAGTTCCTTTGTCACTGATATCTAGATTAAACTCGAGGCATGGAATCGTCATTCTCTCAACGTTCAATCCATGTTCCTTGAACTAGAGTAGACTGTCTGAGATGCATGTGAGTTCACATATCACATATTGAATCACATAACTATGGCCATACATTTCTTGGTCTCTCTTATCAAGTGGCCTAGATATCAAACTCCTATAGGAGGGAAAACTCCCATCTAAATCACTCAAACTCAATCTGCATGTGTTATTAAGTACCTGAGCATCACCTTTATAGCAACCCTTATTCAAGGTCAAGTTGGATGACGTCAAAGTACAATAAACGACATGTGATGAGTGTAGTGACTTCAAGTCTAAGAACTACAATCACCACTATCACTATGAGAGTTGATTCTAACTACCATTCCATGCTCTTCATGTATCACTCTCCAAGTGGGTCTTTCGATACACTATTCTCTAACATATACCTATGTGCTTGACATGATATCACATATCAGGACTAATGAGACTCTATCATCAGTCAACACACACCCTAGCCTTTATGTATTACTGTCATCTATTTTGCTTCCACATTAATATCTGACTAGGGACATAACAAGAATGTATGTACTCTTATCATACATATGATCTCATTATTCAGGTCATGAACCTAAAGACATATGTCATTGAGTAACATCATTCTCTAGACATCTATTATGTCTATATCACCATCTCATGATTGAGACAAACATAATAGATGCAATTACCTTTATCATTATCAAATTAGGAATCTAGTGACTCATTGCAATCATCGTATGTAAGGCTCTCTAGGCATACAAACCTAAAGACTCCCACTTGCACTTGGAGCCAATCACCCACAAATCTTATTGCAAGTGATCTTCAACATGTGCATCATGTTTATACTGCACCGGTGCTTTTATAGTGGCTTAGCAACCTTTGTTTCTAGTTGGTATTTTGCAAGTTTCACATCTCCCCATTGTACAACAATCTGTATGATATGGATGTGCCTTAGTATGCTATTTGGGATTCCTTTTCCTAACCAGTAGCTCCATTGTTGTCACAATATTTCTACTATGCCATCAATGGTTTAGAACCTCCCACAAGTTCGTCTATATGAACTTCTAGATTCATACAATATCCTCTGTTGTTCATAGCAACAACGTACTCAATTTCTATTGTAGAACAACTTTCTGTTTCTCAGAACTCTTCCAGCTTATAGTTCTACTTCTATTTTAAGTTCAAACATAAAATTAGATTTTGATCATTAATTTTATTTGTCATTTTAGAAGCTTGCATTGGTGTAACCATTTACATCCAACTCTTCCTTATTATCATAACTATGGAACTAATCATTTTAGTGCTTCTCAAGTACTAAAGGATGTTCTTTATAGTAGTCCAATGACTTTCACTGGGGTCTGATAGATGTCCTCTCATCATGTACAATATATACAAGACAACGAGATGAGTACATAATATTGCAAATGCAATTAGACATCTTACTCATGTATTCCTACTCTTCACAAGAATTGGGATACTAGGCTCTAGAGAGACCAGTTTCACAAATTTTCTCTCATTGAGTCTTATATGCTGAACTCTTTTAGTATTTTGACAATGTATCATCTCTTTCTTAGGTCAAGAATATATCTAGATCTATCTCTATAGATCTTGATTCCTATTACATAGGATGATTCACCTAAAATATTCATAGAGAAGGTACTTACCAGGTTTTAATATTTGTAGAATAAGGATATTATTCCCCTTCATCATGCAGAATATAAATATGCTCCCACAAATTCTTGTAATCACATATATATTCCATCTTCATTTTGACTCGAGTCAAACTCTTTGGCTATCTTGTCAAATAGAAGATTCCAACTATGAGATGATTGCTTCAATCCATAAATTGACTTTTGTAGCTTCTAGACTTTATTTATAATGTTGGATTTATAAAACCTTCAAGTTGTGTCACGTACACATTCTCTCAATTATTCATGTTAAGAAATGCAGTTTTAACATCCAATTTGCCAAATATTATAGTCATACTAACCTGCAATGGCAAGCATGATCATGATGGATTTAACCATGACAATCAATGTAAATATTTCTCCATGTCCACCATCTTGAACTTGTTTAAAATCTTTGCAACCAATATGCTCTTATAGGTTTGTACACTACCATCCATGTCGATTTTTTCTCAAAGACCCTAAATGCACCCTATGGGTCTTACCCCTTCAGGTGGATCCTACAAGGTCATACCTCATTGGTTTACATGGAGTTCATCTCATGATCCCATGGCCCTCAACCCATTTCTCAGACTCCAGCACCTTAACAGATTCTAGGTAGGTTGTTGGCTCATCATCTATGACCAACACATCACATTCTTGAGTTACAAGAGTCATAATATTTCAAACTCAAGGTGTGTCCTACTAGATCTATTAGGTTTTGTGTTATATAAGGAACTTGGGATTCCACAACAATTTGTGATTCTCCTTGTTCCTATTGTACCTTTTTATTTTAAATGTTTTCTTATTTGTTTTGAATTTTTTGAGTTATAATTTTACTCCCACTGATTCCTTTGGAACTAAGTTCCCCTTCAGGAATACAACCATCCTGGTCAACAAACAACTTTGTTGTTGAATTGGAATATAAAATTAGTATTCAGCAAAATAACATTTATGTGATTTGTGGACAAATCTTTTCAAGAAACTAATATATAGTGTAAGATTTAAATCCCAATCCTTATATAAGACTCATCAGGACACTTCCCATGCAATATTTCATATGGTGTCTTTTGAACCATTTCATATGGTACATTGTTTAGTATAAAGCATGTGCCTAAAAGTAAAAGGAAGATCTAGATTTATTGATATCACACCATGATTAATAGGGTGTGATTCCTTCTTTCTAATACATCATAATGTTTCAGGTGGAGTTCATCATGATATACTATCAAGATTTCTTAGAAGGTCCTCAAACTCTTGGTTCAAAGTATTTCCACATTGATCATATCAAAGTTTTAATACTTATACCAAGTGGGTTATGTAGTTTATTCTTAATCTTCTTGAACACTTCAAGAGATTAAGACTTGTATTTCTTTAATTAGAATACACCATATCTACTAAGATCATCAATAAATATAATGAGGTACTAATAAACACCTATATCATTTATTCTAAAAGGTGTATATACATCAGTATGTATGAGCCTAATAAAATAGTGGCTCCCCAACTACATCTAGTGAAGATGCTTTTGTCATATTGCTCAACAAATAAGACTCACATGTCTCTATTGGTTCTATAACCAAAAGAGTCTAGATAACCATCATTATAGATTCTAGAAGTGCATTTCTCATTTATGCACTCTAAATGACAATGCTATAGGTATTTTATTGGTTGAGTCATCGGGTCATTCAGTATAACTGTCTCTAGAACTACCAAATATAAACTATGATACATTAGGGATACTTCCATGAAAGATCTTAACTTTGAAAGCAAAACATCAAATATTTTTTATAATATTCTTATCCATACAAGATACATGATGTTTTTCATTAATGGTAGGTACATAATAGCAATTCACTAATTCTATTACATGCCCGTTATATGAATGACATATTCCAACTGTAGTGGCAACAACTTTTGCTACACATAGTTCTATCTTACTTCTTCTCAAGTCCTGAAGTGGATATATATATCTCTTTCTTCTTCCTGAGTTCCTCGATGTAAAGAGGACAGTTCCTTTTCCAATTTCCATGCTGGTGATAGTGGTGGCACTTTTCTTCCTTATTCACTCCTCCCTTATCTTTCAGTGCAGAATACTTTGTCTTCTGGCTAGCTTTATACCTCTTCTTAACTTTACCTTTGCGCTTGGACTTTCCTATACTATACTGATCATCACCACATAGTTGGGTTTGTACTTCTTCATTAGCGCTTCATCTGTCCTCAACATACCAAGTAATTCTAACAACGGCTTGTCAAAATAATTCATGTTCTAGTTCATGACAAACTAGCAGTATGATTCTGACAGTGACTGCAGAATCACATCTATTGCTAACTCTTGACCCTAGGGAAATTCTAGTCTAGCATGGTTCTCCACATACCCAATAATCTTGAGCACAAGGGGGCCTACTGGATCTCCTTCTGCCATGTTTCACTTGAACAACGCCTTAGAGAAATCATATCTCTCTTGTCTTGTCTAATCTTGGTACATGTTCTTAAGATGTGTTACCATCTCAATAATGTCCATGTTCTCATGTTGTCTCTGCAACTCATAATCTATAGAGCACAACGTCAGACACTTAACATCCACAACATCTTTAGAGTACTTCTTGTAAGCATCCTTGTCATCCTTACGCACAGTGGGAGGAGGTTCATCTGCCTCTAGTGTCTCCAGGATATAGAGCTTGCACTCATGAGTGAGAACTATTCTCAACGTTGGAACCAGTCATGGAATTGTCCCCGTTGATCTTATCCTTCTCATGGACCGATCGTAATGAAAATGTATTTGTGTTTGCCATTAGATACTACAAAATAAAGTTTGCAACTTTAGTCAAAACAATTTTAATTAATTTTATTTGATAAGTTTGATGATATAAATTAGGCTTTTAATTAATTATCACTCCCACTATTTTGTTCAAATTGAAATCCTTCACTACCAATTTGGAAGATTGTAGTGCACAATATTCTAGTGAGCCAAGATCGATATTTTATCAAATCAAGAGTCATCTTTGGTTGATCGCCCACCACTTGACTATTTAGGTAGACAACATTTGTCAACTATATCTCATGCAACTCTTGGATAGATGGTGTGTACAACTCATTATCACAATCCATCTTTATGCTTCTAGGTACTTCATCTCACTAAGATCACCTAGTTAAGCCTGACCCAAAACCCAACACGATAGAGTATGTACCCTGCTTTGGCAGATCTACATACATACCATCACACTTCCACAAGATAGATGGTGCACCATGCATCGGCATAACCTATGCTTGGTTGATCAAGATTTTCATGTGTCTCTTTTGGAAATCATCTTAGACTTAATATTTATTGAGGGATTTATATAAATACACATACATATTTGATCACTACATACTTATAGCATGTATACATGCTATATCCCACATTTGAAAATATGCAATTATAAACACAAGAAATGGTTATAGCGATACTATTGTAATTTCTTAGAGCCACAAGGAATTACTACCACCTAAAGTCTACATCACATGTAGAAACTTGTTGATGGTGAATATGGATGCTCAAACCAATTTGGGTTGATCGGTTCAACACTTGAACCAATCGGCTCACCTCATGGCCACTCGGTTGGGCTCATGAAATGGTCTCTTGGTCTCAAGTTCAAGCAATGTCTATACTCCTCCAGCTGATTGGTTGTGCCACCAGTTGATCGATTCATATTATCGTCTTTCCTCCTCCATCCTTCATCCTATTTATATGTATCATGAGCCGGTCGTTTCGTCAGGTATAGAATGTCGTCTCATGACGAAACATAAATTAAAACTATCCTATGTCACATTACATTGTAAAAGAGAAAACCTTGAGTTACATTCAAGGGGAAATAGGAAGAAGAACATTAATTTACATTTGGAAAGGAGGAGAGAGGCTCAGTATGCAAACCGAGTAACAATAGGAAATAAACCAAACAACAAAGCAAAAAATTCACAAGGGTTTTGACCATAACCATGCTCACATCCACCATCAAAACACTTTTAGGACAACACATATTGACTGCATATATATCATATCATATATATATTTATGTTTGTGGAATTGTATGTGGTATTAGTTAGATATATTCATTAATCATTTTAATATTCATATTGTATGCAATAAAATAAATATGATCATATCAATTTAAATCCAAATACACTATAAATTGACGTGGATCTGATACCACTGTTGGGAAATCAAGGCTGCAGATAAGGCAGAAAAACAAAAAAATTTAATGCCCAATTCTTTAATCATCAATGTCTTGTAAACAATGATGTATCTAGGAAAGAGGATAACAAGAGTTATCCTGGTCCTGGATCAAGTCCACAGAAACTCTTGTTGTAGTAGCGTACACCTTTCTTCAAGTTGCACGTGCTTCTTCTTCAGGAAGCACTCAAATAGTTGTTAGCAACAACCTCCTGGTGCAAAACCACAGACGACGGTTGATGAAAAGAAACCTCCTTGCCTCTAGAGTAGTCCATGTAAGGTATCAGGAACTCCATGTTGTGCTAACAGATCTAATGGGAAGGAGTTATCCCTTCGAACAGAAATCTGCTAGGACCGATTAAGCTTTCCCACAATTATGTGTTCCTTGCTACCCCTCCCCTTTTATGGGTAGGACTTGCTCGGGCTCTCTATTTGTTACTACAACCAAAGAGGACAAAAATTATTAGAGCTTAATATTTTGTCTGGAATCCCCCAATACCTCTCTATTTATAGGAGAGGCTAGGGTCAGGGTTTCCAGTTGATCTGAGAGTCGAAGAGACAAAATTCACATATTTTCTAAAATATATGAACAATGAATCAATCAATTCATTGTCCAACCGGTCATTTGAATGGGTGAACCGATTAGTTGATAAGGTGAACTGTTCAGTTCACTATCCAAAAATCGATTGACATGGTGAATCAGTCAGCTCATCCATTGGACCAGTCGGTTCAATAGTTTTCCTATTTTAAATCACATTGGTATTAAATGCACAATTAATGCAAAACATGACATCAACATCCGTCCTTGATCCAATTGAATTGACAATTGAACCGGGTGGTTCATCACTTGAACTGGTCGTTTGGGACCATGAACCTGTTGAATCACTAAATGAACCGATTGGTTCATGCCCTGGTTCATGCATTGTTCAACCAATGTTGTTTCCAATTGATCTAACACTCCAACTGATCGGTTCAACACTTGAATCAGTCAGTTTAGAGTCCAGTCAGTCAATTTTGAACTCAATTGTTTCAATTGAATATCTAAATACTTTAATAATCAAGTTAAATATCATTCATGAATAAACTCCTATTCCAAGTGTATCCTATGTGTGTGACCCTATATGTCCCAAATTATGTAGACAGTGAATGTCCATAACCAATTCATGACATCACAAGCAATGAGAGGTATCTAGTAACACATCATTGCTACCAAGTAATTCAGAGAGTTGGAAAACAACTTCAACCTACAATTTGTGATCAATGTTACCATGATCGTATAGTTCCTTTGTCCCTGTATCCAGATTGAACTCAAGGCATGGAATCGTCATGCTCTCAATGTTTAATCCATGTTCCTTGGACTACAATAGACTGTCTGAGATGTATGTGAGTTCACATATCATATATTGAATCACATGAGTATGACCATACATTTCTCAGTCTCACTTATCAAGTGGCTTAGATATCAAACTCCTGCAGGAAGGACAAATTCCATCTACATCATTCACACTCAATCTGCATGTCACAGAGTACCCAAGCACCACCTTTATAACAACCTTATTCAAGGTCATGTTGGATGACGTCAAAGTACAACGAATGACACATGATAAGTGGGGGCTCCGATCTCCAAACCACGAATTAATCCCGAATTAATCATGTGCGGAAGCAATCGGTAAACAGCGGAAGACAAAAAAATCACGGGAAATTAAAACTTTTCGAGACAAGAGCCTGAAACCACAAACCTTTTCCATAGAAAAAGGATTTAACTGTTTACATCACTGACAATTACTTCTTGAGTAATTATATACAACATGATACAAAAATTCTCAAGAATTCATACTCCAAAACACTCCAGGACCTGAGAGTACAGAGGACACATAGGACTTGACTCTAACTGCACCATGAAGCAGGCTAGATCTCCACCTGAGATATTTACTGCTCCTGATGCTGCTGTTGCTGGGATTGGTCACCTGTATTCTTGTTCCTCCGTCTTCGACGACCACCTAAAAAGTAGAAGTCTACGGGGTGAGACAATTATACATAATTGCCCCAGCGAGAGTTATAACTCTCCACTAGGCTTTATAAGCAAAGCAAGGAATAAGTAAAGCAATAAGAGCCTTCAAGATATTCACTAGCAGTTCTGATGATAAGCAAGAGTTCAATCAATATTACAATATGAGAACATCTATGCTATTCAAGGTAACATCAATCAAATACTCGTAGATAACTCTAACAGATATACTATGCTGTTGATTATGTTTTTCAAACATTATTGTTATGCCCTGTGGAGATGAGGCTTACCACTCATACCCCAACTGATCGCTAAGAAGTCGCATCAGTATCATACATAGGTCATTAAAAGAGTCGGATTCTTATGACCTCATCTTCCTCAGTCAGTTAGAGGATCGAATGTTAGATATCTGGCGGGATATCTTTTGTTATAGCTCTCCAGGGTAAACTGGACCTTCGCTATTTTAGAGTTACAGTGGCGTTCTGTACCCTCTTCTTCATCGGAAGATTTCTTGTTTATCTTTTATCGATGCGGTATTTGTGTCTTTAAGGGAGTGTAGTATTACATCTCACCTTTCAGACTATATGGTGGGGTCTGATGGACTACTAGAATCTACATCATCCACTCACCCTTTTTCATATAGTGAAGGTATGACGGACTACAAGAATCTACATCAAATACCTACACTAGGATGTAAGGTTCTACACATCCATGTACCCCATATACTCAAAAGTATATGATCCAGGAGTTCCCTGGGGAAAACCTGTTTCACCATCATTTAGACTCTGACAATGATGGATCTATGATCAGGGCTCTACATTTCACTTGATTAGTTAGGTACATTCAGTATTCTTAACATCATACAAACACATTAGCATCACAGCTATATATGAGAATACTAAAATGTAGCAGGCCTAACTCATTTCAATGACCAGTTCTCAGTTATCTCATCACAAGTCATCTATTAAGCATGACCTTGATGGTGTTTATGGCTCTTACAGCCCATAACTCACATTAGATGTCACTTAGCAGTGCATCAAGATGGTTCACTATTCATAAAGCTTAAAACATGCTTTCAATGAATATAACATGGTATTCCATACCTGGGTGTGACCATCATCTCATAACAACCTGCATGGTTAGTTCAACAGATAATAGTAAACAATTCAATAATTAGGGATGCATTCCCAATTAGGGTTTCACTTGGAATTACCCTCAACTAGGGTTTCACATCGATTCACCCTCAACTAGGGTTTCACATGGAATCACCCTCAACTAGGGTTTAATTCAATAACCCTGTCAATTAGGGTTTACTATTCATCTTTCAAGTCATCACCCTAAAATTAGGGTTTACTATTCACACCATGGTGAATGGTACTCATTACATCATCATGTAAGAGAAACATCATCATTAAGACTCTTAATTAAGATTAAGATCCATTAGATATCATATTTAGGGTTTCCATGACCTCACATAGGTGGGTCATTCCCTAATCATGCACATTCATGTGTAAATGAAGTATCTCACTAGAGTTTCCTCCTAAAAAGGGTACTTTCTCTCTCTAGGATACTTTTCTCTCTCTAGAAATACTTTCTCTCTCCTCTCACTAGTAGATGGTGACAACACCACTCTAGATCAGGTTGAGATAAGTCTCCATTGACTAACATGATCCAAAACATCAACATCATGTGATTAGGGTTTGATTAGAACAAGGTTTTACCCCTTTAGACCCCTCAAGGGTATTTTGGTAATTTGCCACATGATCACCATCATGGGTTAACTCACTAATCACATAGTCCCTCAATGACCTAAGTTACCATTAGGGTTTTGATTGGATCATCATTGAGCTAATTACACCATCAAATGGTTAAGTACAAACCATCACCAATCTCCAAATGGTTTCAACCTTCAAACGGTTTCAACCACCCAAACGGTCTTGAGACCGTTTGACCCCAAACGGTCTTGAGACCGTTTGGAGGTGAAGACCGTTTGGAAGGGTTGACTTCCAAACCGTTTGGAGCTTCAATCGGTTTGAGACCGTTTGATCACACTAGTTTGAGATCGATTGGACCAAATGATCTTGAGGTCGTTTGAGCCCAAACGGTCTTGAGACCGTTTGGCCCCAAACGGTCTTGAGACCGTTTGGTCTCAAACGGTCTTGAGACCGTTTGGACATTCCAAAGGGGTTCAAAGGTCACCAATGTTCATGGATGTGTGTGTTGAAGCCCTCAGTTGGCTAAAGCTATGCTAACCACTTATAAATTGAGTCAATTAGGGTTAGCCTTAACCACTTAGACATCCAATTGACCCTCAATTGCAAGCCAATTAGGGTTCAATCCTCCTCAATTAGGGTTCCAAATCGATTGGTCATCAATGTTCAACAATGTGAATCAACTCAAGGTTGAACCTATCAATTGACCTCCAATTGGGCTCAAACTTGGCCCAAACGGTCTTGAGGTCGTTTGGACATCATCCAAACGGTCTTGAGACCGTTTGCCCAAAGTTTGACCGAAATCCAAGTCGTTTTGACTAAGGTTGAAGTCCAGTTAGGTCAAAATCAGCAATTTTCATCAATTCATCAATTTCCTACAATTGGACCCTCAAACCATTAGATTAACTCAACCCTAGACCTTCAAACGGTCTTGAGTTGTGCCCAAACGGTCTTAGGACCGTTTGGAGGAATCCTCAAACGGTCTTAAGACCGTTTGGGTCCTTCAACCCAAAACCCAACAAGATCTATATGTTAAATCAGCACTTTTTCACCCGATTAAGGTTTCATGTTGAAGTGCCTTCAACTCTCAATTGGTTAAGAATTAGACTTTGATTCTTTGCAGAGATGAAATTCAATATGTTAGGAACAGACCCTCAAACGGTCGTCCCTTGGTCAACTCTTTCAAATGGTCTTGAGACCGTTTCAATCCAAACGGTCTTGCAAGACCGTTTGAGAGCAAACGGTTTGAAACCGTTTGAACCCAAACGGTTTGCAACCGTTTGGACCAAAAGGGTCCAAGGTCGTTTGAAAAAGTAACATAGGGAATCATGCCCCTCATCTTCAACCTCTAGCAAGGTCGGTTTCCCCACTGTTATGCTTGCAAACGTGCAAGGAAGAAGGGAGGTAGAAGAAGATTTTACCAAGTAAATTGCAAGAATTAAGCATACATATAAAGCATGAGTTTAGAGTTATAAAACCCGCCTAAAGGTTGATCTTAGAGCTCCAAGCCTTCAAGCTCCAAGCTTTAATGGCGTCCTTGAGCTTCCACAACTCGGTCAGAGGTGAATTCTCCAAGGAAACGTTGCTTTGGTCAGCTAGAACAAGAAGACTAAGTAAGCTAACCATAAAACCAACCTTAGAGAGTGAATTCCTCCATGAATTCGAGCTAGAAGGTGGGGTTTTCTTACCTTAAACAGGTTGGTCGCCCCCCCCCCTGAGCTCCAGAGCTACCCTTGGTCGTTTGAGCAAGAAAGGAAGAGAAGTGAAGGAAAGAAAGTTCGTTCACTTAATTGCAAGGGAAAAGGGCTTATATACTTTAGCCTCTTTTACACCCTAAGGACCTCACAAGATTGGAAATCACATCTAGATCCCTCCTTGCTCAAAGGCACGACCAAACCTATCTATCCTTATGCAAATCTCATGAAATCTCAAGATCTAGGGGTAAAGGAATCCAACCTTCAACTAGGGTACATACATGAAAGGGTTTCATACCCATTTTAGGTGATTTCTATCACAAAGGTCATTTTTCTCATCTGATTATTAAATGATGTATCCCTTTCATCATTTCTACTCTAAATGATGACAAGAGTCATAAAAGATGTTCTAGATATTCAGAATTACAACTTGGACCCCTCAATTTGGGTAAATTGCACTTTACCCCAAATTAGGGTTTCTAAGCATGGGAATTGCTTCCACAGCTGCACCTTGGTGCTCAAGCTTGGGAAATCCCTCAAACTTTACCATAACCATTCTCATGATGTCTCAACATCAAAGGAACATCTTATCTTGTGAATTTTGCAAGTTCAACCCTTAAACTGGGTAATTTGCACATAGGTCCCTGCATATAACACAATGCTACAACTTTATACAAAAAGGAGCAAAATTGAAAGTAAATGTTCCTGAGGAACTTAATTACATGTCAGGGAGTGTTCACAAGTATATTAATTACATATTTAGGCAAAACTTCCAGGGTTAGGTCATAACCCAGGTCAGGGGTGTTACAAATTCTTTACCCCTTCAAAAGGATTTCCTCCCCGAAATCGATAAAGCATATTATAAGAAAAGAGCAGGATATTTTCTTCTCATTTCATCTTCTAGTTCCCAAGTGGCTTCTTCAACACCACGATGGTTCCAGAGGACTTTTACAAGGCTTATATCCTTCTTCTTTAACTTTTTAGTTCTGTTATCGAGGATTGACACTGGTCCCTCCTCATACGTTATATCTTCATTCAATTCTACTTCCATAGGTTGTAGAACTGACTCGGTATCTGGATGACATTTCCTCAGCATGGAAATGTGAAACACAGGGTGCAGCTTCTGCAACTCCTGAGGTAACTCTAGTCTATAGGCCACCTTTCCAACTTTTTCAACAATTGGATAAGGTCCCATAAATCTAGGAGCTAACTTTCCTTTCTTCCCAAAACGAAGGACTCTTTTCCAAGGTGAGACCTTGAGATACACTCTGTCTCCAACCTGGAATTCTAGGGGTCTACGACATTTATCGGCATATGATTTCTGTCTATCTTGTGCAGTCTTAAGCTGTTGTTGTATTACTTTAATCTTTTCTGTAGTTTGCTGCACAAGATCAGGGCCTAACAACTGGTGCTCACCAGTTTCATACCAACACAAGGGTGATCTACAACGTCTACCATATAAGGCTTCATATGGTGCCATATCAATGCTATGTTGATAGCTATTGTTATAGGCAAACTCTATCAAGCTTAGATGTAGATCCCAACTCCCGGTAAACTGGAGAACACATGCTCTCAACAGATCTTCTAAGGTCTGTATAGTTCTTTCTGACTGTCCATCAGTCTGGGGATGAAAGGATGTACTAAACCTTAGCTTGGTGCCTAGGGCTCTGTGTAACTGTTCCCAAAAGCGACTTGTAAACTGGGGACCTCTGTCAGAAACTATAGTGACAGGAACTCCGTGCAACCGCACTATCTCTTGAACATATATCTGGGATAACCTTTCAGTAGAATAGGTTGTTTTGACAGGTAAGAAATGCGCTGTCTTTGTCAACCTATAAACAATTACCCAGATGGAATCATGTCCTTTGTTTGTCCTAGGTAGGCCAACAACAAAGTCCATGGTCACATGGTCCCACTTCCACTGTGGTATGGGTAAGGGTTGCATTGTTTCTGCAGGTCTCAGGTGTTCAACCTTGACCTGCTGACACACAGGACACCTCAAAACAAACTCAGCTACATCCTTCTTCATCCCAGGCCACCAATACATATCCTTCAAGTTTCGATACATCTTGGTGCTCCCTGGATGCATAGCATACATCGAAGAATGAGCTTCTTCCAGGACTAACTTCCTCAGGTTGTCCACATCTGGCACTATCATCCTTCCATGATAGCATGCCATCTGGTCATCTGACTCATGAAAACCTTCTCGCTTCTCATCTCCAAACTCAGATCTAATCTGCTGTACAAAAACATCTACTTGCTGTGCCTCCTTTATCTGCTCTCTTAAGGTAGGTTTAATCTGCATCTCAGCTAACAGACCAGCTAACAATGATGCCTTCAACTGCACATTGTCTTGCCTTAAAGAGATAAGCATATCTCTTCTAGAGCATACTAAGGAACTTAGTTGTGCCCTATCCATGGTTGATGTTGCTGATTTCCTACTCAAGGCATCAGCAACCACATTGGCTTTGCCCGGATGGTAATCAATTGTACAATCGTAGTCCTTGATTAACTCCATCCAGCGACGTTGCCTCATATTAAGCTCATGCTGAGTGAAGATGTACTTAAGGTTCTTGTGGTCTGTGAAAATCTGAAAAGTTTCTCCGTAGAGATAATGTCTCCAGATTTTCAAAGCATGGACCACAACAGCTAACTCTAGATCGTGTGTCGGATAATTCTCCTCGTGTTTCTTAAGCTGTCGGGAAGCAAAAGAAATCACTTGTTTATCCTGCATCAACACACATCCAAGTCCATTCTTGGAGGCATCACAAAAGATTATATATTCCCTTCCTTGCTCAGGTAACACAAGCACAGGTGCACTTGTTAACCTCTCCTTCAACAGCTGAAAAGACTGTTGACACTTATCACTCCAAGAAAAAGGAACATCCTTTCGGGTTAACTTGGTCAAAGGTAAGGCTATAGAACTGAAATTTTTAATAAACCTTCGATAATAACCAGCTAACCCCAAGAAACTTCTAATCTCCATCGGTGTCTTCGGTTGTTCCCACTGCAGAACAGACTCTATCTTTGCAGGGTCAACACGAATTCCCGAGGCAGATACCACATGTCCAAGGAAGGATACTTCAGATAACCAAAACTCACACTTGCTAAACTTAGCGTATAGCTTATGTTCCCTTAGCAAGGTCAAAGTTTGGCGAAGGTGCTGCTCATGCTGCTGAGCATCCTTACTATAAATCAGTATGTCATCTATGAAGACGACAACACACCGATCAAGAAAAGGTCGAAAGACTCTATTCATGAGTTCCATAAATGCAGCCGGTGCATTGGTTAGTCCAAACGACATAACTGTGAACTCATAGTGACCATATCTTGTCCTAAAGGCAGACTTGGATATGTCACTGTCCTTAATGCGGATTTGATGATATCCAGACCTTAAGTCTATCTTGGAAAAGACTGTTGCACCACGCAACTGGTCGAAAAGATCATCAATCCTCGGCAAAGGATACTTATTCTTTATTGTTACTTTATTGAGTTGTCTATAATCAATGCATAACCGCATCGATCCATCTTTCTTTTTAACAAACAAAACCGGAGCACCCCAAGGTGAGGTACTCGATCGGATGAAACCCTTCTCAAGTAACTCTTGAAGCTGTTTCTTGAGTTCTGCCATCTCAGCAGGCGCCATCCTATACGGAGTCTGGGCTATGGGTTTCGTATCTGGGACCAAATTGATCTCAAAATCAATTTCCCGGGGTGGTGGTATACCAGGAAGTTCTTCAGGAAACACATCCTCGAATTCCCTGACTATCGGAATTTCAGCAGGGTTGGAACTCTCCTTGGTAACATCTACCACATGGGCTAAGAATGTGTAGCATCCTTGCCTCATCAACTTATCAGCAACCATAGCTGATACAAGACAGGTGGGCAGAATCTTTCTTTCACCTTGAAAGATCCATGTGTTGCTTTCATCAGCAAACACAGCCAGCTTGGACTCACAATCCAAGACAACTCGATACCTTTCCAAGGTATCCATCCCTAGGATTATATCAAATCCTTGCATATCAAGCGGTATAAGATCCACTTGAATGCGATGCTTAGAAAAGGAAAGTACACAAGGAGAGCATACTTCTTGCAGAACAGCAGACCCACTCAACGGAGTCTCCAACAACAACTTATCTGCCCGATGACTAGTTATCATATTGCAGTTACGAATCACTCTTCGAGTGATGAAAGAGTGCGTAGCACCCGGGTCAATCAAAATAGATACTACACAAGATTTAGACATATCAGAATATAAAAGTTCCATCTGACCTGTCACTACTTGTGGATTGACCACTGCCTCTGGTGGGTTCATAGCATAGAACCTCTCCGTAGCCTGTTGTTGAGGTGGTGCTGATGATCCAGCTTGAGACGCTTGCCCGCGTCCTCGAACTGTTCCTTGAGATTGTCCTCCCTGTGATCCATGTTGTCCTTGTCTCGGAGGCTGTGTCACACTGACAGGCCTAGATCGGCAGTCCTTCATCAAATGTCCCACCTTACCACAGTTGTAACATCTTCCTTCTTGCGGTCTTTGTGGTCCGGTAGCAGACATTGATGCAGAACTCTGTGTCCCCCGAGGTGGTTGTCCTCTTCCTCTACCTCTACTAGGAGACCACTGAGTCTGAGGACTAGATCTAGATGGTGGGGGGTTAGGTGCAGAGGATCTAGATTTCTTAAAGTCCATAGATGAAGAACCCTGGAACTGTGGATACCTCTTCTGTGTTTGCCTCTTCTCAACCACAGATCTCTCTATCCTTTGGACTGACTCAACGAAGGTAGAGAATCTCTCTCGGTTCTCTAAGGCAGACACTGGGGTAGACATGTCAGCATTCAACCCCTTCTCAAATCTCCTGATGCTCTCTTCATCCGTAGCAGCCATGTGCGGACAGAACCGCAACAACTCCATAAACTTAGCTTCATACTCGCTAATGTTCATCATACCCTGTCTCAGTCTCTCAAACTGAGATATCTTCTCGTCTAGGAAGGTCTTTGGGAAATATCTTTGGACAAACTCCCGCCGAAAATCTTCCCACGAGATCTCTATTCCAGGTCTCTTCTGCTCTTCCATGGTCCACCAGTGACCATCACTTCCTTTGAGAAGATAGACAACATGTCTAACCTTCTCAGCTTCAGGGATGTTGAGGATCCTAAAAGCCTTCTCCAGCTCTGTCAACCACAGATCAGCATCTGCGGGGTCAGCAGTCCCATGGTACTCGGTAGCTCCGACACGACGTAGTCGCTCGAACGTCTTCCCGATACCTTGCCTCTCAGGCTGGATAGGTGCCCTAGGTGCAGGCATAGGCAACCTGTCGGTTATGTGTGTCATGGCAGTCATAAACTGCCCAAACATTGTCTGGACTGCCGGGTTACCCATGTCAGCTGGGTTAAACTGGGGTGGCTCTCTAGGTTGTTCTGGTACAGGCTGTTCCACCTCTGGAACTCCTGCACCACCTTAAGGTGCACTGGCACTACTTTCTTCCACATTCTCATCATGTGGTTCTGACATATTAAGTATCTTCTTCTCCTGAGGAGTAGAAGATTCTATTAGATAAGGAAGGAATACTAAAGATAGACTCGACTTCCTAAGTCCTATGCCTCTGTAGACTCGGCGAACCTAGAGCTCTGATACCACTTAATTGGGGGCTCCGATCTCCAAACCACGAATTAATCCCGAATTAATCATGTGCGGAAGCAATCGGTAAACAGCGGAAGACAAAAAAATCACGGGAAATTAAAACTTTTCGAGACAAGAGCCTGAAACCACAAACCTTTTCCATAGAAAAAGGATTTAACTGTTTACATCACTGACAATTACTTCTTGAGTAATTATATACAACATGATACAAAAATTCTCAAGAATTCATACTCCAAAACACTGCAGGACCTGATAGTACAGAGGACACATAGGACTTGACTCTAACTACACCATGAAGCAGGCTAGATCTCCACCTGAGATATTTACTGCTCCTGATGCTGCTGTTGCTGGGATTGGTCACCTGTATTCTTGTTCCTCCGTCTTCGACGACCACCTAAAAAGTAGAAGTCTACGGGGTGAGACAATTATACATAATTGCCCCAGCGAGAGTTATAACTCTCCACTAGGCTTTATAAGCAAAGCAAGGAATAAGTAAAGCAATAAGATCCTTCAAGATATTCACTAGCAGTTCTGATGATAAGCAAGAGTTCAATCAATATTACAATATGAGAACATCTATGCTATTCAAGGTAACATCAATCAAATACTCGTAGATAACTCTAACAGATATACTATGCTGTTGATTATGTTTTTCAAACATTATTGTTATGCCCTGTGGAGATGAGGCTTACCACTCATACCCCAACTGATCGCTAAGAAGTCGCATCAGTATCATACATAGGTCATTAAAAGAGCCGGATTCTTATGACCTCATCTTCCTCAGTCAGTTAGAGGATCGAATGTTAGATATCTGGCGGGATATCTTTTGTTATAGCTCTCCAGGGTAAACTAGACCTTCGCTATTTTAGAGTTACAGTGGCGTTCTGTACCCTCTTCGTCATCGGAAGATTTCTTGTTTATCTTTTATCGATGCGGTATTTGTGTCTTTAAGGGAGTGTAGTATTACATCTCACCTTTCGGACTATATGGTGGGATTTGATGGACTACTAGAATCTACATCATCCACTCATCCTTTTTCATATAGTGAAGGTATGACGGACTACAAGAATCTACATCAAATACCTACACTAGGATGTAAGGTTCTACACATCCATGTACCCCATATACTCAAAAGTATATGATCCAGGAGTTCCCTGGGGAAAACCTATTTCACCATCATTTAGACTCTGACAATGATGGATCTATGATCAGGGCTCTACATTTCACTTGATTAGTTAGGTACATTCAGTATTCTTAACATCATACAAACACATTAGCATCACAGCTATATATGAGAATACTAAAATGTAGCAGGCCTAACTCATTTCAATGACCAGTTCTCAGTTATCTCATCACAAGTCATCTATTAAGCATGACCTTGATGGTGTTTATGGCTCTTACAGCCCATAACTCACATTAGATGTCACTTAGCAGTGCATCAAGATGGTTCACTATTCATAAAGCTTAAAACATGCTTTCAATGAATATAACATGGTATTCCATACCTGGGTGTGACCATCATCTCATAACAACCTGCATGGTTAGTTCAACAGATAATAGTAAACAATTCAATAATTAGGGATGCATTCCCAATTAGGGTTTCACTTGGAATTACCCTCAACTAGGGTTTCACATTGATTCACCCTCAACTAGGGTTTCACATGGAATCACCCTCAACTAGGGTTTAATTCAATAACCCTGTCAATTAGGGTTTACTATTCATCTTTCAAGTCATCACCCTAAAATTAGGGTTTACTATTCACACCATGGTGAATGGTACTCATTACATCATCATGTAAGTGAAACATCATCATTAAGACTCTTAATTAAGATTAAGATCCATTAGATATCATATTTAGGGTTTCCATGACCTCACATAGGTGGGTCATTCCCTAATCATGCACATTCATGTGTAAATGAAGTATCTCACTAGAGTTTCCTCCTAAAAAGGGTACTTTCTCTCTCTAGGATACTTTTCTCTCTCTAGAAATACTTTCTCTCTCCTCTCACTAGTAGATGGTGACAACACCACTCTATATCAGGTTGAGATAAGTCTCCATTGACTAACATGATCCAAAACATCAACATCATGTGATTAGGGTTTGATTAGAACAAGGTTTTACCCCTTTAGACCCCTCAAGGGTATTTTGGTAATTTGCCACATGATCACCATCATGGGTTAACTCACTAATCACATAGTCCCTCAATGACCTAAATTACCATTAGGGTTTTGATTGGATCATCATTGAGCTAATTACACCATCAAATGGTTAAGTACAAACCATCACCAATCTCCAAACGGTTTCAACCTTCAAACGGTTTCAACCACCCAAACGGTCTTGAGACCGTTTGGAGGTGAAGACCGTTTGGAAGGGTTGACTTCCAAACCGTTTGGAGCTTCAATCGGTTTGAGACCGTTTGATCACACTAGTTTGAGATCGATTGGACCAAACGATCTTGAGGTTGTTTGAGCCCAAACGGTCTTGAGACCGTTTGGTCCAAATGGGCTCAAACCGTTTGGACCTCCAAAGGGGTTCAAAGGTCACCAATGTTCATGGATATGTGTGTTGAAGCCCTCAGTTGGCTAAAGCTATGCTAACCACTTATAAATTGAGTCAATTAGGGTTAGCCTTAACCACTTAGACATCCAATTGACCCTCAATTGCAAGCCAATTAGGGTTCAATCCTCCTCAATTAGGGTTCCAAATCGATTGGTCATCAATGTTCAACAATGTGAATCAACTCAAGGTTGAACCTATCAATTGACCTCCAATTGGGCTCAAACTTGGCCCAAACGGTCTTGAGGTCGTTTGGACATCATCCAAACGGTCTTGAGACCGTTTGCCCAAAGTTTGACCGAAATCCAAGTCGTTTTGACTAAGGTTGAAGTCTAGTTAGGTCAAAATCAGCAATTTTCATCAATTCATCAATTTCCTACAATTGGACCCTCAAACCATTAGATTAACTCAACCCTAGACCTTCAAACGGTCTTGAGTTGTGCCAAAACGGTCTTAGGACCGTTTGGAGGAATCCTCAAATGGTCTTGAGACCGTTTGGGTCCTTCAACCCAAAACCCAACAAGATCTATATGTTAAATCAGCACTTTTTCACCCGATTAAGGTTTCATGTTGAAGTGCCTTCAACTCTCAATTGGTTAAGAATTAGACTTTGATTCTTTGCAGAGATGAAATTCAATATGTTAGGAACAGACCCTCAAACGGTCGTCCCTTGGTCAACTCTTTCAAATGGTCTTGAGACCGTTTCAATCCAAACGGTCTTGCAAGACCGTTTGAGAGCAAACGGTTTGAAACCGTTTGAACCCAAACGGTTTGCAACCGTTTGGACCAAAAGGGTCCAAGGTCGTTTGAAAAAGTAACATAGGAAATCATGCCCCTCATCTTCAACCTCTAGCAAGGTCGGTTTCCCCACTGTTATGCTTGCAAACGTGCAAGGAAGAAGGGAGGTAGAAGAAGATTTTACCAAGTAAATTGCAAGAATTAAGCATACATATAAAGCATGAGTTTAGAGTTATAAAACCCGCCTAAAGGTTCATCTTAGAGCTCCAAGCCTTCAAGCTCCAAGCTTTAATGGCGTCCTTGAGCTTCCACAACTCGTTCAGAGGTGAATTCTCCAAGGAAACGTTGCTTTGGTCAGCTAGAACAAGAAGACTAAGTAAGCTAACCATAAAACCAACCTTAGAAAGTGAATTCCTCCATGAATTCAAGCTAGAAGGTGGGGTTTTCTTACATTAAACAGGTTGGTCGCCCCCCCTGAGCTCCAGAGCTATCCTTGGTCGTTTGAGCAAGAAAGGAAGAGAAGTGAAGGAAAGAAAGTTCGTTCACTTAATTGCAAGGGAAAAGGGCTTATATACTTTAGCCTCTTTTACACCCTAAGGACCTCACAAGATTGGAAATCACATCTAGATCCCTCCTTGCTCAAAGGCACGACCAAACCTATCTATCCTTATGAAAATCTCATGAAATCTCAAGATCTAGGGGTAAAGGAATCCAACCTTCAACTAGGGTACATACATGAAAGGGTTTCATACCCATTTTAGGTGATTTCTATCACAAAGGTCATTTTTCTCATCTGATTATTAAATGATGTATCCCTTTCATAATTTCTACTCTAAATGATGACAAGAGTCATAAAAGATGTTCTATATATTAAGAATTACAACTTGGACCCCTCAATTTGGGTAAATTGCACTTTACCCCAAATTAGGGTTTCTAAGCATGGGAATTGCTTCCACAGCTGCACCTTGGTGCTCAAGCTTGGGAAATCCCTCAAACTTTACCATAACCATTCTCATGATGTCTCAACATCAAAGGAACATCTTATCTTGTGAATTTTGCAAGTTCAACCCTTAAACTGGGTAATTTGCACATAGGTCCCTGCATATAACACAATGCTACAACTTTATACAAAAAGGAGCAAAATTGAAAGTAAATGTTCCTGAGGAACTTAATTACATGGCAGGGAGTGTTCACAAGTATATTAATTACATATTTAGGCAAAACTTCCAGGGTTAGGTCATAACCCAGGTCAGGGGTGTTACAATAAGTGTAGTGATTTCATGTCTAAGAAGAATAATCATTGATTCTGACTACCATTTTATGGTTTGTATATATCACTCTCAAGGTGGGTCTGTATGATACAATGTTCTCTAATATGCCTTGTGTGTCTGACTTGACATCACATATCATGACTAATGAGATTCCGTCATCAGTCAACACACATTGTAGCCTTATGTATTACTATTGTCTATGTTTCTTTCACAATAATATCTAACAAGGTACATAATAAGAATGTATGTATTCTTATCATACATATGATCTAATCGTTCAGGTGTTAGACCTAAAGACATATGTCATCGAGTAACATCATTCTCTAGAAATCTACTATGTATATGTCATCTCTCATGATTGATACAAACATAATAGATAGAATTACCTTTATCATTATAAAATTAGGTATCTAATGCCTCATTGCAATCATGTAATGATTGGCTCTCTGGGCATACCAACATCCACCCCTATAACTCATCAAAGAAACCATGTTATTTGACCATGCATCTAGTTTTTGCATATTTATCTAAGGATGAGAAATGACCCAGAACCAGATCAGACCGTACCAGACCGGATCAGAATGAGGACCAAATTTATAAAAAAATACATATCATAGACCAACCATTTTAATCTAGGACCAGACCGTTTCAATGAAGGACCGATCGAGACCGGGCTATTTGTATCGTAATAAAATTTTCTAGTACTCCACAACTTATTCAATATTAAAAGTTTTTATATTCTTAATTACCTCTAACACTGGTTTAACATTAATGTCAAACATAATTTACACTACTAATGTTTATATATATGATTTGTTTGTATTTGTTGCATAATATAACTTCATATCTAAAGGTATTTTTTATATAAATTGGTCTTCTGTGTGGTCCACTATCTAATCGATGTTTTACTGGACTGGACCACAAACATAATTGTTGGGTTTTTAGGAAAGGTGCAGTGGAATATAAAAAATTCTTTCTTTTATACCTTAGCTGTAGGATCTATCATAACTAAAAAATGTCAGGGAACAAAAGATATAAGATTGGGTAAAGGTGATACCTTTGTGCACATTAGTTGTAAAACAACTAGTTATGTCTTTTTTTGGTGAATAATAAGATCTTCTGGATCTATGTTTGAAACAATTGCCAAGAACTCTGGATGGATCAATACGATATATGGATCTTCCAACAATTTGTCATACAATTGTCTTCTTTACAGCACCTTGTTATCATCTTGTAGAATAGTATCTCCAAGCCTTTACACGTGTTCCTCAACGTCTATTTCATCCATGTAGATGAGAAAAGTACATAACACTCTTTCCTTACTTGTTCTTAATTCATGCTCCTGAGATGTGCTATCATCTCAACAACATCCATGTTCTCATGTTGCTTCTAAAGTTCATGATTCATGGAGTAAAGTATGATGCACTTGATGTCCATAGTGTCATCGGAATGCGTCTTGTAAACCCTTCTTTTTTCCTTAGGCTCATTTGGAGTTGGTTCAATAGGAACTACTATGTCTAGGACATAGAGCTTAAGCTCATGTGTGCAACAAAATCTCAACGTACTAAACCAGCTGTTAAAGTTATTCCCATTAAGTCTTTCTTTATCGAGAATTGATCGCATTGGAAATAGATTGTCACTAGTATTTTCCATTGGTCTACAATGAAGATATATTGACTGGGTCTACTAATTTGAAAACCAATTTGGTTTCAAAATTTTAACATGTTTCAATTAATTTGGAGTTTAATTAATTATGCTCCGATTATTTTATTCAGATTAACATCATTCACTTTTGATTTAGAAGACTACAATGAATAATATTCTAGTGAACTAAGATCCAAAATACATTAAGTCATTGCTCAACCAACGTGGTAGTGAGGTAGGTAACAAGTACCAATTGCATCATATGCAGTTCTAGGTTAGATGATTGAACAACTATGTGTCAATAATTTTTCATATGGATTATATGTCATATTAATCATCTAGGTGCTTAATTATATTCAGATAAGGTAGTCAAGTCCAACTCACCACTATAATAAGATATCCACCCTACTTGGCAGGTCACATACTTATTATCACACTTCTTCAAGGTAGACGGTGAAACACACTTGGCATGCCCACACTTAGTCAAGCAAGGTTTTCATGTGTATCACACTTGGAAGGCATCTTTAATATTAATAATATATTGAGGGATATATATATGTATATCAATATATTTTGGATCAATATTACATATACATTATTATATGTTTATATCATATACTATAATGACCACACATGTGATTAAACAAGATATGTCAACTAGTACAACAACTTGAGCCAACAAGTGTTGTAGAAAAACAACCAATGACGCAATCCTAATCTACCCTTTTTAGGGTTCCTAGTTGGTCGATTAGGCAAGCTGGTCGGTCGATCAAAAGTCCCTAATTTGGGTAGATCTTGTTTTGTAGTTGATCTATAACTTTGTCATACCCTTCAATGACCATCCTCTTCAATATGGGCTTCTAATTGTCTCCATCAGGTAATCAATTTTTAGAGCATCACATGGATTTATATAATACATGTCATATCATATATGATATTAGGTGATTATCATGGATACAAGTTTGTATATATTCATCCAATGAATCATTTGCGGCTCAAAATTTGCACTAGTGTTAAAAGCATACGATGTCGACTCTGATACTACTATTGAGCTTTCAAGGAGGAGGTGAATAAGAATAAAAAAATCCTCCCTTTATACTCTATTTGTAGGATATGTTGTTTATATACAATGTCAGTGAATATAAAACATGAGAAATGTAAAGGTGATACCTTTGCGCATACTAGTTTCCTAACAACCAGATGTGTCTTTTTTCTGTGAAGAATAAGATCTTATAGATCTAGATATAGAATGACCGCCAAGGAATCCAAATGGGTGAATAAGAGATCTAGATATTCCACGAAGTTGTTGTATGATTGCCTTCTTCTAAGTACCTTCTTGTCATCTTGTTGAACAACTTCTCCAAGCCTCAACACTTGTTCCTTGCTTCTACTTCATCCACGTGGATGAGGAATAATGTGGTGCACCACCTTGTCCATCAAGTTGAAGAGGAACATGAGTTGTTTACGTGCTAGTCATCCTAAAAATCATTTTCTTCTCCAATCTTAGGAAATATTCCTTTGGGTTTCTCTCTCTCCATGGTAGAAGTTTAACAACCAACTTGTCTTACATGTTGTCTCAAAAAATGTATCTAACCCTTTGGGATGTGTCCTCTTTAGATAGGAGAGTCATGGGCTTAGAAAATTCTAATTTCATTCTCTTTCCTAATAGCAACAACAAAAATGGCCCAATGCTGAAAAATTGGGACAAGATTCTGATCACCTGTTCATGTTTCCTTATTTACTGATCACATCCCCTAATCGCCTGATCACATTAGCTGATATCCAATTAGGATAGTGTAAATCCAAATCTGAATTGCTTTTCAATTTGAGACTTTCTATATTGCATTGTGATTGCCGAACAGATTGGTGGATTGGTCGATCACGTCAGTACAATGAAAAACTCAACCGCTCTATTGAAAATTAGTTGGTATATTGACCCTATCAATCCAATCAACCATTCAGACATTCTAGACACCCAATAAAAGGGTTAATCAACATGTTCATGATTCATAATCTTTCGAATCATATGTTCGATTATGAACATCAATTCCCTTATACACCCTTATGTGTGTGACCCAATAGGTTCAAACTATGTGATAGTGATGTTCAAAACAATATAAGCAAATATTGGTGACTAGTCACACATCCTTGTCACCCAAGTAATAGGAATGAGTTGGATAACAACTACAACCTATAAAGTGATCAATTTTTCCATGACAATATAATTACTTTGTCATAGAGAAATAGATAAAATGAGGCATAGAACTTCATCTTCCTAACATTAAATCTATTTTCTTTGAAATAAAGCATACTATTCGAGATATCTTGATCTCAATATATATTGACTCACATTATCATGGCCATGTAATTTATGGTCTCACTTATCAAGTGGTCAGAGATATCACTCCAAAGGAAGGACAAAGTCTATCTACATCTCACAGTATGGCCCATTTGTCATAGTGCACCCAATCACCATGTTTTTTGCAACTCATATTTTAGAGCACATTGAGATAGTGCCAAAGTACACAAAACAATATGTGTTACTACAATGACTTTAGGTCTAGGGATCACAGTCATCATCGTCACATTGAGGTGTGACTTTGACATCTTATTATATGAATTTCATGTGTCAATCTCAAGGTGAATTTGTCTAGCACAACCTTTTCATTAACAAGTACCTATGTATCTTAGTTGATGTCCTATATCGTGACTACAGAGACATAGACATTGCTCACCATACATACTGGTCATGTTTGTTATTGTTATCCTATGCTACATAAAATAATAACTGACTAGAGACATTAGAATAATGGGTACCGTTATTACACATATGATCTCATTTTTAGGTCCTCAACTCAAACCATATGTCATTGAGTTAAAAATTCTTAGGACATTAATATGTTTGTTCGTTATCTCAATACTGAAACATAACAAAGTAGAATTGACTTTTATAATAATAAAATAAAGTATAAAATATATATTTTACAATTATTATATGATGGCTCTAGGGACATATAACTCATAATGGTCCAAGACTAGGCTAGACCGAACTGATTGGTCTAGTCTAGTTTTTCAATGTAGATTGAGATTTGCTCACCTCTATATTCATTTGTATATTCTTTGACAGCTATACGACACATATTTTCTATAGTAGTGTATCTCAAACATGTACCCATCTACTGTAGTGCAATATTTCTATAACAGTACTCGTATCTCAACTACCATGCATTATTATGGTAATGGTGGTTCTTATACAAAATTACGTTGACAACAATTATTTCACATAATATACACCATATACTTATTTGGATTATTAATAAAATCTATAGTTGATTCATGATCTCTCTTATTGAATACACAACTATAAATTTCAAGGGAAGTCTATTCAGCTATCATTGCTTCTGTGTTAGTCTTATCTTCACCAAAAGGAGAAGGCATGTTTGCTTCTACGTGCTATCTTCTTTAGGGAGGGTGTTATAGGTTTTTATTTTGAAAGATACAGGGGAATATCATTTCTTGTCAAATGAGATCAATTTATGTATGGTCAATTTTATCTTTTTTAGATACTAGCAAGATGGGCATGTGTTTCACTCATACTCTAGCTTGATAGGAGTGTTAGAGATATTAGTTTATTTGTAATATGGGTCTATTTGTCTTGGCCTATTATAATTAAGTTCACTTCCTTATACTTGCCTCCTCTCCTATATATAGGAGGATATTGTGTTGTCTATCAATAAGAAACATCACATTAGAATCTATCTTATTTTCCACATTTTTCTAGTTTTTAGCCCATCTACTAGCTCTAAAGCATCCATGCATGTTCCATGATGTGCGGATTTTGTCCCATATGATGGCCACTCTTTTTCTATATTCGTTTAGGACAACAGTGGATCAGAAAGGATGGCTTCCTTTTGCTAATACAAGAAGTAGCTTTAATGAGACCTGATATAGGGAAAGGATGAGCTTTGCGATTTGGAATATTTTTCCTCACAAAGATTGGTCCTTTCTATTTCAATCATATGAAGTCCTTTAAATAACCATCCAAGTAGTCCATTCGGATTAAAAGTTGTATTACTTCATCTCTAGTAGCCAAAGCCTCATAGACGTCTATTTCCATGTGACTACCTTCTATTCCCGATTCATTTACAACACAAAAATTGTTAAACGAGAAAACAAAAACCCCATGCTAGTATATAAAAGAACAAACAAAAACCCCATGCTAGTATATATAAATTAATTATATATGGACCTAATTGTCTAGCCTATTAGGGTTAGTTTCACTTCTTTATACTTGCCTATTGTCCTATATATAAGAAGGGGGGTTGATGTCTATCAATAATAAACATCTCATTAGCCTTCATATTATTTTCTACACTTCTTTTGTTGTGAAGGATATGAACCCAAGCAACAGAGAGTCTGAAATCAGATAACTGGGTTTTAGTATTTGTTTCCAGTTGAACCTTAAGAATGTTCACATATGTCTATTTTGCTGCCCTTTTCCCAGTTGAACCATGTCCACATTAATATCTATCAAACACTCATTACATATATTGTAGCTACTATATTATTGATGAGTGGATATTCTTCCTAGGTTTATTTGCATTCAGTCTATTGTTATACTCAATTTCCTCATTTTACGTTAGAACTAGCTTGCATTCAAGTTTTTTCAACTTAATGGCAATTGACTAGGGTTTGATCCAAATTCTTAGTTTATATAGAAAGTTTAACTTCATTGCACGTGAGGAGTGTATGAGGCAGTGGTCCTAAGAAACTTTTCATAAAATGGACAAGGTTTTTAATGGTTCAAACCTTCATCAGGCTACACCATCAAGACACATTTATCTTCCAGAGGTTCCATCACTGCAACCCCGACGACCCACACCAATACATATCGACAGAGCTATTGTCCATGAACTGGAGTATCATCAACCCCTCTTAACATTTTGAATTGTTGTCTAACAACCTTTGATGACTGACCCTACCAACAAAATGGCATGCTTGATGATCGGGGACTTCAAGACTTCCCATCAGTTGACCCCTGATAAGATTTCTGTCTAATGGGAATTCAACCTGACAAGATTTCTATCTGATAGAAATTCTACCCGATGAGCATTGTGCGTTCTCTAGCTCGACGAGCACTCTACACTGTGCTTTGATGCCCAGTCTAGAAGTGATATTTGGGCAAACTTCACCACACCAATTGTGGACCTTGGATGGGTATTCTTCCCAACAAAGACCTTTGTGCCCCCACATCAATGGCATCATTGAAGAGTCACAATCCTTTCTTTTCCTCCCACAAACATGTTGTATCCATGGCAGATGTACAAAGTAGTTGAGAAGGGTTCCAAAACCTAGCCCCCACCTATAAATAAAAGGCCACTGCTAGCATGATAAGGATCCACAAACTACACCTTCAGGCTATTGAATATAGTACATAGCATCCACTTCCAGCCATTGTCGACCTCTCTCATCGACCCCCTCCATAGACTGACAAACCAAGGAGATCCCAACCTCTGCCAAGACTCCACAGTCATGACTTCAAAAGAAGATAGACCAAGGACGTACTCCACCATTGATCCATCATCCACCTTTTTCACTTTAAAATAGCAGAGTTGATTTGCAAGGAAGGAAAGTTGACGCCTTTAGTGTCTCCTTGACAAACATTGAGGAGATATTTGTTGCTGCGTCAACCATCATTAGCGTCAACCTTGAAGCCAATCATCTAAATACCATGACTATAAGGAGTGGGACCTGAGAGGGGATCCACTCCCTACTTTATTTGAGGAATAAACTATCTAATCCAAATACGTTAAAAGGGTATGTCGGAATAGGTGTATCTTTTATTTCTCAAACATTAGTATACATGATCAAAGTATAATAGCAGAAATAAATGTAATGATTATATTCAATTATACAATATATAAGATAATCTGCCACTAGGGGCTTACAAGAATGAAACTACTTCAACAACTAGATAGAGGGAAGTACAAACTATCTCAAGTCTATCTCCTAAGAGTCAGCTCCTCTAATCTAGGTTCATGTCATCATATCAAGTCTTCCATATTCTTTCACCTAAGGGGTAGGAAGCATACTCCACAAGAGAAGATAAAAATAGATGTTGTCAGCATAAAAGGCCGATATGAGCATATAAATAGAGACATATCACAATATGTAAAAAGGATGACAATTAATTGTTCAAGACTTCCATCAAAAAGGTGATGTAAACATCCAAATGGTTATCAAAAGGAAACAATAAAAGGTATACAAAAGATGCTCTTTCCATACATAAAAATACTAACAAGATGTGTCACACAAACAAAATCAAATAAATTAGGACACATAACCCTTCATCAATAATAATCAACATGCATGCATGTTAGATAAGCATAGCACTAGTGAAAATATAAAGTCAGTGGCGGTTAGGCCACATAACTCAAAACCTAATAGAGATGTCACATAACCAAACTCCCTTGGCATACAACCAGGGTATGTGGCATACAATCCTCCATCCCAATATATAACAATGCATGAGGACAAAAACCTCAATGCATGGCACGAGAACTAAAACCTTAGTGCCTAATAATATCACATAGGTGAATAAAACTTCAGGAGAATAAAACCCAAAAACAAGAGCACTATATGACTCTAGGTCTATTGAAACAATAAAAGGTATACAAAAGATTCCCTTTCCATACATCGAAATACTAACAAGATGTGTCACACAAACAAAATCAAATAAATTAGGACACATAACCCTTCATCAATAATAATCAACATGCATGCACGTAAGATAAGCATATCACTAGTGAAAATATAAAAGTCAGTGGAGGTTATGACACATAACCCAAAACCTAACAGATATGTCACATAACCAAACTCCCTTGCCATACAAGCCAGGGTATGGGCCATACAATCCTCCATCCCAATATATAAAAGTACAGGAGGACTAAAATCTCAATGCATGGCAGGATAACTTAAACCCCAATGCCTAATAATATCACATAGGGGAATAAAACCTCAGGAGAATAATACCCAAAAATGAGAGAATTATATGACTCTAGGGCTATTGAATCATAAAACAATCATAAATGTAGAGTCAAGTGAAATTTCCGTCATATAGATAGAACTAATGAGATTTCCATCACATAAATGGATAATGTGAAACATACACCAGATAAGTGGCAATATAGTTCATATCCATAATTAGAGTTTCATCATGAAGTAAAGTATAATTTTAGATTCAATAAGAATATCCAACAAAAGAATTATATCATGTAACTTACATAAACCAACCTCTCAGAGGAAAGAGAAAGTGTATGGTAGCATGTCAAAAAGGACCAAGAGAGTAATAATAGCTCAATATAGAAGTAAGTGATGCAACATACTTCAAGAGAGAGAGAGAGAGAGAGAGAGAAATTAGGTCAATTTCTCAATGTGGATAATAGAATGAAACATAACACAGATCAAATCAACACAGTCAATCTTAGTTCCACATCAGGGTCACAAGCCACCTATAGATGCATATATTGAATTAGAGCTAAGTTCACATCAATTACATAAACTGTAAATATAGTCTTCTTATTATTAAAGAATGAAGTTATAAAAACTATATAAACTTGTAGATTTTATTTTTCTAAATTCATAACATGTTTTACATTATTTTTCTAACATACAAATTATTAGATACCATTTTTATTTATCAAAATTAGATTAAAAACTGATATTATTGGATAGATTATCATTTTTTATTCCAAAATAAATTTTATATATTTTTTGATGAGTAAATTATTAGTCATGAATTTTAAAAATTTGAGGTATTTTTCGTAATTTTATTATTAAAACTTGGAAAAAGAGAAAAATGACTCTGCTCATGAATCAAGACTATGATGTGTGAGTGGTAAATTTAGAATTATCGTAAGAGACCATACCTATGAAACTACATAAAGTAAGATGCAGTGGAAAGACAAATATGCCCTTATCCCATGAGGAAAAACAATGGTCCTCAAAAGGGCACACAAGGAAATAGCACAAGATGTTGCTTCCCTTCGTTCACACAGGAGAGAATGACACACTGGTGATTGACCATGGAACTCATCATGCAAATTGGTCATCTTCGTCACTGAGAACTGATGCCACTGGATATGAGGAAAGTTTGAAGACAACAAGACCAAATTACAGATATTTTAATGGCCAAAGAGTAAAAGAACCCTTCCACTTTCAATAGCAGCAAAGCTCACTGGAGACCAAAAGAAAAACATATTTGAGAACAAATAAATCCCCATCGATGCTAGGAATATTTAGGCAAAGGTATATGAAAGGTAACATGGTAGAAAATCAAAGCCAGAATCACAAGAAAACATACCCCAATCAAACTCAGTAAACAACATAGCAAAAGGGGTAAATCTATTGTAATTGCCTCAAGGTCAAGAAGAGGGGTCTTGAAGCCCCGTAGGTAGGTTTCAAGAGCTTTGAACTTCTTTATGTGAGTCTTTGAGGCTGGACACACCACATCAAATGTTGTTCAGACATAAGCACCAATCAAAGTTCAAAGGGATTTCGAGCGACACATTGAGGGATAGTTGGGGATGTGGTTGTGATATTAAAGATCTACTGTTGGGTTTGGAGAGAATTACATGAACTCAAAGGTCAAAAGAGGAAAGAGAAGCTAAACAACACTAGAAACATAGGAGCAACAAGGGAAGAAGGGTGTTGAGTACGATTAGGGCGTGGATGCCTTGGAGCCCTAACATATTTATAGTCATTGATTTTAGTTTTATGCTAGGAACGTTAGAGAAAGGAAACCATATTAAAAGAAGGAAGGGAGAGGGAGAGAGAGAGGAGAAAGAATTATAGTATAAAGGGAAACTATTTATGCAGAACAAGAAAGAAAGTAGATAAGGAAGAAGGTTGGGCGCTCGCATGATTAGAATCCAATGGCCATAGTCGAGTTTGTGCTTTAGACACAAAAGGAAAAACCTACATGGCTTTCAAACTTAAGAAAACCACATTTTAATTATGTGATGGACGAAAATTCAAAAATTTACAAAATGGAACACATCCAGGGTAAATAAAGATTATTTTACATTATTTTGGTTAGTTTTTTTCCTTCTAAATTAGTTGAGGGCTCAAATAAGTTATATTTAAAGCCAAACTTTTAGAACAAGCAAATTAAGACATGCATAATCTAGTTTTGTAATCTATTTCCACTTTTGAGGTCAGATTACTTTATTTAATATTATATATATATATAGTTATAGTTATAGTTATAGTTATAGTTATATTTTTCTTTCCATAAAGAGGTCAGGATAGTTATGTTTGTTCAAATAATGTGAAACTTGATGCCCAAGCTAACTGGGGCACAAGGATCATGATTTTCATATTAAATTTGAGTTTTGAGATTTCCTTTTATGTGTTCTAATATTGTTAGAGTTTTGGATTTATCATCACTATATTATTATAACATTACATTGTTACCATCATTATTTATTATTTAGAATCTCATTATCTTCACACTGTCACCAAAATAGTTTCCTTATATTATTATGCAAGAATTTTCAAGTTTCACTTACTTGATCTATTAAATCTATTAATTAAATATTTATTTAGATAATGTTACATTATTCATATTTGTTTACATGGAAACACCAATTATTATTCTAATTTGTGTATTAAGCATGTTATAATTCTTATTAAACATAACTTAGTGATTATGTAAATATTTGTTAGAAAAGGAAATATATGTGACATATTTAACGAATTAACTTATATGTTAGCACATGATTAAGTTATTATGTTAATATGAGTCTATTATGAAATGTGATGTTGATTATAGAACATAATGACACATAATTTGTTATATTTTTTCCCAGGTCTATGTATGTTATGGGTTACAATTTAGTTATTCAAGTTATATGCATTAACTATATACATGAATCTATAGCATTATATTTGTTTGGTCAAATCTAAGGAACCATGCTTACTAACCTCCTAATCTAGGCTTCTACACATTACAACAACTTCCCCTTTATTTCTACTGTGATTATGGGTTCTTCATTTTCTTCCATTGTTAGTCTTGTATTTGCTGCCATGAGCAAGTAGTCCACTCTCTAGTGTGTGGGGGGTAGCTCCGCTACCTGATTTTGTCCTCTTTACTATATTTGTTATCGTGTAAACCATTTTATGTTTGAAATCAAACGTTTTTATGTTGATGTTCTTATCTGGTCATCAAGTTTATATGTTAATCATAATCTTGGGTGTAGATAACTTGAAGCAAGAACTAGGATATCGATTAATTCATGTTAAGCCTTTGATGAGAATTCCAGATAAGTATTTTTTTTTACTCTGTAGATGCATGATATCTAGGTAATGTTACGGTGAGCTTAGAGTGATATTTGTCTAGATCTTAATCCTAACGTAGAAAGGAGGATTTCACTGGCCTCAACATATATATATATATATATATTAGTGCTTAATTTGATGCAGTGAGGGAGTGAATGATAGGTAGCATTGGTGAAACTCATTCCACCTGCAATTTTAGTATAATTAATAACTAATCTAATCTTGTGTTAAACATTAGTTCTTGTCCTGTTACCGTGATTAGTCTATTCTTAAATATGTTTTCCTCTAGATTCAATTCTGAACAATACTACAATAAGATCTGTCTGCTTGTGAGTGAGATTATTGTACACTTCGTTCAGGTAAATTCTAGAGATTTCATCCCTAATGAATTTGCTCATACGATAAACCACACATTGGGGATCACTCTTAATAATTAAGGTCAAACACTTAGGACATGTTTGATAGTATGTACAATGAGTATGGCCTAGATATCATGCAAACAAGAGTAAGTGTTTGAAACCGCAACCTTTCTATTTGCTTTGATGTACTTGAATTCTATGAATTTATTCACTTTTGTTTGAATAGGTAATAAAATATTAATGGCACATGCCATTCAATTTCAATTATAGTGTCATATGTGACTACATGAATTTAAAAATTAGAGCAAATAATCATAGGAGAGAAGGCTTTTTATTTTTATTTTGTACTTCTAGAAAGTAGCTAGCAAGCATGTTATCTTTTACGATAGGCGTTGGACTGAAATGTACATAGGCATAGATGCATCGTACTTGTGTAGCGTACCTCACCCATTTGGGGTGCTTGTACAAATTATCAGGAATTCCTATCAAAACGGGTGTTAGGGTGAACTTGAAATTGGTGGTTTTGATTTAAATTTACCTAACCAAACCTAGTCATTGAAAGGGACGCCCTCTATATCTGCATAGGAAAGGAAAAGACTCCCTGAAGATAGGGGTGTAAATGAATATGTTATCAGTTTATCCACCACTTGTACCATAGAGGATAGGATAAATGTAAGTATGTTTTTTACCCACCACTTGTTCATCCCTTGCCTGCATCTCATGAGGGTAGAAGAGGATAGGGTAAGGGATACTCTTTACCCTATCCAATTCACCATTTACCTATTAGGGTAAGATTGAACCAATAATGAACTATTCTAATATATGAATAAATACCTAAAAAACAACAAACATCACTTTACTCTTAATATATACTATTATGATTCCTCAAACTTCATCAAATGATGGGTACCATGTCACACTTTTATATACCTATATTAGAGAGAAAAATGAGCTCCTCAATAAGAATAATAGATTAGGCATTGTTTGTAACAAAATGATGGGTTAAATATTACTAAATTAGTGGGTATCACCAAGAGCATGATTACTACTATTTAAAATTAGATTTAAGAGTGTCTTGTATTTGATGTGAGGAATATCATATAAAATAATCGTTGGAAGTGTATAATACACTCTTCATGTTGTTTTTTTACACATCACCCGTTCTCCTTACCCTATTGGTAAATGTGTTTCGACAAGGTTAAGATGAAGTTTTTTATGAAAAGATAATTGTTCTATCCATTGTTGTAACTTTGATACAAGTAACAGTTGGCCTTTATCCTACCCTACTTCATTGGTTTACACCCTATCAAAAGATGGAGAGAGGAGGAAGACAGACGCATTCGAGACTACCTAGATGAGCGAGCACTCGTTTGCTCGTTCATTCCCGCAAGGAGATTAACTAAACAATCAAATCGCTTGAGAACATGTCCAACAGTATGGTATGATGCAGGAGTACTCGAAAAGATCTCTTCCAGTACATATCATAGAGTGTATCCAGAGGGACGGGAGAGCAGTGGTTTATACGCCTCCAGATCTGGTGTCGTAATCTTGCTGTTCTGGTTGTGTTCCAGATTATTCTTATTATATGTCCACTTAAAAACCTACTTCTAAAAAAGTTAAAAGTTAATGATGAGTGTATATGGCAGAGATTGACAGTGACACGTCTGGGACAGGTCTTCGAGATGGCAGATTTGAAAACGAAAATGATTCTGTCACGCGCGACCAGTAGCAAGCGCAGCCCACACGCGGGAGAAGATGGTATGGCTGGGGAGAGGCTGTTTTGGGGGGCTGACGTGACGGATTTTAATTGGATGGGTTGGTAAATGTTGTGTAATATGTAAATAAATTTGTTTTGTTTATAACTTTTGAACCGTAATGAATTTTTTAACGAAATAAAAACTGTTGTATTCGTTATGAAAAATGCATTCCAACAAACCTAATATTGATATATTTTTAACAAAATAAAAAAATGATATGAATAGGTTATTCTAGATGTCAATGAACCGTTTTGGGTGTCAATTAACCATCTTTGGGTGTCATTAGCCATTCATATGTGTCATTAGCCATTTATTGACGTCGTTATAATTCTATGTGTCAATGAATCATTTTGGGTGCCATGAAGTGGTCTTAGGTGTCAAACAGACTATTGGGGTGTCGTTATGTTGTTTTGGTTGTCAATACCTTATTTGAGTGTCATTTTAAATTTTTGGGTGTTAATGAACCATTTTGGACGTCAATTACCTTATTTGGGTGTCATATTTATACTTTTAGGTGTCAATAAATCATTTTAGGCGTCAATTAACTATTTTTACAAGTCAATAATCATTTATGGGTGTCATAACATCCAAAAATGTCTTATTTGGGTGTCATTTTAAACTTCTGGGTGTCAATGAACCATTTAGGGCGTCAATTACCTTATTTGGGCATCATATTTATACTTTTGGGTATCAATAAAATATTTTGGGTGCCATTAAGTGATCTTAGGTGTCAAACAGACTATTTGAGTGTCGTTATGTTGTTTTGATTGTCAATACATTATTTGTGTGTCATTTCAAACTTCTGGGTGTCATTGAATTATTTTAGGCGTCATATTTATACTTTTGGGTGTCAATGAACTATTTTGGGCGTCAACTAACTATTTTTGGGTGTCAACAACCATTTATGGGCACCATAGTTGGTTGTCAATTAACATATATATATCATTTTTTTATTTTTTTATCTAAAAAATATGTCAATATTAAGCTTGTTAGATTGCATTTTTTATAACGAAACCCACGGTTTTTGTTTTATTAAAAAATTCATTACGGTTCAAAAGTTATAACCGAAACAAATTTATTTAACTATTGCATAATTAAAAAAAAAACCACCCAATCACCAGCCGCCACGTGGCGGCGGTTTGGGAGCTATTTCTCCCGCGCGTGAGACCGGGCGTCACCCAGCGTGGGCGTCCCGGAATCTTAACCCATTCGAAAATCAGTTTATACATGACCAATCAGGGGCGGATCTAGGGGGCTACCGGGGCTTCAGCCCCCCCTCCCAAAATCTTAAATGTTAATTTATATGTATTTATGTATGTTTAGTAGTATAAATATAGTATATATACGAGCTCTTTAGATATATGACAAGGCAAAGTTGTAGCTGAGTTGATATAAGTACATTGGTTTTAAACTAGTCACTCATGTTCAAATCCCACTATAGGCATATTTTTTTTAACTCAGCCCCCCTACCACAACTAGTGCCATGTATAGGTAACTCAGCCCCCCCCCATGCAATTTTCTGGTTCAGCCACTGTGACCAATGAGTATACATAGGACGGCGGTGTATATTTTTCTAGCGTTTGTTTGGGATAGGATGGAGTGAATATCGAATTTATTTCTGTTTCTTTTAGAAAGAGAGTCCAGCTTTTAGCTGAGAAGTGGCCAGGTTTTCCTACCCCTGGCATCCGATGTAAGCAGGTGGTTTCAATCTTGGCTCGAGGACGAGATAAATGACATCTCCGGTCACAATAAAAACATTGCTCGAACTGGACGGAATTTGAACCCAGAGAATTTTGTTTGCCACCGTACTAAACTGGCCCTTATTGCAGACCATCGAACTGACCTAGGTGAAGTCTGCAAAAGCATGCCAACCGCTCCCTATAACTATATTCACATGAATATCAATTAACCGTTTGTCATATCTACTGTGATAAATGTTGCAGGTACCGATGAATTGGTCAACCTGGAGTCTGCAAAAGAATACCAACTGCCATCCTTTCCTCTCGCCACCATTATAACAGCTACAGCTGATTTCCACCCTGAAAACAAGCTTGGGCAGGGAGCATTTGGTCCTGTCTATCGGGTGACTACATGTTCAATTTATATCTCATAATTTTTCTGTGAACTACTGATATTTTTGCTCATACGGACTGTTTTATTAATTAACAAAGCCTCAGTATATGATAGGGGATGCTGCCAAATGGAGAACAAATTGCCGTGAAGAGGTTGTCAAAGTCCTCTAAGCAAGGTCTGAAGGAATTCTCTAATGAAATATCACTCATTGTCAAACTTCAACACAAGAATCTGGTCAAGCTCCTTGGATGTTGTGCACAAGAAGAAGAGAGGATACTAATATATGAGTTCATGCCAAATAAATGCTTATGCTCATTCCTATTCGGTAAAACTTCTAATTTATATGTCCATATTTTAGTTTTATTATTCGTCAGAGCACTTGTTTGCGGAATCCCTGGTTTCCAACTTTTTAAGCATTGTAGATTCAAATGCTGAAGTCAAAGGTTAAAAGATAATCCAAATTCTTTGATTCTTACACAATCAAAGTTGAAATACAATTAAAGTCAAGGCAACCTTGAAATTGTTTTTCTTTCCATTTCATTTTTCCGTGCCAGTCGAGCAGGCAGATCACAACTTCAGAATGTTAATTAATTTAACCAAGATATATAAGGCACATCACGTTATGGACTATATTTAGACATCTTTAGAATATAATATCTTACATACTGTCAAACTGGAAGAGCCATGGAATTCGCTCTTATTAGCGGCGCAGCTTGTTGCCCGCTTATCTTCTATTTCGATGTAAAAAGTTCTTGTCTATGTGAATTGCAATTGGTTGTTTAAGATAAAATGGCTCATTCACGATTGCAACATCTAAATATTAACTAAGCAAGTATACTAATCCCAAAAGAGAAGTTTGTATATTCTAGATTTACTGTTTGGTCATAAAGCATAGATTTAGACTTATTTTTTAAGCGTAAGCATAGATTTAGACTTAATATCTGACAAAAAGTACCAATTGGTTTTCAAGCAGATGATAACAAGTGCAAATCACTAGACTGGAAAACACGGGCAGACATCATAACTGGGATTGCAAGAGGAGTCAACTACCTTCACCATGATTCCAGATTAAGAGTTGTACATAGGGACCTGAAAGTTGGGAACATCCTTCTTGACGAGAAAATGAATCCAAAAATCTCCGATTTTGGAACTGCAACAATTCTGGACCAAGATATTATCAAAGAGAGCACAGAACGGGTAGTCGGCACATTGTAAGTGAACGCATTTAATAATTCTCAATATACATCATTGATTACCACACATTCATAATTTGTGACATATATTGCACAAGTTTATGCCTCTTGTTGTTTATCCAGCGGCTACATGTCCCCCGAATATGTCACAGATGGTGTCTTCTCCATGAAATCTGATGTCTACAGCTTTGGGGTCATTGTTCTTGAGATCGTGACTGGGATAAAAAATAAAGTGTTCCCTGACTTGGAAGCAACCCTCACACTTGTCGGATATGTATGTTATCTTACCTCTGCCAACGTTGTTTTATTAGCGTTAGTTACGTTTAATTTTTACCATTCTCAATGTGTAATTTTAGGCGTGGAAGCTGTGGATTGAAGGCGATATAGTGAAGCTAGTCGACAGCAGGATTTGCTATCCATGCCCCACCTATATCTTTAGGTGTATACATGTTGCGTTGTTATGTGTACAAGAAGATGCAGATGATAGGCCAGAAATGTTTGAAGTAATAATAATGTTAGGAAGTGATTCAATGGAGTTACCTTCGCCTAAGAAGCCGGGTTTCTTCACTACAATAAGTTCAAATCCGAAAGTAGCTAATGCTGGTACAAGGCAAGCCTCTTGTAGTATCGCCCAAATCACGTACACGGACTTGGAAGCCCGATAAACTCTTGTCAATAAAATCTCGTGTGTTTTTATATACACCTCACAGGATTTGATTATTCATGAGATTGTTTGTGAAGAGCTAGAAGTTATGTTCATTTCCGATGAAGCATGTGTGATAGCTATTGATATATTGATCTGGTAGTTTAAGGTAGGAGACTCCATGTCTCTGACCCTAACCTATCGTTGATTGACATCCTTGCCATATATTGTTGAATTGTACGGTGTTGAGGCAACACGGGGGTCATCCCTTGCTATTGTTAAAAAAAGACATATATTTATAACTTTTATAATTTTCATACCAATTGGAGATACAAAAACATAGAGCCATCCGTACAAGTATTGGTACTTTGACCATACAGACATTTTGAGCTCCTTGTTTCACATGTAAACAATATCATCGAGATCCATTTTGATAGTAAATAAGATACACCAAATAACTAAGAATATAAAAGAAATGTAACACTAAATGGAGAAGAAAGCAGATATATGATTCTCGTAACAGGAGAAACTTAGAATCTAGCTAGAGGGGAACATGTCACAATGATTAAGAAGGACATCGGGGGAAACATAATCTCTATAAAAGTTCTAAATATTATGAATATGTGGTACAAAATCATTTTAATGGTTACTATGCGCCTTTGTAGTACCTCACTCCAATTTCATAATCTCAAATATGTCCTATAATATGCATAGACAATATAAATCATTGTATATGCCTTGTAGTTTGCATTATAGATGTCAATGTATTCATGCATCATAAAACTATGAAACTAAAGAAATGAATTGTAACAATAAGGTGATAAGCATAATGATGAATAAAATAGAAACATTTGGAAAATCCCTAATTTAGAAAGCATATGGGTTTTTAAATATTTGTTTTCCAGATTACCATTTACGGAGGTTTCTGGTTCTTGTTGTAAAGGAAGAAAAGAATGAGTCTAGAATAAAAAATTTCCAACCTAGAGAATATATTATATATTTGTGATGAAAAAGGAGACTAAACTTACGACCCAAGAAATCATCTATATTCTTGGTTACAAGTTTGTTAAATCTAAATTGTGTACATCAGTGGTGATTAGAATTATATAATTTAGGATGATCAGGATTATAAGTAGAAAAGTGATTCGGACCAAAAGGAGATATAATGAATTCTCATGAACTTTGTAAGGGTTAATGGGTGACCAGACTTGGTTGGTCACCAAGTCTGATAGGAAATTGATATTTAGTTTTTTTCTAAAATAGACCTAGTTACAAATGGTAAAAGTAAAATGTAGAATCCAAAAAAGGTATATCCGAGACTACATCAATAATCTACACAATCAATTCCAGTATGATATAGTTATTGAGATTTATAGGAGTAATTTGATTATGACGGGAGAGTAATGATTTGTATTTCACTATGTAAAGGGTTAGACTTTATATAGGATCATTGGTCGCTTCCAATTACATATTTACATGGTATAAGACTTATCCCAATATATAGAAGACATACAGAGAAAAGATCCCCTCAAATTGGTATATATATGCTCTAAGCACAAAGTTTGAAAATGAAATTTTGACTCGACGTCAATTCATAGATTTAGTGAAAAAACATGTAGTATAATCCACTAATTAAACTGGAGTGAGATTGTCAACATGTTTTTAAATTCACAACAAGAAAAATGACGACAACTTCTTTGTGTTTGATTTTTTCATTGAATACATGGTTGAAGGTAATGTGACTCTTATCTTGATTATCACACTATAAATCCATATCTTCTGACTGAAAAAGTACATGTTCTTCCATGAGTTTCTTGAGAGAATGAAACTCACTAGTGATATGTCCATAGACTTTTACCTAGATTTTGCATTAGTGGGGCAACACTAGTTTGTATCTTCAATGAAAATAGACCCTTCCCTCCCTCCCCCAAGAAGACATAGTATGTAGTCAGTCACCTATGTCTAGTAAATGATAGAGTTTGTCCAGTGCATTTGAGAAACTATGAGACCATTAACCTTGATTAAAGCTAATTTCCCACTAAGATTGTTGGATTACCTTAATTAAATGATCAAATATGAATAGGATCTTAATGAAATAAGTTGAACCCCTATTTGAATTTAATTCACACTTTGGATGCCTTGATTTTAAGTTTTCATACACATCACAGACTTAATTTCCGAGTTCACCATAACATGAGGACTAAACTGCAATCATGTGCAAATTTTTGCACTTATGTCTATCATGCTTGATTAAATTTTGAAAAAAGTGGCGAAGAGATAATCCTAATTTGGCTTCAATTGCACTCTAATCGCTTTGAGTATGTAATTTCATGTACGTTGTGGGTGAGTTTGCAATTCCCCTTGATTGGGGGTGTATTTCAATTTAATATGTTGAGTCGATAACTTGTTTGACCACCTAAACCCTCTCCTCCAACCTATTGTTACGTCTAGAAAACCTCACAACTTCATTTAGGCTCTTGACACACTTGAGCCGTGTGTTAAACGCAAGTGCACGTATCGAAGTAATATAGGTCTTGTGAGGCCCAAGTCGAACTCAGGGAAACATAAATTTCAGTAGACTACTACTAACTGGTCGCGATCAGCTAGACCGATTGTAAAAGTTAATTGTTGGTTTTGAAACAAAATAAAAATAAAACAAAGAGAAAACCAAGGAGAGCGATGATTAAATGTTTAGTTTAATCAAATGGAATGGGAATCCTTAGGGTTACAGTTTCACCACGAGGTCTCGATGTATGCAATTCTACACAACTAACATAATTCATGCCTTATCCCTGATTATGGCCTGTAGTTAAAATTGCTTACTTCTGTAATAAAATTCACTGCCTAGTTCTAGATCAGTTCCATGCCAGTAGTAACTTATACCCTAGATCTAAGTGCTTTAATAAATTCTCTGGGAATCCACCATTAACTGTACATTACCTTGTCTAAGAAATTTATTGGTTAATGTGTTAATTGTGCCTTTTCAACCACTAATCCTCCATCAAGAGAAATTAATAGTATTAGAAATCAACTATGATGATCAAAAGTAGCAAATTGCGATAGAAACACGACAACATATCAGGGAGAATTGAGACAAATTATGATACTCAATGGAAAATTGTCATACAGTGATTCCCCGGGCTACTCCCGATCCTAAGGACAATGGGGATTAGCCACGCATGTTCATCTCAATGATACACATGGAGAAGAAAGAGGAAAACATGGGAAAACGAATGAGAATATGATGTAACCCCTGAAATGGAGAAGATCTGAATGATCCTCGGTACGAGATGCACGTTATGTAGCCTTCTGGCAGTAGAATCGTCTGTCTACGGCTCTGGAATCATCTGGGGCGTAGCTATGGGCTCCGTTCTTTGCTCTCCCCTCATGCAAAACTTGTGCGACGGAAAGTGACATGATACCCTCACCTGGGCCGTCTTTCTTTAGGTATAGGTACAACTTACGACCGCCAAAAGATTGCAGCCGTTTGATCGTGACAATTTTGAATCCAGCTCTGATCTGACGGCATCGATACTATTGACGGGTTGTCGATAGTGTCGAAACCTTGGGCACTCATGCTTCCTGTGTCTGGTCGATACCATCGATGGATGGTCGATGGTAACGACATCTGCTTGTTCCAAAATGGGGCTCCCTTGTTGACTTCTCGATACCATCGATAGATGTGTCGATGGCATCGATGGGGTGCGATCTCTTTCAGCTTGGTTATTGTTGCCATGTCGATAGTATCGATGGAGTGTCGATGGTATCGACATCTGCTGAAACAGTAGGTACATGAAAAAGAGAGAAAAACACAAGTTAGACTAAAGGGAGCAATGGGGCTCCCAAAATGGGGCTCCCTGATATGTTGGCGTGTGTCTATGGGATTTAGTAATTCATTCAAAATAGGATAATAAGATAAATTTGATGCATACAATGATTATAGGCTAAAGGAAATGAATCATTCCATTATAGTCACAAAGATGATGAATGAACACATAAAACAAGTAAAAAATTAGCCTATAAATGCGACTCAAAATCCCTACATCAACTCTCAACTTAACCCATGAACATGGAAAAGAACATCTTGATCCCCCAAAACCAACCCATTGAATATTTAGGGTATAGTGAAGCAGTCTCTACTTCCAAGCCAAACAAGAGAACATCTGAAGGAAACAATCATAGAATAGGTAAAGACAAAGGAAGAGGGTAGAAATCATGATGAAGCTTGCAAGCAAGAAGCAACATCTCAGTGCCATTACGACGGAAGGAGATGCCCTAACAAGTGTTGATTTGAAAAGTCAATCTAATAATGGAGAAAACAAGAAGGGAACTTACAAGCCAACTACCCATTGCCACCTCCATAGAGGAATGGGCACATCCAACCCCAACACGTTGGAGTAGCTCAACCTACAATGGCTCAAAATTCCCCTGACAGATGACATGCTAGATTTTTTTCATCGACGACGAAGAGGCTCAGGATAATGTAAACAAACTTATAGAAGGAACCATCCCTTATAAAATATGACAAACATAATTATCTTTCTTTAACACTTTGACAAACTGGGACTTAATTGGCATGTATAAAAAGTGTAGGTATGCTTCATATATTGGGAAAATCTATCAAAGTTGTATTTGACTATGGATCCATGGGCACGCTCATTTCAAGAAATATTGCAACAATGCTCAACTTGGATTTAAAGGACCAATGGTATGTCCTAGATCTATCCACCCCTAGTAGAAGAATTTTCTCATCCCTACTAAAAACACCAGTCCTTTGAGTTAGACATCATGAGTATGACCTCCCTTGGGACTTCATTACCCTTGATATGAATGACTTCAATGTCATCATGGGAAAGGAATGTATTTACAACTAAAATGAAAAAGTGGCCTACAAAGAAAAGAAAATATGATTAGAAAGACTTAGATATCAACCTTTTACCATTACAAATAGGAATGATGTGTCCACCAGGTTGTTTATGTCGACACTGAAAGCCAAGGGGATGTTACCTAAGGGTTTTCAAGTGTTCCTTGTTATATTTACTGAGATAGATTCTCACATGATCTGGGAGATAGAGATATGATGATGTGTTCCTAGATGATTTTTCAAGAATGCCTCTAGGAAGTGAAGTTCAATTCTTCATAGATCTAGCTTCTAGAACTAACCCAATGTATTGGCCCCCATAAGGAATGGCATCGGTTGAGTTTCTTAAGTTGAAAAAGCAACTCCAAGAAATCCTAAGCAAAGGGTTCATCCAACCTAGTACTTCCCCTTGAGGATCCCCTATTTTCTTTGCAAAAAATAAAAATTGATCCCTCATTTATGCATCAGTTATTAGATGTTGAACCAAGATAAGATTAAGAACAAGTACCCCTACCAAGGATTGATGATGGTTTTACCAGTTAAAAAGTTCCAACCTCTTTCAGAAAATTGACCTACGATCTAGGTACCACTAGTTGATGGTAAAAGATGATGATATTCAGAAAATCATGTTCAGAACCTATTTCAGCCACTATGAGTTTTTGGTCAGACAATTTTGGTTATCAAATATACTCAATGTATAACGAACCTAGTATATAGTGTGTTGCAACCTTTCTTGGATGTTGTTGTTGTTGGTTTCATTGGTGATATTCATGTTTACTCAGATAGCATAGAACAACATTTGGAACACCTTTCTAGGGTCATTAACATCCTTAGAGAGAAGAAGAATTATAGGAAATTCTCAAAACGTGAATTCTATATTGATAGAGTCACATTATTTGGACATATCATTTATTAAGGAACTATAGTAGTGGATCATGCCAAAGATCCCACAATTCATGATTGACAAGCGCCCAAGTCACCAATTGAAATTCATAGTTACTAGGGATTGGCTAGTTATTACCAACATTTCTTCTTAACATTTTCTGATATTGATCTTCCCCTCACCAAGCTTACATGAAGAATGAGAAGTTTGTTTGGTCTGACATTTGGGAGTCTAGATTTTAAGAGCTTAAGGAAAATCTTACTTCTTATTCAATGTTGACCCTACACTTAGGTAACACAATTTCATAATCTTCATTGGTGCTTCCATAGTGGGATTAGGATGTGTGATGGAATAGAACAAGAACTTGGCCACCTTTTCTTCTAGATAGCTCAAGCCAAATGAGATGAATTACCAACGCATGGTGTAGAGCTATACACCATCATCTATGTTCAGAAAATATGGTGGTATTATCTTTATGGAGCCACCTTCGATATCTTCATTAACCATAAAATTTGAAATACCTCCTAACTCAAAAAACTTGAATCTATGTCAAAGGTGTTGCACATAGTACATTAAAGACTACATTTTCACTATAGCCTACCATATCGATAAAGCTCATGTAGTAGTTAATGCTCTTAGTCACAAATGACTCACTTGTGTAGTTGGACTAGTCACCCAGTGGAGGAGACTGGAGGATTTTTATAGGTGCACTCTAGAATCCTTTCAGATTGCATCTTCCTGGACAATATTTTGATTATCTCTGACTTGCTTATTGAGTTGATCTAGACTCAAATGTCTAGCTTGAACCTCAAGAACATGAAGTCCCTCCTCAAAAACCTCAAACCCACTTCTGTGGGTATTGATTGGGGAATTGGTACAAACAACATATTTGGTTCCCAAAATATTTATCTCAAAAGGTTTGCATCTTACCAGAAACCCATGAATCCAAGTATACCATTCATCTTTTAACTACCAAAATGTACAAAGATCTTCAATAATACTTTTGGTGGCATAATATGAAATGTGACATCTCTTTTCATGACTAGTTTCCTTACTTCCCAGAAGTTGAAGGTAGAATATAAACTGTCAGGTGGTTTGCATCACCCCCCCATTTTACAAATAGAAGTGGTATCAGATGACCATGTACTTTGTATTGGGTCTTCCCAGTGCTAGAAAATGGTACTATGTTGTGTGGCTTGTAGTGGACCACTTAGAAACATCCACACACTTTCTAGCATGCAAAACCATCACCACTATATCTGAACAAGGGGAGCTTTATATCCAAGAAGTTCAGACTTCCTAAATACCCAAATCTATATTCTTTTGATCATGACCCAAAGTTCACCTGCAAGCTATGGAAGCAATGTAAAGACCCAATCTTTAGATCAAATATTTACAAAATAATATCAGAAAATATAAACAAATCTTTTTATAATTATGATTTACAATAGAATTGTGAAGCGTACAAATTCGATTATAAAATTTAGGAATAAGAATGACTCATATTTACTCTTCAACAAGGAATAACTCTTATATGTCTCTTCTAGTTCTTCTTATAACATGTCCATGAGTTCCTAGAGGGAACAAAACTACACATGGACCCCAAGAAGGGAAACTTAGGGCAGAAAGTTGGAACTAAATTCAATTATTGAGCTATTAAAAAAAAGATTTATGAGATCATATCTAAGTAATCTTTCTTGAAGGACTATGGTAATAACATGAGGATAATCTAGTTACCACATTAATTTCAAAAGGGCAGAAAAATGCAAAGTGGTAACTAGAACTCATAAAGAGGTTTCTCAAAACTAGCATCAAAATATCAAATTATGAAAAAAATGAAATGAATTATCCATTGACACAATAAATCAAATATGTTGTCTTTGCTAGTATCTAGGTGTCTAGTTTTCTACCCTCTACGAGAGAACGACACTTTCACCTGTGGGGGTAACCATTACTGGGGGACCTCTAATTGTCCATTATCCACTATGCATAATTGAGGGATATGACCCACTGAATCTAGTAAGCCAAAGGTTTTTAGCCAATATTTTGATTTTTTGTACCAATATCAAAATCAACCAAAAAATGTCAATTTCTCAATAATTCTCAACATTCAATTTAGTTGTGGTGAACTTCAACAAGAGGAAAAGGCTAATAACAAATTGGCTCACCACTTTTGCAAAATTATATAAATGAAATTCAAGAGGTAGGAAATAATTAAATCAACAATTTAGTACCTATTCCAAAGGAGAATTCCCAACTGATATGTCCACAAGAATCAAATATGTCAATCTCTCATGAATCTAGCAAGAGAGAATGTACTAGGGTTATTTAGATGTTTCCTGATTTGGAAATCACTTCTTAAATTGTTATTAGTTGAAATCACCATTTTGCCTCTTTGTGAATAGATTATTTCATGATCAATTTTAGTTGTTATAATTCATTATCCTTAGAAATTAAGTTCATTCGACTAATGTGGTAGATTCTTTGTACCCATATGGTATAATAATCATCACTCATGTTTATAATGTATAATTCATAGATTCATGTGTTACATAATATTATATTATGTAATACACTAGTGTATGTCATGTGTATACTTTTGCATACTATATTGATACATGTTTGTAAAACATCTACTTGAATTTTATTCCCATACCTTTATGAGTTGTAAAATAATAAAATATTTAGAAATAAGGTTTTAGTCCATTGAGTTCAATACTCAACTTATGTATATGCTTATAAGATTGATTTGAGTTTCAAATTACCATCACATGTGTATATATATGTATTTATGCATCTAGGATTTTCATTTCAAGACAAGTTGGAGTCAACATTCAGGATGTGTCCAATTAAAAAATATTAAGACTTTCGAAATCTTTATCGATTGGTATGACGACATACACCATGCGATGAGTATATTTTTTTATATACTATCAATACATAGATGTATTGCAAGATATATTACCAAAATTCCATACAAGTGATTTATTTGTTTCAAATATTTTATTAAGGTATACTAATATATAAAGTGACATGGAATCTACTTGTGGGTTGATGGTGTAGTTTATATCAATGTCATGGATGTGTTTTAAGATTATCTAAGTTATTATTTCTTTTTATATTGATATATATATACATATATATATCCATGGGTTTATATAAATAGATACATAATGTAGGGATAGATGGTTAACATAACAATTACTTATTGTTCCTTGTCTGGTTAATTACTATTTAGGATTACAAATCTGAATGGAAGAGGGTGAAGGCTAGCTTACCAATATTACCTGAGGTTGTTTTGACTTCTCATGATCATTCTTATAACCCTGGATGGATTGGGAAATGCTTTGATCCCCATTCAAAGGTGAACTCGTCAATCCCCTTTGTAGACCACCAGATCGTATCATCTCCAATGTTCAGTACGCAGGCTATGAGACTATGACTCCCCTTTACAACAAGTGGTCATTCTGTCTCCAGACTTAAAGGAGACGTGTTAGAGGTGGATAGGTATGTTTACATTTGAGTTTATGGGGCGATTAGTCTCTATTGGGTGGCACTAATGGTGGTAGAGGTTGATTCATGTATAATGATGAGGAAGATCAAGGTAGAGGGTGGAAGCTTCAGATCTCCTCAGGAAGGTTCAAGCATGATTGATCTTGAAGATGTGTAATATGATCCGTAGACTATTGTTGCAGGTGTGGGTGTGTGTGTCTTTGTGGTCATAGATACTAGAGCTAGAGACCATAGGTGGCTTTGGAAATGAGAGGGTCTGATGTGGCTGTAATCCTGCTAACACCGTCACAAGTGTCGAGGTGGGTTCCAAACATCTAGATCTGGTGAGGTAAGACCTGTAGATCCTCAGTGATTGGGTCATGGTTGTACTTGATGCCGAGAAATAATTAGGCTCTAGAGAAGAGTGTCTTCATCCTATTCTGTATGATATCATAAGGTAGAAGGTAGGGTTGTGGTGGATGGCTACTATGGAGGTTGCACCTGCACTGTCAAAGATGTTGCTTCAGACTAGTGGTCTTGATTCTTCTTACCAGACTTGTGATCATCCTCATATGTGTTCTTGTTTAATCATTGTTCTTATGGCTTCTGTGTGCTTAGTGTTTGGAAGGGAGTCAAGGTTTGTGGCAATGGAGAAGTCGAAAAGTGGCAGTGGGTTGTCTTGCAGGTTTTTACATGACACCTTGTAGATAGTTTGTTGTCTATGGCAATGGTTAAAGGGATCTTATAAGGTGAGGAAATAAGATGGGGGCATGAGGGATTTAGGATGAATATAATGAAAGGTCATTTACATGGTTGAGACTCTGATGGGTAGAAAAAGGCATCATCGTTATCCCTTACATAACAATAAATGGTGAGGGTTGCAGGTTTCTCCATGCTAGGGTAATCAATGTACCATATTTAATATTCAACAATTGCTTCTTCACTAGCTATTTAGAACCTTTTATAACTCCTAAGATAGAAATCGAATTATTATGAAAGTTGGATCATGGGTTTAATTTCTATTAAATTGATTTCACAAAACATTAACACCTCCATTTATATCTTCGAGCCTATTAACTTCATTTTTCTCATAATACATTCAAATATTGGTACCCTCAAAATCTATGAATAATATATACTGACTTTGAAATCTTCAAGTAAAAAAAGACTCTATGAATGGAGTTCTAATCAATATTTTAAGGAATAAATGATTGCATCATGATATCAAAATGATTCACAAAGCCAAACTGGGGGATTAATTTATAAATATTTCTCAAGTGAGGATAGTAAATACATTCAGAAAAAGTTAATTTAGTTGAAGATTGTTCTATATCATAGACCATGATAATTTAATTAAAATAAGTGAATGAGATTTGGAATGAAGGGGGGAATTGTAAATAAGTTCAAGTACGGGAAAATAGTTGTTAAATTGAGTATGTTACAAGCAATTACAAGAGAAACTTGGCATGTGACTAAAGTTTAGTACCTCATACCATCCTCAAATAGGTGGATAGTTTGAATAGACAATTTAGACTTTGGAAGACTTGTTAAGGGCTTTCATCCTAGACTAGGAAAGTGATGAATGTCTATTAGTCATATTTCTTAGTTGCATTTGAGATTTAGTTTTGCATATTTTATTTGCATTTACTTAACATTTCATATATTTTAGGATTTTAGTAGTTCATATAATTTGTTTAATATTTAATGAATTTTGTACTTTATAGGTTGATGCAAGAAGAAGATGAGAAGTCATAAACTCTCTACTAAATTTCCAATAAAGAATTGATATAATTTATGTGAAGAGAAAAGGAGAATATATGAACACTCTATGAATTCCTATTAAATAAGACAAAATATTGAATGATCACTCCCAAACTCCATCAATTAGAGAGAGGATCATGGAAGTGAATTAATTTAGTAAGTTGGCTCTAAATTTACCATATCCGATATTAGAATCCAATGATTCAAAAGTCATTGGATGCATAATTCAATTATCTACAAAATGAATATATTTAATGACTATTTTCTGCCAAAGGACAGGTCCAGAAATCACTTATTTATTTTGATTCATGAGTCAACAATAAGCTTCTCATGGGGATTTGTTAGATCAATCTGAAAGCTTTGGCCACCATGATATTAAAGGACCAAAGGGATTTTCATAGAGGATATCTCATTCCATACAACATCCATCCACATCTCTAACCATCACCTGGGAAGGCTGAAGACGAAATTTGCAGGCTTGACGTGGAGACATGCTCCGTCAGAGGACGTGGAGATTGTAAGTGTTGCTTGGAGGCTGATTTTGCACACCATGGAGCTTTGCTTATACATCACTACCTTCTCCATGAACTTCTTTTTCTCTATTTTATCTTGTATGTTGTGTGTGTAGAGAGTAGTTCATCTTACTTGGCAAGGGATTATCCCTACTTCTTGAATGTTTAATATTACATCACGATCCACTACTTGTTTGAATTATGATAAATTTGATCATCTGTTTAATGCATGTATTCAATGGATTAACTACCTAAAATTGCATGCTGACTAAAAACTTAGGCATAGAGACATTGAATCCTAGAATGAGAATGCCAATTAATCATAGTTGAATCCAAAAAATGATCATGGAAGGGTGTTTTCTGGAGTGACAAATTTGAGATCTATAGGTAATGAGACATTGAGCCTATGGGGAAAATTATCCTTAAAAAAATTATAATCCAAAGGGATATAAAACTTTCTTGGCCCCAATCTAATAATCTTGTGAGTGAGTGATTCAATGTGAGAAAATAGATACATTGGTAGTTGCGGTGAAATCTGTCACCTCAAAAATTTTGTAGGAAAATTATGGGATTGGAAAATCCTAATTCCAATCCCTCAATCACATTCCCAAAAAAATTTCCTAATGTTGATAACTCAAACTAGAATTTTGAGCAATTGATCATGTTACATGACAAGCTGATTAAGATCATGTTAGGACTCAAAAGGCAATTCGATCTGCCAACCAGGTTATCTGATTGGTCAATCAGGTCAATTCAGATCCACATATGAATTGCTTTTCAATTTTAGACTTTCCCTATTGAATTTTGATCAGTCGGCTAGGATACTTGATCGGTCGATCGGGCCATGCTAGTGCAAAATTTTGTCGATCAATTGAAAATTATTGATCCATTGACTCGACCAACCTGGTCTACCAACTAGACATTCCAGTCACCCAATTAGATAGAAAATGAGCACATTAGTCATTTAGAATCATTCTAATCATTTTTTAAATCATGAACTTCAATTCTATTATACATCCTTATGTGTGTGACCCATTAGGTTCCTAATTACATTGGCAGTGATGTTGAAAACAACACAAGTAAATATTAGTGTCTAGCCATACATTATTGCCACCCAAATAATAGCAATGAGTTGGACAACAACTAGAACCTACAAGGTGACCAATGTTTCCATGACCATATAATCTGTTTGAAACAGATATTCAGATCAAAACTGAGGCATGAAATGGCATTCTCTTAATATTCAATCTATGTTCCTTGATTTAGAGAAGATTAGTAGAGATATTGTGAGCTCAAAATAATATATTGACTCACATGAGAATGATCATGCATTTCATAGCCTCTCTTATCAAGAGGGGTGGATATCACTCTCAAAGGAGGGACAAATTCCATCTTCATCTCTAATAGTGATCTATGTGTCATAGTGTGCCCAATCACCACCTTTCTGGAAACACTTATTTCATATTCACGTTTGGCTGGTGTCAAAGTACGTAGAACAACATGTTAATGTTTATTTTACTTCAGGTCTAAGGATTACAATCACCACTATCACATTGAGATAATACTCTAAAATGTCACTACATGATTTTCATGTGCCAATGTCAAGGTGGGTATGCCCTTTTCCACTTGTTCTCTAACTAGTACCCATGTACCTAAGTCAATATCCAATATCATGACTAAAGAGACATAGTCATCACTCAATATACATCATGGTCATGTGTATTATTTTCATCCTATAATTATCCACAACAATAACTGACTAGGGTCATAACAAGAATGATACTCTTATTATACATATGATCTCATGATTAGGTCCTTACCTAAACCATATGTAATTGAGTCAAAACACTCTTAGGACGTTTTTAGGTTTGTTCATTATCTCAATATTAAAACAATTATAATGAGTGGAATTTTTGTTAATTAATAATCAAATTGAGTCAAAAATATCCTTTTTATAATCATCATATGATGGCTCTCAGGATATATAACCAACAAGTTGCATCACTAGGAACTTCTTTATGATGATGTGGAAGAAAGGACATTGGTGAAATTTTAGGATTTACAATTGTAAACTAACAAAGTCACCCTAATCAAGTAAAGACTAAAGTTGGTTCAAGATTGGAAAAAAATCTTATGTGGATAGACATTGAAGAAATTTGAGGATTTATAGAGGGATAATGACAAATTTTTCCAAAATAAAGGAAAGACTAAAGAGGTCTCAAGGTCGACATAATTATTAAGCAGATATAAAGTACATGGATTTCCACTTCATCGATGAAGGTCACATATTTTTGAAAATTTGACCCATATGTGCCACATCCAAAAATAAAGGGGAGTTGAGTCCCAAGTTTTTGGGACTGTCTAAAATCTTAGAACATACTGGTAAAATTGCTTATCTCCTTTCCTTTCCGCTTAACTATATCCTAATGCATGATGTGTTCCATGTGTCCAACCTCAAGGGATATGTGAAGGATCCTACCCACATGATGAACATAGAACCCTTAGAGCTCTAGGGTGGTTTGACATACCTAGAAGCACATGTGAGAATCTTGGATTGAAAGGTGAAAGTTCTCAAAAATAAAAAAATCAAGATGGTTAAGGACCTATGGAAACACCATGACAAGGACTAAACCACACGGGATCCAAAGTTAGACATGGAAAAATCACATTAAAATCTCTTCAAATTTGAAGGAAAAAACATATAATGGGGGGGTGGGGGAGGATGTAAGAACATGCTTTGGTGTTAATTAGTACAATTGAAAAGATTATATAATGCCATACATCTTTTGTTTAAAATTTTAAATCATACTTTGTCTTGCAAACCCTATGGAACATTTTGAAAAATATAATGGATCTCTGATGTAATTCTCTAAAAATAGGGTTTTAATATAATAAAGGCATATAAGAATTTTGAACAAAATTTAAGATGTTTTGAGGTTTGAGTATCCTTTTTATGTATTTAGTTGAACATAACTTGAGGGAAAGTTATGGGCATAAGGCATGTTCAATTAATTTTCATTATTTTTTCATAGAGGAGGAAAATATAGGTTTCTCTCAGAATTTCAGAGAGATTGGACGCTCATAATGGTCTACATAATACGTTGAAGTTTATGTATCTTTTCTTAGTTGAGATTTGCAAACTAGAATGGAGTTAATGGATTCAACGTAAATAAACAAGATTTTGGTTTGTTTTAGATCTCGGATGAGTTCCAGAGGGGGGTGAATATAACTAAAAGCAGTGAAATAGAATTCATTAAACCTTCAAGATATTTCTAAGATAATATGGTAAGTATGGACTTTAAGTGCAACTAAAACATACATAGCAAGGGAGAGAGAGATTGAACAAGCACAAAAACACAAGCTACGTAGAGTGGTTCCATAATCCAAACTAGGAGTAAGTCAGTCCACTACCTAGAGAGGTCAAGCTCTAGGATTTTGCAACCATTCCATACTTATATTTCATTATAAGACATACAATATATGACCTTCCTTTTCTGGGGCAAGGATTTCTGATCTTCCCTTCCTGGAGAAGGGAGTCAACAACCTACTAAAGGACTTACCTATCCAAGACTGAGTATTCAACCTCATCAAGGACTTACCCACTTTGCACTGAGTCTTCCGCCTTCACCAAGGACTTACCCACTCTTGCACAAGTCTTCCTCCTTTGAGGAATTACCGACTCTTCTTGGATCGTCTGACTTTGACTTCACCTTCTCCAAGGAGAAGCTTTCACTAAGGGACTCCTTCCCTTCTTCTTCTTCACCTTTCTTAGCCAAGAGAGAGAATATCCATCTTCATCTTCATTATAGAAAAGAGAGATTGGGAGGTGGAGGAAGTGAGAGCCTCATAAAATATACATGTAGGATGAGCTCTCTTACAAATCTTCTACTCACTCTAATGGATGTAGCAAGTGATTGAGCTTGAGAGTGGAAAGAGGCTCTTGGAGGAAATCAACTATAATATAGGGACCTTCATAGTGCTTGTCTAACCAAGAGATGAAGCACAAGTGGTCCTATTTATAGTTGAGGATTCCTACTAGCTGGTAGAAACACTTAAGGACAAATACTACTCGTTTCTAGTGTTGCAACAAATATTTTTTTGAGTTTAGTGGCATTATAATGGCTAGAAAAACTTTTTTTGCACTTTATGTACAATGCAATCAGTTGAGTTTGATTTTGGAAGCTCGACCGATTGCACCATTTGAAAAAACAAATTTGAAGCATCGGTCGAGTTTATCCAGGATGAAACTTGATTGATCACTTAAATCTGATTTGCCAGTGCAGGGTGTTGGTCGAGTTCTGTGTTTTAGAAACTCAACCGTACCTGACATTCTCAAAATGCATCAAGGGTGTCGAACGAGATTGTCATAGGAGAAACTCAACCGTATAGGCACTCTATGATGTATTTTGGAAAATGTCAACAGAGTGCTTAAATATTTAATTTAAGTGCTCCTAATTTTTTCTAAGCTTAATTACAAGTCATACAATCATTGATTCAAAACATGATTCTAATGAATTTTACACCAAATTCCACAAAAGTGCACTTGCATTGATTTTGACTTGTATTTTCTCCAAGTTAGGATGTGCAAGTTAGGGCATTTGGAGTGTGTCAACACCTAATTTAAAATCATTCAAGTTGAAGCATTAGACACAAATAAGTGGAATGCTTAGTCATCATCAAAACAAGGGTTTAATCAATTTAGACCTTCAGTCAACATTCTCCTCCTTTTTGAAGATGGTAAATCATTACATATGTGTAGTGAAAGCTTTTAAGTAAGATCATACCTCTAGAGAAACCTAGGTCTTTCCATTGAATTGAGTTCATATGCTCCCCCTCACTTGATGCTCATGGAGTTCTCATACTCCCCGCAACTAATGTTATTTCTCCTACATGGTTAGCTTTCACAACATTTATAAAGACTATATATTCTACTCATATATGTTCTACATATATGTCTTCACCCTTTAACATAAGACATGCCTTCTCCATGCACATGCATTCTCCCCATCTTAAGACAAGACATGCCTTCTCTCTGTTTGTCATTTCAAATAATGGGGGTGTGAAGAGCTAAAACCAAAACATGTTAAATAAGGAGATACCAAATGTTAGAAAGGAGAGAAGAAGAGCAAAAACTAAGGACTTGTCCAAGCAAAGTACATAAAGCAATTCAATACATGCATTGGAACAACCGTAGATGCAGTTCTAGCAAACAACCAAGATAAAGCTATGCAGGCAAGTAACTCAAGATAGTAGATATCAAATTCAAGGAACACGTTTTAGAAAGTATGAAACATTGCATATAGTTGAATACCACTTGATTAAAAGATGAACAAGGGTGGAACTACATGTATATGAACTACTAGTAGATGATATCACAAGTTAGGACACTAGTAGGATCTAGATCATAGCAGAAGATGCACAAGTTAAAGAGCAAGACATGAGAGGATGTAGAGATATATCCAAACAAAAAGATATGTAGTTTCAGAAGCTAGAAAGGATATAACTCAATAGAAAATATGCATAATTATCAAAAGATGATTACCACTAAGAACCTCAGGTTGCATCAAAAGATATCCTACGAGATAGATGTAGCAAGTTAGAGCATAATGGAAGTAATTTAAAACAAAACCAAGAGATCCAAAGAGATCATCATCAAAATCTACATAACAACTCAAGACAAGTAATTGCAAGATATAGAGATATAAAAAAGGAAGCAATTAAAGAGATAGAGTTGTATGCAAGATAGGAAATTTAATGCATGGAAATATGCATATATAAAGGTATCAAAGGGAGTGCCATTAAATAAGACTATTGGTTGAGAAAGTCTATTTGAGAGGGAAATTATCATCCAAAAAGCCAACTATATACTCTATGAATAATGTTTTCGGTCTAGTTTTAGTTGAGATTCTCGACCGATGATAGCTGTTGGAAACACCATTGGTGCTTGTCGGTTGAGTTTCTATCAGGACAAACTCGGTCGACAATAGTTGCTTTCAAAGACATATATTTTTTTGTAAAACATATCTAGAGTCGTGATAAAAATATAAACCATATTCAAACATGTGTAAGATAGTTAGTAATGCACTATGAAAGCATCAGAAAAAGATTTTGAGAAAGAAAATGATGAGAATCACAATATATCACTTTTGACTCAAAAGCCATATGCATAGTGCATACTAACTTGGTAAAAACACATTTATGATTGGATATGAGAAAGAATAACATCACCTCTTTTTTTACCTTTTTTCCACTTGTTGCCACCCCATACACATCTCAGCTTTATTCTTTTGTAGATTGAGAAACCAATTCACAAATCAATAGCTCATGTCAATCCAATTACACTTGACCTACAAAATCAAAGATGAAATGGTCCGCAATCATATTTTTGGGTCTAGAGGGGTTATGTTAGAAACCCAAGTCCTATTTCTCTTGGGTACTTTCCTAAAAGGACAATATGTGGAATAATGACCAATATCATTGCAATAATTACATGATCTCCTAGCCTTGGAACTAGAGGATTCTTAATTGAAAATTGAAGGTCCCCTATCTTTGTTGTTCCTTTGGATACTATCAAGTCCAAAATCATCTCTACCCATTTGTTTGGTATTATGATCTAGGATTTAATTAAGATTCCTTTTATCATATAAGAATTTGTGCATAGAAGATCTCAAAATATGATTATCAGCAAAAGAGAAGTAATAGTAGAACACAATTGATTGATATTATCTCTAGCATGTAAAAGATCAGTTTCTAGCAAAAAGAATTACTCATCTAAGAATCTTTATCAATATGAAGAGAAGACACATTGTTCTCTCTACTAGTAGAACTAGAATAACAAGCAATGAAGTATTTTCTTTTTCAACCAAAGCAATCTTAGAAAGATAAACAATAATTTCAAATTCTAATCCTTGCAAAACAAATTCTTTGTCCTCATTTTTAATTTTAAGAACATCAATACTAAGCATGAGAGAATTCACAATATTATTATGCTCTTCATTACAACTAGGAACAAGAGGTTGAGCTTCTAGAAATCTAATCTTATCAAGTAAAATATCATTTTCAAGTTTAGAGAATCTACTTGACTAAGATAATCATTGTTTCCATCAAGAAAGAAAATATTAGCATGTTTGACACAAATTTTACCGTGCATATAACGCAAGTGCATGCGTCAATGTAGTATAGGCCCTTGTGAGGCCCGAGTCGAACTCAGGGACACTAAATTATCGGTAGACTACTACTAACTACTTGCAATCAGCTAGACTAATTAAAAGGTTATGAGAAGTGTTGTAAAATAAAAGAAAATAAAATAAAACAGAGCAATCGATTAAGTGTTCAGTTTAATCAATTCAAATGGAGATCTTTAGGATTGCGGTTTCACCGTGGGTTTTCATTGTATGAATTTCCACATAGTTAATCAGATTCATCTCTCAATCCGGGTAGTGGCATGTAGTCAGAATTGTTCACTTTCGTGATACAATTCACTACCTAAGTCTAGGTCGGTTCCATCGTCATAGTAACCTATACCCTAAACTAGGTGCATTAGAATCGACCTCTGTGTTTCCACCATTAACCGTACATCACCTTGTTCAAGGGATTTGTTAATTAATGTGAATTTCATCTCTTTTTAATTGTTAATTCTTCTTTCAAAGTAATTAAGGGCATTAGTTTATCATTATGGTGATCAAGCATAATAATATAATGGAGAAAACGAAAGCATACCACGGATTTAAGAGACAAATTATGAATTACTATGATAAAAACGCCGTACAATGCTTCCCCGAGCTACTCCCAGTCCTAAAGATAAAGAGGATTAGCCCTGCATGTTCATCTCAGAGAAAGACATGATTTAAGAAAGGAGAAACATGGATAAAAATGTGGATAAAGCGATGAAATCCCTGAACAGAGAAGATCCAATTGTTCCTCGGCATAAAGTGCACGATTTATAGCCTTTCGGCGGTGGAAAACATCTTCTTCGGCTTCCAAAATAGTCGGGGCGTGCTTCTGGGCTCCGTCCTTCTCTCCACACCTTCTCGGGATGTGTGCAATGGCTAATGACGTGATCCATCATTCCTGGCCGTCGTCATTAGGTATTAACACCGAGTTAGGTTGCCAAAATATCACAGCCGTTGGATTTGGGTCGATCTGAAGCAAACTTTGATCTGACGGTGTCGATACCATCGACGCGGGTCAATGGTATCGACCCCTCACGATATCGGTAGGCCTTCTTTCTTTTTTTTTGTCCCGCCTGATGCTGACTCGATACCATCGACGAGGGTCGATGGTATCGACACCCTTAGGCGTCGATTTTATCCCTTTTTTGTCGCTGAAGCTATACGTGTCCATAGTATCGACTTTGGTGTCGATAGTATCGACTGGCTGGTCGCTGGCAACTTGATGGTAACTCGCTACCATCGACTTCCCAGTCGATGGTATCAACTTTGTGCTGCTCCTTGCGGCTGCCTGCCTATGGCTGTGTCGATAGTATCGACTAATGTCGATGGTATCGACAACTGCAAATATGTGTTTTTCCTAAAATTGCACAACAAAACCAAATTAGTCGATATAAAACCTATAATTATAATCATTTATGCTCAAAACGATAAATAATAGAGATTTGAGACTGAGAAGGATCATAGACTAAATTAAGTGAATTATGCAATATTAACCACCAAAGTGACCAATAAACACATAAAATGCAAGTAAAACAAGTCTATAAATGCGACTCAAAATCATCGCATCAAACTCCCCTAAGCTTGAACATTGCTCGTCCTCGAGCAACAAAACTCTAGAATATAATTGCGAGGGTCAACTAAAGAACAGATTATCACAACAGACTGTGCCATATGATCCCCTCCAGACATTCACATTCTGGCCCTCACTAACCACCAAATGATAATTACCCTAAAGGCGACAATAATCATCCATAAAAGATATCTACCTCAAAATTGATGAACACTATCATGTAAGGAAGTTAACATAATAAAATCATCTGGTCCAGACTCGGTGCATCTTGTGATCTTCTATCCACGTTGCTCGTCCTAACTACCATCTAGATGGAAGCAGCTCTCCTGGTATTAATGAGTGAGGAGAAAATCACGGTGGCCTACCAATTCGAGCAATGGGTGGATGGAATGGGTGGTTGTGGATGAAATGGAAGCATTATACGGTTTTAACATGCACAAAGACAAAAATGACCTAAATGATGCATATGCAAATAAAAATGCCCTAATGCCTACATTTGGGTGGAATGATGCATGCACTATCATTCCATCTCAAGGTGAGATGGAATATCTAATAAACTACACCATGTGCTTATTCTTCTTAGTATGCAAGTGAGAATAGGTTCCTTTCTCCCTCTCATTCCTACTTACTTCTCAATTCTCTTTTCTTCTTCTTCTTTTTCAAAACTTTTTCAAATTTTCAACTTTTTTTCAAGCCCTTATTTTCATAGCTGACAATGAATTATTTGTCGGGCTCACTTATTGCTACATAACTTATACATTTGAAGCATTCAGAAGGTATGGAACAAGTTCATCACCTTTAATGTTTCAGAAGACATAAGATGCATGATGTATTATATGCGCAAAAAAAATGTGAATGCAGTTACAAAATGATAGTTATGCAACTAAATGACACGAACCTAAGGATAATGTGCATGTATAACTATTCTATCTTTTTCTCATTTTCATGCACAAATATGTGAAAATAGTTGCAATGCAAGACCTATCTACATGGGATGCAATCAAAGAGATGAAAACCGTAATGTGCTTCCAGTTCTTATGGTGGAGTATGAAAACAATGGGGTGGATAGATCACAAGATTAATAGACTGAACCTTTGGAAAATATTATGTGTCCCTCCTTACTGACCTGTGTAGTAATTAAGAGGTTTCTCTCTCTTATTTCAAATTAAGGTCTCATTATCATTTGGTCAGTTTAGGCTCAAACAACCAATTCTGGCCACTTTTCATGAATCATAGGAACGTACAGTTGTGGTTTCCTGTTTTAGAGTTGACAAACCCAATTATTTTCTTAAGTCATGTGCTCAAAGTTGAACAACACAAGCTTGCAAAAGCACTAAATTTTTTTTCAAATTTACCCCTGATTCCCATGTACAAACAACGAGATGACATATGACATTAGACATTCACAATTACACTAGATAGAGTGTGGATCCTAAAAACAAACTAATAACTAAGAGAAATAAATGACAAAAGACAGAGCACTAAAAACTAAAAACTAGGAAAAATAAAGGATAGAAGTTGTTCCAACTCCCCCCCTAAGCTTGAATTCGACTATGGCCTCATAGTAAAAAACAACCTTAAAAGGTGGAACAGTGATACCGATCATTATGCAGGTGGAGGCGGGTACTGTGGGGCTGTGGGGTCCCATGATGGGTATTGCCCCTGGAAACTCAGATCGTACTGGGGCATCGGCGGAGGTTGTGGATACCCCCCCAAAATAATTCTGGCTCCAGTAATTGTCATAGAAGGGTTGTTGCTGCATCTCCATCCTATGCAACCTATCATGGATCATCTGTTGGTTGTCGAGGAGGAGGCGCTCATTCTCGAAAATTGCCCTCTGGTTCTCTAACAGTCGGTTTGTGGTATCCTGAATACCGGCGTAGGATGTTGTATGCTGCTGCTGGGTCTGATGAATCTCCTGCAGCATCGAGTACATTCCTTGCATCGAATAGACATCCTCTCCTTGATGAGAGGGTTGAGGTGGCAGAGGCTGTTAAGATGATGATTCACCCGGGTGGAAACGGGGACGCTTCCGGGGTGCTACTCATGCCCGAAGAGGAGTGAAAGCCTCCTCTTCCTCTTCATGCTCATCGCCATCATTATCATTGTCGTCATTACCACCATCTTCATCAGAGTCATCGATGGTGATGATAGGCCACCGGAAATGCTGAGCTCCCTCGATGTTGAAGACGGGGTTGGGAAGTGCACATTCTTGATATTCTTGATTGACGTGGCAATGTGCATAAGCCAAGCCATCACAGAGCATGAGGAGGTTGGAACGGTGCAGATGATTGAGGTTGACCTTGTTCCTGTTGGAAAGTGGAGTAAGCTGGGAGAAATCTAACCCAAGGTAGAGGGCCAGCGGTGTGATGAGCCGTCCAAAGTGGATAGGAGCCTTCCGCGTACTCCTCCTCACAACTAACACGCGCGTCAAGAAGAACGCGCCCCAGTTGCACTCCTCGCGCTTCAACAGTTTATGCAGAAAGAACAAATCTGTCTCCTGGATTTTGCTAAGAGACAGGTCACCACGAGAAAAAAGCGTGGTACAGAGCATGTGGTGCAGAATCCGCACAAACGGATGCTCGAAGTCGGCAAATGCAGCATTGTGGTAGCTCACGGATTTGCCGGGAGGCGCAACCACCAACTGGGCGAGGATATCGTCGTAGTCCGTCCGGTTGTATGGCCTCCGGTGTTGGTCAGGGTCATGATACCAGTTATACACTGAATTGAACTGGACGAGAGTGAGAGTGTAGTTGTTGTTGTAGAGTCTGAATGACACACGCCCCTTCTTCCACTCTCTATCGGTGGTAATCAAGTCATTGGGCATGACATTGATGTCCAATGACACCATGAACTCTGCCACGAGCTCCTTGTAAGTTGGCCATTCACCGAAGAATGGTTGGCCATCGGCGTGGTACTCCAACTCGTCGGGCATCCTACCCGTGTGTCTCGCCTGCCCCTTGAGAACGTAGGCAAGATTGGGCTGAAACCCAAGGTAACAAACCATGCCTCGGTCGACGTAGCAGGTGGGCTTAATCTTCCTCTTCAGTAGCTCCTCATACACCTTCCTGATCTCTGCGGAAGGATGGACAGTCCTCGGACGAGGAATCAATACAGGTGGCGGAGGAATGAACTCAGGGATCTCCATAGGGGCCACGCGCGAAGAAGATGCTCTGTCTGCCCGCACCATTGTCGCCAAAAAAAAGGGAATAGAAGATGGAGATTGGTGAAGACTCGGTGAAGATCGTGATCCTTGGACGCTCGTAACAGGCCTCTGGTCGCATAGAAATGCTCAGTGCACAAGTAGTGGAAGAAAGCTCTGAAAGTGTAAATAGAATTGACAACCACCCCTCTCTTTTATAACTATGGTCGTCACTGCTATGGACCCGTCGATACCATCGACGTGGGTCGATGGTATCGACACCTGTAGCACAATCCAGTCTTCACGAGTATCGACTACTGTCGATATCCTGGTGTGGGGGCCCAGATCGATGACGCATCGATACCATCGACGGGTGTCGATGGTATCGACCTGCCCCACGGATCGAATTCCTTGATGTAGCGATTGTCGTTGATTTCCTCTCGCGGATCGATGACATGTCGCATCGATACCATCGACAGATGTCGATAGTATCGACTCTTCTTAGGGCAAACACCCTCGCGAGGCCCGGCCGCCGCTTTCTGCCTGTAACCGGGTTGATACCATTGATAGGCCCGTCGATGGTATCGACTTCACTGAGACAAATTTTGTCTAAAAATCTTTAGGGATCTCGCGAGTATCGACACCCATGTCGATACTATCGACCCCATTCTGGCGATTCACTGATGGTAGGTCGATACCATCGACGAGTCCGTCGATAGTATCGACTTAGAGACATTTTTGCAGCCGCCTAACTGTGCCCATGTCGATACCATCGACACAATGGTCGATGGTATCGACCCTGCCTTAGACCTGCACACTGAACAAACGATCAAGGTATCATTTTTACACTAAAAACAAAATTAAACCAAACTAACTTGTACATGCAAACAAAAATAGATGAAACTACCAATGGTTGGGTTGCCTCCCAACAAGCACCCTTATTTAACGTCATAGGCTAGACGAAATTAAGCATATCACACATCCTTGAGTACAATGAGTTTGACCTCATGCAATTTCCTCATGTAATCCTCACGGAAGTACAACTTCAACCTCTGTCCATTAACCAGAAATGTTGTCTCTCCATCATGCACCATGATCACTCCATGTGGCCAAACCTCCTCTACAATGAAAGGTCCACTCCACTCCACCGAGATTTCAATTTCCCGGGATGCATCTTCAACCTTGAGTTGAATAAGAGCACACGATCTCCCTTCTTGAAGACACGTAGTTGAATGTGTCGATCGTGAATCAACTTTGTTCGCTCTTTGTAAATCAGCGAGGTTTCATATGCATTCATCCTTAGCTCGTCGAGTTCATTCAGCTCTAGCAAGTGTTTCTTTCCTGCTTCATCATAATTCAAGTTCAGCTTCCTTAGCGCCCAGTGCGTCTTATGCTCCAACTCTACCGGCAAATGGCAGGCCCGCCCATAAGCCAACCTAAAAGGCGTAGTTCCTATAGGTGTCTTAAACTCCGTCCTATACGCCCATAAAGCGTCTAGTAGCAAGGTACTCCAGTTCTTTCGTGTCGAAGTCACTGTACGCTCCAGGATTTTCTTAGTTTCTCTATTGGAGACTTTGACTTGCCCCTATGTCTGCGGGTGGTACGGGGTACCAATGTTGTGCTTTACCCCATACTTCCTCAACAATGCAGTGAATTTTTGATTTCTAAAATGGGTACCTCCGTCACTGATAATCATCCTCGGTATGCCAAATCTGCAGAAAATATAAATGTAACAGGAAATGTTGAAGCAACCCGGATCCTGCCTTTTAGGTGGCAATGTGCCCATGATGAAAGCACTCACCTGCTCCTTAAGAACCACGACCTCCGTATCAGGAATCTTCCTCTTCTTCGTGATTATGTCTTTCAGAAACTTGTCGTAAGAAGGTATCTGCTCAATTTCTTCTAACAGTGGAATGTTGACAGAAAGCTTCCTAAAGCTATCTAGGAACTTCTTGAACTGAGCATCCACTTTCTTTGCTTTCAAGCTATTTGGATAAGGAACTGGTACAGTCTGTGCCCTTTGATGTGGCGGCACATATGGTGTCTTCTTCAATGTCTCCTCCTCAGTAATGACAGGTTCTATTGCGACATCCTCTACCACATCCTCTATCGGCTCTGTGATTGGCATTGGAACCTCCTCTGCGGCCTCACCTGTGGTTTCTGGCTGGGGTGTGCTCGGTTCATCGGCCCTAGAATTTAAAATCTGCTTGCCACTTTGTAGCAAAATTGCCTTAGCCTGTTGATTTCCTCCTGGAATATTTGTATTTCCTAGAAAACCATGATGTGCTGGCTTTTTCAAATTTGCTATTTCAGCTGCCATCTACGCCAAAGATGTCTCTATAGTCCTCATATGAGCCCCGTGACTTTGTAAGGTCTGCCCAAATTGATTCATAAATTCTCCTTGTTGCTTAATCTGCTGGCCAAACGTGCTCATGAGTTCTTGATTCTACTTGATTACTTGGTTGAGAAATTCATTGCTCTTATCCTCTGGTGACAGTTGGGGTTTTGCATCAGGGTCCTGCAAGAAATTGTTCGGGTCCTTCCAGGAAAATTTGTTGTCTTTCCTCCACGAGTAGTCATTGTTTTTGTACCCCTGTTGTTGGTGCATAAATTTCACTTGAGCTTCATCATCAGATTTTGTGTCTTCTTTTGCAAGTAGTTTCTTGGCTAGAAGGTCCATCTTCTCATTTAGCTCTTTGATGGCCTTTGACTCACCTGCAACTCGAACATGCTCTACTACGTCTCTGTTGCCCCAAGATTGCTTTTTGGCCATGTTCTTCAAAATTTCCCAACACCTTGTACCTGTGTTGTTTAAGAAGAACCCTGAACCTACTGAATCCAGGTTACTTCTATCATGCTCAAAAAGAGCAAAATAGAAAATCTTAACTTGCTTCTCCTTATCAAGCCCATGATGTGGGCACCTCCTTAGCATGATTTGAAAACGTTCCCACATCTCAGAATAAGTCTCCCCGGCTTTCTGACTGAAGTTATGGATCTTCCATACCAGATCGTTGGTCTTCTCAGGCGAAAGAACCTCTCGAAAAAAACTTCGATCATCTGGTCCCATGTTTCCACTATCTCATCATCCAGATTATGCAACCATTCACGCGCATTACCTGCCAAAGAGCTGGGGAACAACTTTAGGTAAAGGATCTCCTGTGGAAACCTATCAATCTTGATCATATCGCAGTTCTCCACAAATATGCTGATGTGTACGACCGGGTCCTCATTCTTCAGCCCATGGAATGCATTTGATTTGACCAAATTTATTAATGTTGGATCAATCTTATATGTTGGAATGTTAACTGCCAGCTTCTTGATTGGCCCCTTTGATGCGGATGAGGAAGAAGCCTTTATCTTCTCCCATATTGTCTATTCTTATGCCATGGCTTCTGGTTTGGAGTCGGAGTCTATTTCTTCTGGTTGGTCTTGAATGTAGTTCTCCTCGTCGTCTGGTCCCAACGGTGGAACCTCTGGTGATAGATGTGCGTAGTCTGTGTTACGCATCCTCACCATGCACTAGTACCTGCAAAATAATAATTTAGGTTCAGTACCGTGCTAGACGATTACTAAATATGAAATATAAACTATAAATTTCAAAAATGATAAAAATAAATAAAAAAAATAAAAAGTGGCCTAGAATGGCCGCTTGCAGCACTCGTAGTGCCGACAATTGCCGTGTCCCCGGCAACGGCGCCAAAAACTTGACGCAAAGTTTACCGTGCGTATAACGCAAGTGCATACGTCAATTTATTATAGGCCCTTGTGAGGCTCGAGTCAAACTCAGGGACACTAAATTATCGGTAGACTACTACTAACTACTCACAATCAGCTAGACCAATTAAAAGGTTATGAGAAGTGTTGTAAAATAAAAGAAAATAAAATAAAATAGAGCAATCGATTAAGTGTTTAGTTTAATCAATTCAAATGGAGATCTTTAGGATTGCGGTTTCACCGTGGGTTTTCATTGTATGAATTTCCACATAGTTAATCAGATTCATCTCTCAATCCAGGTAGTGGCATGTAGTCAGAATTGTTCACTATCATGATACAATTCACTACCTAAGTCTAGGTCGGTTCCACTGTCATAGTAACCTATACCCTAAACTAGGTATATTAGAATCGACCTCTGGTTTTCCACCATTAACTATACATCACCTTGTTCAAGGGATTTGTTAATTAATGTGAATTTCATCTCTTTTCAACCGTTAATTCTTCTTTCAAAGAATTAAGGGAATTAGTTTATCATTATGGTGATCAAGCATAATAATATAATGGAGAAAATGAAATCATACCACGTATTTAAGAGACAAATAATGAATTACTATGATAAAAATATCATACAATGCTTCCCCAGGCTACTCCCGGTCCTAAAGATAAAGGGGATTAGCCCTGCATGTTCATCTCAGAGCAAGACATGATTGAATAAAGGAGAAAAATGCATAAAAAGGTGGATAAAGCGATGAAACCCCTAAACGGAGAAGATCCAATCGTTCCTCGGCGTAGAGTGTGCGATCTACAGCCTTTCGGTGGTGGAAAATGTCTTCTTCGGCTTCCGGAATGGTCGGGGTGTGCTTCTGGGCTCCGTCCTTCTCTCCACACCTTCTCAAGATGTGTGCAGCAGCTAATGACGTGATCCATCACTCCTGGCCACCGTTATTAGGTATTAACACCGAGTTAGGTTGCCAAAATATCACAACCGTTGGATTTGGGTCGATCTAAAGCAAACTCCGATCTGACGATGTTGATACCATCGATGCGGGTCGATGGTATCGACCCCTCACGATATCGGCAAGCCTTCTTTCTTTTCTATCATCCCTCCTGATGCTGACTCGATACCATCGACGAGGGTCGATGGTATCGACACCCTTAGGCATCGATTTTGTCCCTTTTCCGTCGTTGAAGCTATAAGTGTCGATAGTATCGACTTTGGTGTTGATAGTATCGACTGGATGCTCGCTGGCAACCTGATGGTAACTCACTACCATCGACTTCCCAGTCAATGGTATCGACTTTGTGCTGCTTCTTGCGGCTGCCTGCCTGTGGCTGTGTCGATAGTATCGACTGATGTCGATGGTATCGATAGCTGCAGATATATGTTTTTCCTGAAATTGCATTACAAAACCAAATCAGCCGAGATAAAACCTATAATTATAATCATTTATGCTCAAAACTATAAATAAGAGAGATTTGAGACTGAGAAGGATCATAGACTGAAGTAAGTGAATTATGCAATATTAACCACCAAAGTGACCAATAAACACATAAAACGCAAGTAAAACAAGTCTATAAATGTGACTCAAAATCATCGCATCAATGTTCAAGATCATCCTTTTCTACATGCAAATTATCAGCAATTCTAGAAAGAGTTTTCTTTTTCTTTTTATAAGACATAAGAGAGGCATGAGTAGCATGCATAATAGCAATTCAAGATTCTTTATCTAAAGAACTTAGATTTACCTCATTTGAGTCTTCATTTGCACTTGACATGAGAGCAAAGTTGCATTCTCCAACTTCACTAAAGATTGAGCTAGATCCTTCATTTGACTCTTCACTTGAGCTTGAGTTGGAGGAGTCACTTGAGATTTTGTGCCATTTATGCTTCTTCTTGTACTTCTCTTCTCTTCTCTTCTCTTGTGATGATGGGTCTTTTTGCCTTGTGGACAATCTTCCTTGAAGTAACCCTTCTTTCCAAATTTGAAGCACTGAGTGAAGGAGGATTACTTGCCTTTGTAGAGTCTTCCCTTAGAGTGCATGTCATCTTCCTCGACTTGAGAGGATGGAGAGGCTTGAACAGCAATATCTTCAATGTGTGCTTTGATTTCAGCCTTCTTCATTCTCTTGAGCTCTTTCTCTTCTTCTCTTTCTTCTTCATCTTGCTTGTCAAGTTTGACTTCATGGGCTTGTAGATTTCCTATGAGATATTCAATAGGGATATCACCAAGAGACTTTGTTTCTTGAAGGGAGGTCACCTTGGATTCCCACATCTTGGGGAGAGTTCTAAGGATCTTTGAGTTGATCTCTCCTCTATCTATAGGATGACCTAGAATGGCAAGACCATTCACAAATGTTGAGCCTTGAGTAAATCTTGGCTATCCTCTTCTCCTTTCCCATCTTGAAGTTTTCAAGGAGGCCTTTGAGCATGTAGACCATGCTTTCCTTCACTTACTATGTCCCTTCATAAGTGACATATAGCTTTCTCCATATCTCATAGGATGTCTCACAAGAGGAAATCTGATTGAACTCAGTGGGGGACATGGAGGCATAGAGAATGTTGATGGATCTTGCATTCAAGGTTTCTTTCTTTAGAGTAGGCTCGTGCCATTCTTCCATCTTTGTCTCTGGTATCTTGTATGTAAGTTCCACCATTCTCCATATATCAAGACTTTATCCTTGGATGTAGAATTGTAACCTTCTCTTCCAATAGAGGAAATTGCTCCCATCAAAGATTGGAGTGTTGATGAGGTATCTCCCATCTTCATAATTTCACATCTTCTCCTACTTGTGGAAGTATGCTTGGAGAAGACCTGCTCTGATACCACTTATTGGATCTTGTATGGGCTCTAGAGGGGGGTGAATACAGCTAAAAGCACTTAAACAAAATTCATTAGACCTTTAAGATATTTCTAAGATAATAAGGTAAGTATGGACTTTAAGTGCAACTAAAACATACATAGAAAGGGGAGAGAGAGATTGAACAAGCATAAGAACACAAGCTATGTAGAGTGGTTCCATACTCCAAAGTAGGTGTAAGTCAGTCCACTACCTAGAGAGGTCAAGCTCTAGGATTTTGCAGTCGTTGCATACTTATATTCCATTATACAACATACAATATATGACCATCCTTTTCGAGCCAATGATACCCACCTTCCCTTTAAGGAGAGGGGAGCCAACAACCTACCAAAGCACTTACCTATCCAAAACCTAGTCTTCAACCTCACTACAGACTTATCCACTTTTCATCGAGTCTACCACATTTAACAAGGACTTACCCATCTTGCACAAGTCTTCCACCTTTGAGAAATTACCCACTCTTCTTGGATCTTCCGCCTTTGACTTCATCTTCTCCAGGGAGAAGCTTTCACTATGGGACTCCTTCCCTTCTTCTTATTCACCTCTCTTAGCTAAGAGAGAGAATCTTCATCTTCATCTTCATGGTAGAAAAGAGAGATTGGGAGGCAGAGGAAGTGAGAGACTCACACGATATACATGTAGAACTAGCTCTCTTACAAATCTACTACTCACTCTAATGGATGTAGAAAGTGATTAAGCTTGAGAGTGGGAGGAGGCTCTTAGAGGCACACACCTATAATATAGGGACCTTCATAGTGCTTGTCTAACCATGGGATGAAGCCCAATGGTTCCTATTTATAATTGGGGATGACTACTAGATGATAGAAACCTAAGGATGAATACTAGCCGTTCAATGTGTTGCAACAAATATTTTTTCGAGTTTTGCAACACTCCAATAGCTAGAAACACTTTTTTGCACTTTCCCTAGTGTGATCAGTCGAGTTTACTTTTGGGAAAATTGACCGATTACACTATTCTACAAAGCAAATTTGAAGCATCGATCGATTTTATCCTAGATGAAACTTGACTGATCACTTAAATTTGATTTTCCAGTGTAGGGTGTCAGTCGAGTTCTGTGTTTTGGAAACTCGACCGAACCTGGACATTCTCAAAATGCATCAAGGGTGTCACTCGAGTTTGTCACGGGAGAAACTTAACCGAATAGGCGCTCTGTGATGTATTTTGGAAAATGTCATTAGAGTGCTTAAATATTTGATCTAAGTGCTCTTGATTTTTTCTAAGATTATTTACAAGTCGTACAATCATTACAAGTGATTTTTAACATGATGCTATTAGATTTACATTATATTCCATAAAAATGCACTTGCATTGATTTTGACTTATCTTTTCTCCAAGTTAGGACTCACAAGTTAGGGCATTGGGTGTGTATCTACACCTAATCTAGAATCACTCAAGTAGAAGCATTAGATACAAATATGTGGAATGGTTAGTCATCATCAAAACAAGGGTTTAGTCAATTTAGAGCTTGAGTCAATAGGAGGAAAACGGTCCCCATGATGTTTCACATGACCAATATCCCTTATAGGAAGTATTGATGGTTCTCAAATTGGCCCCTATCTAATATAGGAAAGTAAAGGGACACATAGTAACCCTCGCTGAAACCCATGACCTCACTCTCTCCCCTCAACATTTCAACCCATGAAACTGTAAGACCCCTGACCTATATTTTTCTTGATCTTGAGTTCTTAACATAATAAAATGTTTGAAACCTTAATCTAATAATGTGATGTGATTCAATAACATGTGACATGGTTATGTTTCAAGTTTGGTCCAGTTTGGATTCTATTTGAGCTAGTTATGCTATATGTGTGCTTGTTTTGGACCTAATTGCAATTTACACATTCTTAGGGTTTACATTGCAATTTTTCACATGTTTGATGTGCCTCTTATGTCTCAGAATCATCTTACAAAGAGTGGTGCATAGGTGCACCTTGTTGTACCTTGGTTGATGAGGTGGCATCATGTGTTGAAATTAGGGTTTTGCATGGATGCCTAAGTTGATGTTGACCATGGATGTTGACCCTTTGTGTGTGGCGACTGTGTGTTTCCTTTGGTCTTATTTGTAGCGGTAAAAGATGTTTTGGACATGAGCTATAGTCTTGGCGATTGTTTTCTCTTGGACCTTGGTCGCTATGATCACCATGGTCACTGTGTTTCTTGGTCACCATGGTGATAGCAGTCACTACCTTGTTTGGTCGCTATGTTTCTTCTTAGACTGAAGTTTTTTGGGGACCAAGATGGTTGCTAGCTTTCCTTGATCTTATCACCCATTCTGCATGCATGTTCTTAGTGCTTGCATGGCTGAGTTTTTGGAAGACAAGTGGCACAAGTGGCTTGACACCTAACCTTCCTTACCTTTCTCCTACCCTTGGGTATATATACCCCTCTTTTTGCATGCAAGTGATATCTTTACACCCTCTTGCCCACTCTCATCCTTGGATCTATTCCCTTGTGATCTTGGTGGTGGAGAAGAGATAAACCTTGGAGCAAGGTGGCCAAACCCTTGCATGTGTGATCTAGGGTTGGACCAACTCTCCTTTGGTGATCCTTTGGTGTTCTTTGATCTTAGTAAGCGATCTATCCTTCTAAATTTTATTTATTGAAAATGCTACCTCCCTTTACTTTCTCTTGGTCGAATCCATGGGTTGACATGGTATTGACTCTTGAGGAACTTCTCTCTTTGTGGTCGAATCCATGATTTTCTCATGGTAGTACCTAAGTTGAGTAGAAGATCTCCTCTCTTCTCTTTCCTTTTCAGCCCAGAAGTTTGGCTCTTTTTCTCATTCTTTAACTTGGGATTTGTGCCTCCTTCTTTGATCTTCATTAACATAGGGTTTTTATTCTTTCTTTTGAGGTGATTATATCTTGGCCATGGAGTTTAACAAGCTAGAGTATTCTCTTCTTGGAGCTTTCTTGCTTTTTGGAATCTCTACATCATAATCCAAGGTGAATTATATAACTTTCCCCTCAATTATTGTTATACTCATTTACATGTCAATGATTTACACTAAAAACATGATTTTAAGTAGTTTGGTGATGATATCATGTTCTATTGTTTACTATTCATGGAGATCCTTTGCAAGTAACTTCTTTTGGCTAAACCCTAATCTAGTGAATGGCTATCTTGTTGAAGATGGAGGTTTGATTCTTGCATTCATGTGTTCAATATTTGGTTTTCTCTCTTTTATCATGGTTTCTATGTTGATCTTATGACGATCATAATTAGGGTTTGGTTTTAATCTTCTTCATGTGTTTTTCACCTTGATGACTCTTCATATTCTTGATGATAAATCATCTATTTTGGTCTCTATGTTTCTCTGATCTCGTGTTTATTATGTTAAACCATGTTGGTCAAAGTGGTTTGTTTCAAGTGGTCGTTATGCATGGAGCTCTTGAAGTGGTCGCTATGTTTTGAACCTTTAGAGGCTGCTATGTTTGGATCCTTGCATAACCACTATGTGTGAATCTTTGTGTGGTCAATGAGGTAGAGCTTGCGATCTCTATGGTTGATGATTTATGTTGGTTGTTCCGTTGATGTGTTGCTTGTGGTCTCCATGACCTTGTTGGTTTCTATGGTGGACCCTAACTCTAATGATCGCTAGGCAAACCAATCCTAGTGGTCGTTAGAGATGGATTTAACTTGTATGGTCGCCATGCTTCCTTGTTTTCATGATCGATTGGTTATGATAATGATGTTTAATATAATGGCTTCCAAGAATGTGGCAAGTGGTGAACATTAGGGTTGAATATTAATTGTTGTTATGAAAACCTAAATTGGTTATCTATGAGGAACCCTAACCCTAATTTAAGTACATAGTGTTTCTTAGCTTTCTTGAGTAATTATCATGATGATAAAGTAATTTCTCTCTTCTACTTGTTGTAACCCTAATTTGTTGGTTGAATAAACATCATAGCTAATGCTTTCTTGTAATAATACTTATGTGACACATGTGTGGTGATTATGGAGTGCCTTTATGAGGAATGAAGAGATGATGATGTTTTGTAGGAACATTGTGAATGATCTTATGACCTTGGCAGAGGTTTAGTGCCTCATTGAGGTGATATCCTCTGGTGTGATAAGGGATTGATGTCCCATGGTGATGTGTTAATGGTGATGGCCTTGTGTATGTCATTGAAATAGTATTAAGAGGTGATGTGACAAGTTTATATCTTATACATTTTATATATTCCAAAGTTTCAATCTACCCTTATCTTTGCATAATCTTTTTTAGGGTTTGTATGTAACTTGATTGATGCAGCTAAAAGACACCCAACTGGATAAACTAATCAAGTGAAACCCTAATCATGTAGTTTCATGTTTCATAGATCCATCCTAGTGTTATAACTTGCTGGAGTGAAATGAGTCTTCTTGAGGGAAACTTGGAGCACATATTGTTGAGTATGTGAGCTGCAAGTGACTGTGTTTCCTTGTCATCTTGACCCCTATTGTTTGAGAATGACTATGGTCATGTCTCAGTGAATATATATGTGTAACATGTGATTGGAGGACAATTGTGGTTGTACCTCAGTGGTTGGGTTTGTATACCCTAGTTTCTAGCGTCGTGGCCTATACCAAGGTGGGCTAGGTGTTTTCAGTTGGACTATAAGTCATTTTTGGCCGTTTGACTGATATGTCATTGTGTTGCAGACTCATACTGATCGAGTAGTGTCAGAGAAGATCTTAGACTTTGGTTCTTCCTTGATTTTGTATGGAATTGATTGCGAACAAGCGATGATCAGTTGGAATTTTGGTGGTATGAATCATATTCCCCAGGGCTTAATAAAATACACAATACAATCATGTAGTATATTTGTTTAGGGTTAAACATGTTTCACATTGGGTGTTTACCCTTTCCTTGTTTCTTGTATTACTCAATTGTATTATAATACAATAAGAGAATTCAAATGTTATACTTGTTCTTCATATTCCTTCTAAATACATAACACGTTCTACTTATCAGTTGTAGTTTCTTAACCTACATAGTCTATGTAACCAGTTCTAAATTACTCATTTAGTTGAATCTGCTCATCCTTTTTTTGGGTAACCTGCTCATCATGTTTAATAATGTTATTTCCTACTTAAGCATAATCTATGTTACAATAGTTGTTTGCAGAGAGTTATATCTCTCACTGAGACATGGGTCTCACCCTTCTGGTTTGCCACATCTTTTTAGGTTGTCATGTGCGACGTGGAAGAGATTTTGTTGTTGAGGAAGAGAAGCTCAATGATCAGTGAATGCATAAGGTTGGATAAGTTGTTATCTTGTGTAGTAGAGTCCTATGCATCTTCCATGTACTCTCAGGTCCAAGGGGGTTGGGTTTTGTAGATGATTTGTACCTCAATATGTGTTTTGTTAGTATGCATTGGTTGTATATATGGCTTGTATATGTGGCTTTTATGTGTGAACAGGTTATCTTTTGTAGTAGGTGTGTGGTAGTCCACCACTATACATATGTACATACCTATCCTGATATGCGATATGGTACAATTAGTTTATGTTGATGTAATATGTTTCTGTATTTGTTGGTTATATAAGATTGGTTTTAAATTACCCTATTTTGTGGTAAGGTGCTTGCTTAGCTATTAATCACGTGCTTTGGTTTTGAGTTATCTTGTCACATGGCATTGGGTTGTCACATAAATTGTTCCCAATTATTTCCTCACTTAAATCTGAGTTTATTGGTGGGTATATGGAAGGCAAATGATGTGTTGATCTCCTAGATCAGTCGCTCACTTGAATTTCACTCCTAACCACAAAAACCCAACTTTCAAAACCCTAAGTCCTCTTTATATATAACCCCCTTAGATTCATGGCCAACCCACAACCTAATTGGACCTCGTCTCCCTCTACTTCACCCTTATCCCTTTTGCTTTTGTGACAAGTTCTACTATGGGATAACCTCCTTGTGTGTGAGATGTTGAGAGATAGAGAGACCATAATCATTATATCTTAATTGGTCCTTGACTAGAGACCAAGATCAACAATTGTAGTGCCTAGCTCCTCCACTAGCCCACTGTCTACACGAGCCACATCATGGGCACTTGATTACCCTCAATCAATCATGATCCATATTGTGTGGACATGAGTCAACCAAGCCACTCCCAAGCAACATCTTGGTCTAGTGGAGTGGGAAAAACGCATTCCTTTGATCCCTACTCCACTAAGATTGGTAACCAAGTGTGTGCCACACCATGAGGCACATCTTGGCTTCTATAGGTGGAGTCGTCGTGTCATAGCCTAAACTCGTGATGCCTTGCAATTGAATGGCCAAAGTTTTATTTTCTAATTAATGATAATCCTTTTCTCCCATTTAATTGTTTACTTATTGCCTAAAACTTGTAAAACATCTAAAAATCACTAGGATAGTCCAAATGTAATAAAATTATGTATTAAATTGATCAGTGAAAGGAGAGGAATAGGCCAAAAATATATCCAATTTCTAATTCTAATTATTTCATCACTAGATACCCACAAAGTGCCATATTTTTCTTATAATAAAACAAATAACATGATCTATTTTTGACATATCATGTTAACTGTAAACTAAACCCTCATGGGTCAAGGCATGGGAACCTATTTTGCAAATTCATGAACAAATCCCTTTTGGTATAATAAAAAATCTAACCTTGAAGACATGATTTAGGGTTTAGTGTAGAAGTTATATTTCTTTCCCCAAATTATGGTTGAACATATAAAAACCCTACATTTCCAGTTAACTTGAAAATCTTGTTAAAAATCTAAAAGTTATATTAAATTTCCTAGCAAGGAGAGTATTTAGAATCTTTGCTAACACTTAGCGTGTTATTTTACTTTTTTAGCTTAGGACTTGGAAATTATTGAATTTAAACTAAATTAGACAAATATTGATCTACAAAATAGATATGTGGTTTCTTTATGAATATATCTTTGTAATTGTGTTATCATTTCCCATAGTTTTCCAGTACGTTTGATTAGTATGACTTGGATTCTTTTCATTTCTACAAATTATAAGGCCCTATATGTATCATTGATGTATGACTTTAGAACCTAGTAATTAATATCTCAAGAGGATGTTTTGGGGATAAACCCACTCATGAGATATGTGTAGAATATTCATTAAGAGGTTGTTCCAACAAAATATGAAATGAGGTGAAAGAGTTTAGTAAGGGAATACTCACTGACAAGCCCATTAATGGGATACACACTACAGAACCAATTGATTGACCTACCATTGGTTCACCATGTGAGATGATATTGATTGTGATTGAAATATGATGAGAAATGTGATCCGTCACGAGAGGTTGCTCCCCCTTCCCATTTTGTAGTTGGATCAATAGAATCATCATCATTATGGGATTTGAGTGGGTATGGGGTTGATAGTGGGTATTGATGGATGGAGATCGTGATGGTGAAGGGATGGCAGAGGTGTTCTTACAACTACGTCAGTAAGGTAGTATCTTCTTAGTAGTGGATGAAATTGCCCTTACCACCTTCTTGAGGTTTTTTGTGGAGAAGAGGGACGGGAATATTTTAGTAATAGTAGCTAGGTTTTCTCGGTAGAGATGGTGAAATGTATATGTCGTTTGGAGGAGAGTAAATGGGTATCTTATATGTTTGAGGAAGGAAGGTTTATGGAGCTTAAACGATGACTCCATGGACAAGAATAAAGATGGGAGAAACTTGGTTATGGCCACTGTGACATCTTGTGTGCAATACATGCATGGAGGCTTAGGGATGAAGAGTGCAATGAGTGAGGAGTTTGTATATAATCTCACTTAAATCATTTACAATCAAGGTGAGTCTGGGCCAAAATGGTTTTGGCTTAGAACTATTGTTTTGGATAGGCCCAAGAACCCAGCTTGTTGTTGAAAATCACAATTGTAGTTATTCTAGAATGGAATAACCATTCTACCTCAAGTATGCCTAGGTATGTCTAAGGGTATAATGTCCATTTCATATCAATAAGTGACTCTCTCATGTGTTCAATGCCACACCATTGTTTTCTCTAATTAACACATCTATTGTGAGTGGAGAATGGTCATTCTACATTAAAACTCCAAAAATAATAGCATTATCTGAAATTGGTAGACATAATTATCTTACATGCAAATCATTTTTAATATAATTGTTAAAGGCAAGTTTCTTTTGAATATAGCCTCATACTCTTGTTATCTTCATCTTATGATGAACCCTAGCCTGTTCTTATTTGCTTTACTTATCTTGTTATCCTAGACTAGTTTTGTGACACACACTTTGTTTTCTTTCCCTTTTGTTGGGTGTTTTCCCAACCACTCAGGTGCTGGTGTTGAGCAAGGAGAAGGACAATTTTGAAGGAAGTCATCTCAGCAGTATATCTCAAGCTATCTGAATGGATGTCTAGGTTGCTATAGCTAGATCCTTTTCTCTTATCTTTTTCTTTTGTGAACAATCATGTAATGAACAACAAAATTATGTAATAGGCTTAGTACTTTTATTTCTGTTGCTATTGACATTTTATAATGTATTTGGTGCATGCTTATTTACTTGGAATATTATACATGCATCCCTCAATATCTTTTGTCTTTCTAAAAAGATGGATGTTTTATACTTCCTTTAAATTTTAGTAAGGATGTGATTCTGCCTCTTTACAGCATGGTATCAGAGCCTTTAGGCAACTATTAGGACATGAAGTTGAAGCAAAGGTGTCTACAATGGATCAGGATTTCGGGGGCTAGAAATATTTTCCTCTGCACCACTATCTTGGTTTACGAGGACTCCCATGCCCATATGATACTGGCATGGCCTGAGCTGATACGAATTGCCCAAAATAGTATTCTTTTAGGCAATAGCATTCTAGATACTCTTTTCTCATCTATGCTTCTATTCTTTTCTCATATATGGTTCAAATACTCATGGGAACTTAATATGTTAACCCTACCTTTCAGGATAGGTGACTTGTTCTACAGTAGGAACAAGGGAAAGGAGTCGAACCCCAATGACTCCAATGTAGGAAACACTCCTGTGACTCCTACCGACCATAGTGTGGTCAACCCTACTACTCCGGGCACCCCCACCTTCACACTGGAGCAAGAGTTGGCAATGCTACGCCAGTTGCTCTCCACCATGATGGGGTAGCTCCACACAGTGGCCGTCAATGCCAACAAGCCGAGGGAGTTCACCCTCACCGACTTCATAAAGATGCAGTCACCCTACTTCAAGGGTAAATGTGAACACAACATGGTGGATAAAGTCGATGACTGGGTGTTGGCTTTGTATCATACCTTTGAGGGTATGTCATGCCCTCCTCACCAGAAGGTTCAGTTTACAATGTATGTGCTGGATGGACCGACACGTGTCTGGTGGAATAGTGTCACCCGCACTCGAGACACCTCTACCATGGAGTGGGACCAATTCCTGAATCTCTTCAAGGAAAAGTACATCTGTCCCCCCTTCCTGATAAAGAAGGAAGTCCAGTTCTACAACCTCAGGCAGGGAAGCATGAGTGTGGCTGACTACATCAAACAGTTCTTACTTCTGGAATGCTACGCCACTAACCTTGGAGCCGAGAGAAGGGCAATGTTGTTCTTAGAGGGCCTGAGCTACCAGTTGAGCCGAAGTCTTGTTCTGCAACTTCCACTCACCTTCCAGTAGATAGTGGATAAGGCCCTAGTCATCGAGTCCTACCCAGGATTCCAATCCTATGGACACAGTAATGGCTACAACAACAACAAGAAAAAGAACCCTACCCAGAATGAGAATCGCGGACATGATCGGTGCAATAGGTGCTCTTGCCACCATCCTCCAGGGAGATGTCCTACCAACAATTCACATGCTCATAGAGACAACTGGCCTCCTCTGACCTGCCACGAGTGTGGCCAAGTTGGGATTATCCGACCACTCTGCCCCCATTTCCAGCAAGGACAGAATAATGCCCAGCAGCCAAGGCAGAATCCACCTCTGTGAAATAATAACAACAACAACTAGAACCTAAAGCAACCGCCATGTGAGAGGTGAAATGGGAGAGTGTTTGCTCTCAATGATGAGGAAGTAGGTGAAGATAATGAGTTATAGAAGGTACCTTGCATCTTAATGTGCATCATATAAAGGCATTGTTTGATTCTTGCTCATCATATACCTTGATACCCTGTCAGCTTGCTTCTATGTTAGAAATAGAATCTAAGTATATGGATCATATATTAGATGTAAAAACACCTAGTGGTAAGATCTGCTCTTCGTATCTCCAAACTCCGACCATGGACCTCTGTATATTTGGTATAATGTTTCCCTCAGATTTCATCATGCTTGACATGACCGCCTTTGATGTCATCCTCAGAATGGATTGGTTGAGAAGGTACAAAGTTGTTTTTTTTTGTGAAGAATCAAAGGTTAGTTTGTCACATCTTGTTGAGGGAAGATTGTGTGTCAAGGGTAGGATGTGAGAGGATCGGCAATTTTTTATCTCTACCATCAAAGCTGAAAAGCTAGTCTTGCAAGGGTGTAGAGCTTTCTTAGCCTTTATAGTCCTCGAGGCTACACCTCCTTCTCTCGACCACATAGATGTGGTGAAGGACTTCTCGGATGTCTTTCCCGAGGAGTTACCCAATTTTCCACCAACTCTGGAGGTGGAGTTCTCCATCAAGCTTGTACCCAAAACTTTTCCAATATCGAAGTCGCCATACCACTTGGCCCCTACTGAACTTGTCAAATTGAAGAAGCTGCTAGAAGAGCTTCTCGACATGGGCTTCATATGCCCCAATGTTTCACGTTGGGGAGCCCCTGTCCTGTTTGTGAAGAAGAAGGATGGTTCGATGTGGATGTGTATGGACTACGACATGCTTAAACAAGTAACGGTGAAGAACTATTATCCTTTGCCTCGTATCAACGAATTGTTCAACCAGCTGAAGTCAACCATTGTGTTCTCCAAGATGGATCTGCTAAGTGGCTACACCAGATGCGCGTGAAGGATGATGATGTCCCGAAGACAGAATTCAGAACTCGCCACGGGAATTATGAATTCATGGTCATGCCTTTCGGCTTGACAAATGAAGACGTTAGAACAACATCATGAGCATATGCGGATTGTACTCAGCACACAATGAGAAAATCAACTCTATGCAAAATTCTCAAAGTGTGAGTTCTAGATAAAGGAAGTGATGTTTCTGGGTCATGTGATTTCTGTCGGACATATAGATGTTGTTCCTACAAAGGTAGAAGGTGTGACCAAGTGGAAAGCTCTGAAGAATCCCTCAAAGATATGTAGCTTCCTCGGATCAACAGGTTACTATCAAAGGTTTATCAAGAGCTTCTCTGAGTTGGCCTTGCCTTTAACCAAGCTGATGCAAAAGGAGGTCAAGTTCTCTTGGATACCAGAATGTGAGAACAGTTTCCAAAACTTGAAGGAGTGTTTGACTTCTGCTCCCGTTCTTGCCTTGCCTATTGAAGGCATACCCTATGTCATCTACATTGATGCTTCTAAAAAAGGCTTAGGGTGTGTTTTGATGCAAGATAGAAAGGTGATTGCCTATGCTTCCCACCAATTGAAACCAAATGAAGCTAATTGGCATACACATGATTTAGAGCTTGCTACCATCGTTCATGCTCTGAAAATCGGGCGACACTATCTCTATGGTGTGAAGTTTGAAGTTTTCTCTGACCATAAAAGCTTTAGATACATGTTCACACAGAAGGATCTGAATCTACGATAGTGAAGGTGGATGGAATATCTCAAAGATTATGACTTTTCCATCTCCTATCATCCCGATAAAGCAAACATTGGAGCTGATGCTTTAAGTCACAAAAGGATGTTGTTTGTGCCGCTCTAAGATGTTCAGTATGGGAAAATCTCGAACAAGTGACTAGTTGGAGACCCCAGTCTGTCGATTCATTGGATGAAGACAAGTTGTTTGTTCATATGGCTAGTTTGGCTGTTATGCTGACCTGGATCTTGGAAGTTGTTACTGCACTGTTGGAATGTTTTGAGCTAGAAGAGATGAAGGCCTTGACTGAGAAACCGCAATCTGACTTCTATGTCAGAGTGGATGGTGTTGTCCGCTTCAGACAAAGTTTGTGGATTCCTGACATAGGTGATTTGAGATATAAGATTCTAAGTGAAGCTCATGGATCCAAGTACACTATTCATCCTGGCACAACAAAAATGTACAAGGACTTACAGCGAAGTGTGTGGTGGAAAAACATGAAGAATGATATAGCTCTATTTGTTGTGAAGTGCTTGACATGTCAGCAAGTCAAGATCGAACATCAACAACTTGGTGGTCTTCTTCATCCTCTTGAAATTCCATAATGGAAGTGGGAGAAGTTCACAATGGACTTAATTACTGGTTTCCCCAAGTCCAAGAAAAGTTATGGTGTTGTTTGGGTGGTTATTGATTGGCTTACAAAATATGCTCATTTCTTGCCTTTCAAAACCAATTACAAAGTTGTTGATAAGGCTTAGTTGTATGTTGAGTGGATTGTATGCCTGGATTGAGTACCTAAGGTGATAGTTTCTGATCATGACCCAAAGTTTACTTCTCGTTTATGGGGTCAGATTGAGGAGGAGATGGGTACATACTTGTGTTTCAGTAATGCTTACCACTCGCAGACTGATGGTCAATCTGAGAGAATAGTTCAGATTCTGGAGGACTTGCTTCATGCTTATGTGATGGATTGGGGTGGTGCATGGGATCGGTATCTACCATTAGCTGAGTTTGCTTACAACAATAGCTACCAAGCTAGTATTGGTATGCCACCTTTTGAAGCTCTCTATGATAGACTATGTCGTTTACCTTTACATTGGGATAATGTCACTAAATGTTCTCTAGTTAAGACCGATGACATGTAAATGTTGACAAAAAAGGTACAGTTGGTAAAGAAATATGTGAAAGCTGCTCAAGACTAATAGAAGATGTATGCTGACAAGAAAAGGTCTGATGTTAACTTCCTTGTGTGTGACTATGCATTTCTGAAGATCAAAATTATCCATTCTATTGCTAGATCTACAGTTAAAGGCAAGTTGATTCCTTTCTATGTTGGACCATTTGAAATCTTAGATAAGGTGGGAGACTGTGCATACCACTTAACTTTACCTCCTACCTATGATAAGATTCATAATGTGTTCCAAGTCTCTGTGCTAAAGAAGTATGTAAAGGACTCTTCTCATGTGCTTATTGTTGAGCCTTTGGAGATACATGAGAATTTGACCTATGAAGAGCTACATGTGAAGATCCTTGACTCTCAAGTAAAGTAGTTGAAGAACAAATAGATTGAGCTGGTAAAAGTTCTGTGGAAATATCATGGTCTGGAAGAAACCACTTGGGAGTTGAGAGATGAAATGTTACGTACTCACCCTTCTCTTTTTGCTTTAGATTTTAAGTATGAAATCCTTTTAAAGGGATGGAATGTTGTAACATAATGAATCTTAGATGTAATCTCCATGTAAATTATTTTCCCAAGTTTCCCTTTCATTTCTGTCCTTCATGTCGTTCATGTTTAATTAGTGGAATTTATAGTGGTTTAAGTGAACATTTATTCACTAATTGTACCAATATAAGGGTTTATGCACAAATACCTCAGTGAAAGCTTATTTAAGGATCTAAAATGCAAAATCACCACATCGGTAGAACAATGGTATATTAATTTAGAAGTGTAAGACCCTAAACATCGATTAAATATATTAAACAAGCTTAATTACCATAATTAAGTGATCTAAACCTTAATCTAACTTCTTATGTGATTTAAAAACATAAAATTAGCCTAAGTTTCAAATTTTGTTTGATTTGGATGTTGTTTGTTCAAGTTATGCAATTTTAGGTACATTCTGGACTTTTATGCAATTTACCCAATTGGGAGGTTTTCTTTGCAAATTATCACCTAAATTTTAATCCTTAGATATTCCCCTACCATTATCGATATTTTGAAGCATGGGGAACCTAGTTGCACCTTGGTTTGAAGGTGTTACTTTCCAAGGGTATTATAGGGATCACCCTCTTTATAAATGAGCTTATCTTTAAAAGCTATCAACCAATGGGGTTATTTCTTTGATTGGAGGACGGTGGGGATGGCCTAGAAGCTTCCATGGGCTTTTAGGAGTGACCTTAGATATACAAGAAGTCTCTATGAGTTGTACTCTTGCATGGCCATGAAGCCTTAGCCTAAGGACACATGGAAAGTCCCATAGACACCTCATGCTTGCCCCCTTCTTTATAAAGCCATGCCTACCCCTTCCCACCTCCCAATCTAAGAAGCAATCCTCTCCTCTTCCCCCCATCTTAGAGAATCGTTCCTTCTATGTTTGGCCACGAAGTTGTTGTCCCAAGGTAAAAGAGGGTGCCTACCTTGTTGAAGAAGGCTCCTAGGGTTCCAAATTTCTCTATTTAGGGTTTCTTAAGCTCCTACTTGGTGATTTCGACCAAAACTAGTAAGTATCCTCCTTTCCTTCCTTGGACCTAGGAGAAAATCCTAGAATTCACACATACAAGCAATTTCCCTAAATTCATAGGTGATATCAAGAAGAAACTAATAAGCAATTCATGGAGAGTGAAATAGAAATAAAACATAATCATTATCAAAATAAATTATAATGTTTACATATCATTTTCCCCCAACATGGTTCAAAGTAACATTTTTCACCCCAAATATCCCACCCAAGGGGCCTAGATACTCATAACAATGCAAAATACAAAAATAAGGGAGAAAGAGGTAGGAGAAGTCATGGAGATCGGTGTAGATGAATAATTCCTCCACTTCAACTATTGTAGGACATCCTCCTCTCTCCTCCAAGGTGTAATGGCATGGGCTAATGGTGGAATAGGGGCAAAATACTAGGAAGCTAGAGTTTTTGTGGTGGAAATTGTGAAATGGAGTGGAATGGAGATGGAGATGGAAATGGATTGGAACGAATGGAATGCAAAAATTGAGAGCTAAGAGGTGGTATAAGGTATCTAACCTCATTCTAGAGTCACCACCTAGGTATATATAGGTGTGGGGGAAGCAATAGGTCAAGTAGGGGTAATATGGGAAATGCAATGCAAAAATAGCTAGGCTTTTGTGAGTATAACGGCCGTGGTGGGGAGGGGTGAGCACAGTTGTGGTGGATGAAAACAACTAAGGTGAAAAGAGGAGAAAAGCAATAGTAACATGGTTGATTTTGAACTAGAAGTGGCACGGCCTTGGTGGTCACCACAGTCGTGGTGGGGCAAGGTTAGCGTGGCCGTGGTGGTCACCACGGCCATGGTGGTTTGGATTTCTCAGTTCGTTCTCTGCTCCACAGTCATTTTGCTCTAAAGGTCACATGGCCGTGCAATGTGGCACGGTCGTTCTATAGTCAACCCACCACGGCCATTCTGAGTGGCACATCCATGGTAATTTCTGCTTTGCTTGGAGGTGGTTTTGTTGATTTGCAAGTATGCTAGCACAGCCGTTCTGTAGCACCACAGTCATGTTGTCCTCTGGATCAGCACTTTGACTTATTTCTTTGTATTTTCTTGGACATCTTTTCTTGAATGGAGCTTTGGCCACAAGGGGTAGGTTGATGGAGCCTTGAACTTCACTTTAGGCCCCTCCAAGGGTAGAGAAACCCTAGGATCACTCCTTCTCTCTCTTTTCGATCAAGTGTGTTCCAAATGCCTGAGAAACATGCAAATAATGTCCATAAGTGCATTTTATAAAAATATGCATATTGAGGGAAATAACATGTAATATAATAGGTATAGATGTGATTGAAATACAATATGACACAAGATGAAGCCCTAAAATAGGGATGAATCACATGGGTTTCTTGGTGTGTTGGTGTTTCGACCATGTGTGTTGGTTTTGAGGTGTTGTGACTGCAAAACTTCCTTAGGTGATGTTTGTTACGACCTAGTGCCTTGGGAAAGTGTTTTGGTCGCTAGATTTTGTGCTTTGATGGAGTGTTGTGACCATTTGGCTTTTTGACCTGGTGTAATGGTCATTACCCTTGGTTTTGTTTTGACCTTAGGGTGTAGTGGACCTTATTGGTCACTACACTACCTTATTTTTATCTCCCTTTCTTACACGCATGTCTAGTGTTCTTGCATGGTCAATCCTTTCTAGGAAAAGTGTCCTTTTGGTGCTCTAATACCTTGACACCTCATGATCCTTACCTCTCTGATACCCTTGAGTATATAAGCCCTCTCTTTCACATGCAAGTATCTCTTTTAGCTCTTTTCTTACTCTCTTCTCCCTTGTGTTTGGTCTTGAGATTATTGGAGCTATAGAAGGTGATGATGTTGGTGCTTTGGTGGCCAATCTTCTCTTGCATTTGGTTATCTTGAGCTTGATCACCTTCTTTGTGGTGATCCTTGGTGATCTTCCTTCTTGCTATGTACTACCATGGTGGCTATCTTGATGAACTTCTCTTCACAAAGGTCTAGGCTATGGTTTGACCATGGTATACCTAAGTGGGATGAAATTTTCTCCTTTCTCCTTTCTTATTTCTTCTCTCTTGTTCATCCTAGGGTTTGATCTTTCTTCATCTTGAGCTTTCCTTTGATCTTGGTATGTTTTCTTCTTCTTGAGGTGACCTTATGGCCGTGGAGTTGATCCAAGTTGGAGTTTCTTTCTCTCTCTCTCTTGGAGCTTGTGGCTTTGGAGCTTGATCTTCATCTTAGGAGGGTTATATAACTTTCCTTTCTACTAATATTGCACCATATTCTTGTTGCTTGTTTCTGATTTTATCTCTAAAATGTGATCCTAATATGCTACATGATGTATCATAATCTAGGGTATAATATATTGAAGTATTCTTACATGTATTACTATTTCTCCTAAACCCTAATTCCATGCACTTGAACTCTAAATGATAGAGGAGTTGTTGTTTCTTACATGCAACATGATTCATGGATTTATCACCATGTTATGTTTCAGTCATAATATGATGTTTAAGGTTTTGATCTTTGGCTAGATGAGTTGGGCACATGGTTTTCCTCGTATCAACATGGTCTTCATGTTTATCTTGGCGATGTTTGTTTTAGGGTTTTAATATCCATCTTTGCATGGAGCTTTTTCCCCCTGATGATGCTTAGTTTTCTTGATGGTTATCATCTATTTTGATTGTGGTTTAATTCTATTTTGGATCTGGTTATGCATTGTTTGGTGTCGCTTGACCTTAAGGTTGCTACACTTGTTATGGTGTTTGAGTTCGCTACACTTGTTGATGTGTTGTGGGCACAACAAACCTAACCCTTAGCAGTGGTCGCTACAATGCTTGAGTTTAGTTTTTTCTCTACAACTGGTCGCTACACCTTGTCCTTTGTTTAGTCACTACAACTTGAGCCTTGAGTGGTCTCTACACGTGTTATGAAGGTTGGTCGATACACTTTGTTTTCTTGTATGGTCGAAACACAGAGATGCTTGAGAAAGTTGACTAATAATGCTAATAATGATGCTTAACCCTAATGTGCTCCAAGAATGTGAGAGATGATGTACCTCAAGTTTAATGACAAGTATTGAAATGAAGACCCTAATCAGCTATAAGAGAAATCCTAACCCTAGTTTGGGTGTGTGATGTACTTGTTTATCTTGTTTGAAGTGATTATCATGCAATGATGTTTTCTCTCTCTCTCCTACTTATATAATCCTAACCTTGCAGGTGGAATAAAGAGCATAGCTAGTGATTATTGTGGTATATATGATATGACACAGGGTGATGATTATGGGCCTTTATGAGGCATGATTAGATAAGTGATGATGTGATTTGGGTCTTACGACCTAGAAGATGATCAATGCCTAGTGTGAGGTGATATACTCTAGTGATGATATGAGGGATTGTTATCCCCTAGTGATGTAATGATGTTGATGGCCTTGTATGGCAGTGATATCAAGTGATGATGGGACAAGTTCATACCTCATACATTTTATATCTTTTGGAGTTGTACCTTTACCCCTATTTTGTAGAATTTGTTTAGGGTTTGTACGTTGTAACTTGATTGATGCTAAAAGACACCCAATTGGCCTAACTAATCAAGTGAACCCCCATCATGTAGTGCCATGTGCCAGAGATCCATTTTAGAGTCAGAACTTTGTTGGATGGTAAAACGGGTATTCTCAAGGGAAACCTGGAGCACATATTGTTGAGTATGTGGGGTTCTTGTCATCCTAATTCCAAGTGTTTAGGGAGGATGTCTGCGGTCATACCTGGCCCTTAGTTTGAGAATGGCCATGCATGATTTGTTTCTCTAATTTGTGATGTGTGAAAGGTAGTAGTGTAACTACAGGATGCCTCTTATAGAATGACCATGTGTGAGCTATTCTCTAGCGTCGTGACCTGTACCAAAGCGAGCTAGGTGTTTACAGGACTATAGCTTTGAGTATAAGTTGATGTTTTATGATTTGACTATATGCCACTATGGTGCATACTCGAACTGGCGGAGTAGAGTAGGATAAGATCGTGGAGTCCAGCTCTTCCATTGATCTTGTATGGCACTGATTTAAAATTAGTAGTTTTATTTTGGATTTGGATGGTACGACTCAAATCCTCAAGGAAAGATAAAAGATGTAATACAACCGTGTAGTGTATTTTCTTAGGGTCAAACATGATTCACATTGTATGACCCCTTGCCTTATTTCTTGTACTATTTAGTTGATAGCAGTTATACATGTTCTTTATATTCCTTCTAAAAGTATAAGATTTTCTACTACTCAGTTGTAGATGCCTAAATTGCTTAAATAGTATTGACTACTTTATTCTTATCATTTAGTTGAATCTGTTCATCCTGACAAGGATGTTATCTTCTTGCTTTAAGACTTATGTGCTTATAATATTTTTTGGAGAGAGTTATATCTCTTGTTGGGATGTTTGTGTCACCCTGTGGGTTTCCACATCTTTTATGTGGCTGTGCACGATGAGGTAGAGATTGTGCGATTGAGGCAGAGCAACAGGAGGAGCAGTAGTTGTTGAAGGTTGGATATGCTACTAATGTCTTGTAGGAGAGTATGTGTCTCGTCCCTGTACTCTTAGGCCCTTGGGGTGTTTTGTAGATGTTGTATATCGACACGAGTTTTGGAAGTAGGCCATGGTTGTACAAATATGGCTTGTATATGAGAACATGTTATCATATGTAACAGGTTGTGGCAAGTTGGACAAGTGATCAGTGATATGTATCATCTTGTGACATGATATGTAATGCAGGTGGCTCAGTGTGTGGACTTGGGTGTAATATGTTTCTGCTTTTGTGGTTATAAGAAATCGGTTTTACTTTACCCTATTTTATGGTAATCTAGATGTTTAGTGTTAGTTCTGTGCTTTATTTTGAGTAATCTTGTTTTCGTGTGACAAGTGTGTCACAAAGATATTGAGATCAATGATGAATGATATGATACCTAGATCTAGGTGACACATCCAACCACCATGTTATGATTAAATGACACCTAATCTTGTTGATGTTAATCCAATTGTATTTATTAATAATGTCAAAATCTCTATGATGACCCAATTGCCAAGATCTAGCCAAGTTGCTAATTATGATTTTGTAATCAAGTTGTTCATCTTGTTCTCTACTCAAGGTATGTTTTATCCTTCTATTGGTCAGACTAGTAGTGCTGAACTTGCTTGTATGTATGTATGCTTAAGTTTCTTTGTTGTATATACTTGTTTGAGCTACTTGTTCCCTATTATTAGTATGTTCATTTTGCTTGAAATACATTGAACAAACCTTGAACATAATTGAACTTGTCCACTATACAAGTCTTTTGCACCTACCTAAATTCTCAGGATAAGGGCACAAGTCATACTCATGGACCCTTCCATTGGGAAGAAGGTCAAATGGAACTGAATGTTGTTTATAATGTAAACGCATGTAAAATATGCTTCTTGTTAATAAGAAAGTCTTTCATGTTGTTTATTTCTTCCTTACCATTATATCAAGTTTTTCCAAGCATATATGTTCTCTTGAACCAGTGAGTTTACATACTTTATAGCGTACTCAAGTTGTGTTGATGTGTACCCATTTTATGATTTTAGGTAGCAGGTGCACTGACTCTTTTAATGATCAATGCTTCCTCTCTGTTATGATAATATGATGTTGTTACCCTACAGAACTCTAATGTCATGCAAATGGAATTCACATGGGCTGATATATGGGTTTAAGATCTTATGTCATGTACTAGTTTTGTTTTCCTTATGTGCCACGTTGTCACTTATCTTGTTCTTGTGTATGGTTTTATTCATGCATATGTTATGTGATCCATTCTAGGGACGGATGCCCAAGTCCACTCGCCTTTGGCTATGTAGCCATTAGGAGTGTGGACTTAGGGTAATAAATGACTCAGTGACAATAACACTCCACCTTTCTTCTAGGACCAGATGTCATTTTGGGAAGATCATTGGTTATTGTTGGGTAAACTTGAACATCTAAGTAATAATAAAAAGAGGCCTTACAACATAAGAAAAATTAAATTAGATAAAGAATGCACTCTATTATCCTCAAATAGATATAAATCCTTTAAGATATAAGATCATGGGTCATCAATGGGTATACTCAACTACCTAAGTGACAATATGCCTTGTGAAATAAGAAAAATAAAACAACATAAAGTTAACACTCTATTATCCTCAAATAGATATATTTCCTTCAAGAGATACATGAATGTCTATCTTCTTGATTAGAAATAACAATTGATTGCCTGTGAATTATGGAGACAATGCAAAGGTTTGAATTTGTCTTGTGTTTGAATGCCTACATATTCTATTAACACTACATATAAATTCTTGTGTGCCCTAACCATTTAATCTATCATCCTAAATAATTTAAAACCATTAAATACCACCCAAAATGCACATTATACTTTGACTCATAGAACACAACAAACTATTTATTGGCAAAGAATGTATGAAGAGAGGATCTTATGGGCCTTGGATGTTCTCCTTATGTGCTAACCACTTGGAAGAAACAATCATTTTTTCATTCACTGTACTTTCATGATGTATATACGGAATCATTTTTATCATCAAAAAACAAATTGTCATCCAAGTTATGATCAATTGATATACTTACTCAACAACACTAATGCTTGTCATGACACTTCATTTGGCCTATTTTGTTGAGAACTTGTTGTATGTTTTTTCAATATATGTAGACAGAGGGTAACAATAGAGTTTTTAGTTCTAATTTTTGCAACAAACACTCCTTTATGCTAATACATACAATACTTAACAATCATTGAACTAGGCCTTCTCCTTGCAGGTGATGCAAGATTGACCCATAAGGTAGTTGGCACTTCATTTTCTTTCACCTACCTCTAAGAAGAAGATGACTCAGTCCTTACTAGGGTCATCAACTCCAGCGTTGATAAATAATTGTCATTCTCCTCCAATGATCCAGCCATAACATGAGATGTTGTTCCACTTATTGAGAAGTTGATCATGCCATTTTGAGATGATGTCCCACCCATTATTTCTGTAAAAGAGTGAAATCACCCCTTTACTAAATTTGGAAAACAAAACACCAATGGAAAGTAGTGGAATAAAATATTCTGACTATAATCAATTTTCATAAAAAGGTTTACAAAAATACATCAAATTCTCCCATTAGGGTTTACATCAAGATACACAATTAGGATCTACATAGAGGTAAGTCTAACTACCACAATCTTGTCTCCAAGCATTATCTCCATCAACTAGGTCCTAGCCAAATATATGTTCTTCGTGACATATCCATCACCTTGCTTAGTACCTGGGTGGTTGGGAAGGCACCCAACAAAAGGGAAAAGGAGAGAAAAGTATGTGTCACAAAATATGTTTAGGATAACAAGAAAAGTAAAGCGTGTAACAGTAGTCTAGGGGTCATCATAAGATGAAGATAACAAGAGAACGAGGCTATATATACAAGAAGCTTGCCATTAACAAATATATTAAAAGGATTTGCATGTAAGATAATTATGTCTGCCTAACTAAGTAGGTTTGAGGCACCTACTGGATCTCTAACCTTAGGTGAGGGGAGAATAAGACATTCCCAGTCACCTACAATACTATGGGGATAATAATACATTCCCCAGGGCAATTATATGCATGCCCTCTATGGGTGGTTGTACACATGTACCGCTACTTTAATTTAAATAGAACATAAATCTACATGCTATAAATAGTATTTATGGCAAGAATAATCATATAAATCAATAAGTATGGTAGTGAGGTACCAAGACCCAATAATAATGTTCCAAAACTAATTTATGAGGAAAGTATAACGAAAGTTTCAAGAGTATATGAAATAGAGTTTAATAAATCCTCATTATAGAAAAATAGGTTGAGGCACAAATATTCCCAACTTAAGGTGCAAATGCACATACCTCTTTCTTAAAGCCCTAGAAACCAAAACAATCAGATGTTGAGTAGGCAAAATTATTGGTTATACACAGGCAAACACATTGGACAAACCATCTAGAGAAACCATCGAGTTGTGACCTAGAAAGAGTCACCAACTAAACCTAGTCAAGCCTTCATTTGATAACATAAAAAGCACCATCGATTGAAGACATAAGAAGCACCATAAATTGTGGGGATGCAACCCACCATCAACTGTATAACAATGGATCACCATAGGTTGTGGTGTCCACAGACACCATCAATTGTGGTGTGTAGGACCACCATCAATTCATGAAGTCGGAACCTCCATTGTTTGACACCATAAGTGTTGAACTTGCACTACCATAGTTGATGATCATGGGTCAATGGACCACCACGTCTTGGATTAAAAACATCCATTGGCTGATGGAATAGTAGGGACGTCAATTTTCAGACCCAATACCTCGATCGCTTGTCACCAACAAGTGGTAAAACAAGGTAGAACACAAGAGAAACCATCATTCGGTCCATCGATTGAAACCACCACAAGAGCATTAAGACCATCAATTCTTGAGCACTAAGAGACCAAAACAGACCTTAAGATATGACTATAGATTGGCATGGGAAACACAGCCAAAACAACACCAAAATCAAGTCCATCAGTTCTAGCAAGAAGGTAAACCATCAGGTTATGCAGAAGGTAGAAAATAACTCAAAACCCTAGGCGAAATCCATCATTTAAGAGATACCAAGAGCCATCGATTATCATGCAAGAAATACCTAGTGTCCTCTACCAAAGTAAGGTCGTGCACAAGGTTTAGAGCAAATCCAAGAAGATAAACCACCAAATAACTAGCACCTAAGCTCAAACCCTAGGTGAAGATGCTTCTTTTCTACTTAGAACTTTGTTTAGAGCAAGATCTAGCACATGCAAGCTATAAGTAAGAAATAAATGTGGAGAAAGTTATATAAATAATCTCTAGGAAGAAGAATCTCGAAATAGTAAGGTAGCTTGAGCAAAAGAGGAAGAAAACCTAGCTTAAGCACTCCACACAACCAAGCAAGCTCCTTCTCCGAGAAAGAGAGCAAACCCTAGGTCAAGAACACAAGAAATAGATGTTCTTTAAGATCTAGAGAAAGTTACACCTTGGAACACCATGGTCATGACCAATAATAAGGAAGGAGGAGGTAGGAAAACAAAGGTAAAGAAGAATAAATTACTTGCATAGGTCAATAACAAGCAAAGGAAGCTCCACAAGCTCCAAGAGAGGGTAGATCTAAATCCTAACATCACATGCGAGGAGATTGACCACCTTCTTATACCTTGAGCACCTTCACTTCCACCTAGGTAAGTAGGACGAACTTCTAGACATCAATGAAGATAAAGGAGTCCAAAAGGTTCATTTTCATGGAAGGTAGGATGTTTATAGAGCTATGTGTGAGAGATAAGAGAAGTTTTAGGTGTCCTAACATGTTTGCTAAGTGTCCATGGACAAGGGACATCACGTCCATGAAAGAAGAAGATCCATCAGTTTTGGATTATATAGGGCCATAGGATCTTGACCCTCCTAGGGAGGCTGTCAAGTTTCATCACTTGGTGACCATAAATTCTTGAAACCCTAGGCCACTAGGTGGAAAACCATCGATTGAACACCCCTTCCAAGCAAACCATCACTCCAAGGGACCTTAAGAGAGAAGACCATCAAAACACACCATATAGAGACCACCATACGTTTTACCCACCGAAGGAGGACCATCGGATGTCACCCATCCAGGGTGACCATTAGCTGATGACCTCCAAGGTAGCTCATCCATGAGAGTAAAGCCCCAAGTCAAACTTAGAAAGGTACCACCACCAAACCAAAGTGAAACCAAGCGCCCCAAGGTACAAACAACTCAAAAATGATAATAAAACATGAGAGGAAAAAAAAGAATGTGAAAAATTGCAATAAAAACCTGTGATATGGGTAAATTGTAGAAAAGTCCAAAACACACATAAAATTGCATAACTTGCTCAACTAGTGTCCAAACTGGATCAAACTTGAAACTTAAGCTTGTCACATGATATCAAAGCACATAAAAAGGTTTTAAGAACCAAATTAAGGTAATAAAGTATGTTAACATACTAAGAAAGGTCTGGGGCCTTGCACTACAAACTTCCAACTACCAATCTAGAAAAATGGGATACAAAAATGGTAATACAAGAAACATTAAATGTAAAGGCTGTAAGCATACTTTAATGTTATTTATCTCCAAGTGAATTTAATCATATATCCAATTGTAATACCTCTTATGAAATATGGAACAAACTCTCAACAACTTATGAAGGCACTACACAAGTGAAGAACACAAGGATTGGCATGTTAAAGCATAAATTTGAATTATTTCGTATGCAAACTAACAAAGTATTGCAGAGATGTATGCTAGAAAGGAGTTCCAAAAGCTCAAGCCACTCAAGAAAAGACCTATCTATGTCAAGGAAAATATGCTAACCACTAACATCTACCCATACCAAACTGTTCTTTTTACCCAACTCTCAAGAAATAAGGGCAACCACTAGATTCCTTTACATACAATCACTAACCCGAGTATGAGGCTCATCATGGAGATCACACATCATGCACATTATATTAGGGTCTTGGGACATCTCCCTCACTTGTATCACAAACATCATATATTCAAATGCCTCATTCTCTAAGGCTAGGTCTTTTCATAGGAAATCTAGGATTCAACATTTTCAAGGGACCATAAACTAGGGTACTCAACTCATATAGTTGGGATTATTATAGATAGGGACTCATCATCATCTATTTCATCATGCATATTTTTCAATATTTCACACATTTTGGAATTTATATACTCTGACCTTCTCCTGTGGCAGGTTGACTCATATCAAGAGGTCACCCTTTTTGTATGTCCCATGCTAGAGGTCCTCCTTTGTAAAGAGATTGAGGACCATATTGGTCTCAAACCATATATCACATGCCATATCTCATCATATACAAGACTAGTACAAGTAAGCATATCAACCCACTAGATATGTTTAACACATCAACCAAGTCCTGTGTATCATACAAGGTGATAGATTTAGCTAGGGTTGCATGGTCAAACTCATAACATATCATCAAACATAACTCAAATAATGTTGAACATCTCACATCATCATCATCATCATCATCATCATCATCATCATCATCATCATCATCATCATCATCATCATCATCATCATCATCATCATCATCATCATCATCATCATTATCAACAACAAAAACTTAGGTCATCTAGGATACTTACTAGCCTAACATTTATCATGGCTATATACAACTCTAGACACTACATCTAGCATATAAACACTGTCATCTAGACTTGATGTTACATCTCTTTCTCTTAGGTTACATGGACACTCACTGCCTTTCTACACGTGGTAACATTTTTCATATGTACATATACGAATACTTGGAATAGGTTTTCTCCAATGTTGAAATAGGCAATGAAAACCACAATACTCCATTTGAATAAAACCAAAATCAAAACAAGTTACCACACTCATCAAACAGTCTAGTACCCTGACACCTAGAGAAATAGCAAGAACATGGTGCACACATGGGTAGCTACCCTAAGCACATGTTTGGAACATATGTCTAGAGTTGTAATAAGAACTCCCTTTTCTCACCCTCCTGAACCTACAACCCATACTATATGACAGAAGGAGGAGAAAAGAAAGGTTCTAGGGATTACACAAGTCTACACCTAGTTCTAGAACATCTAGGTTCAAACCTAGAGGCTAAGTCAACTTAGTACACTAAGGACAACGCATTAAGATTCTAGGGTTTAGATGTAAGGTGATTTTAGTTTGTGTTTCATGTGAGAAATTTTGATGTAGTTATTGTTCATGCTCTGATACCATCTATCACAGAACCATTTGTTACCCAAATCCTAACTACAAATGATATAAAGTCAATGGCGATAGGACCTAGGCGCCCGTCCCTAGCATGGTAATATCAAAGTGCAAATGCAAAAGCATGAAGCTTAGCATACATGAATATATAACAAGATAAAGGCACCAATCACAATCTCAATATTCAACAAGATATATTAAACAACATTGTTTATTTCAAGTTTTCAATTACATATTCATGAGTACAATTTTACAAGTCTGCCCATGTATACTAGGGATCATACAACAAACACTTGACATAGCTCACTAAGCCCATCAACTTCTAGCCATCTTTGAACCTATAAAATACATGAAACAAGGCAGGTCAAGCACACGAGGTGGTGAGTACAAGGCTAAAATATACATATACATAAGCTTTGCATAATTTGAAAATATTTGCAGACATAACGAACAAGAATAAACAAGTTAGGTTCTTAGCAAAATGAGAGTCCGTATTTTATGTCACTTCAGTCAATTATACCAACAATATCATGGATTCATAAGGCCTTTGACTACTTCCCATTGGAAGAGTCTATAAGGGTGCTCAAGATTAGCTAACCCTTTTATGCGTGAGGGACCTCAAGGCCATCACCAAGAGTTAACCCTATTTCAACATTGTATGATGGAATTTTCATATTATGTTTACAAGTTATAAAACAACGATGTGAGACAAACATCAAGTACATACTAGAGTACTACATGTCAATATTTGAGCAAGTAACAAGCATACATATGTATCATATTTCTAAGCAAGAAATTCATAGTCATATAAATATTTAAATCCTGTACCTTATTCAGAGATTTCATAACTTAACTTATCCTTGATCATCTAGCAACAAGCAACCAAATTAACCACAAGATTACATACATGTATCAGATTTTCATGATTAACACTAACTAGATGCATTTTAGGGTTTTGGCCAAGTTTGGTCCCAAGGTTAATTAATTACATTCTTGATGATCTTTTATTGATTTAAGGTCCATCATGATGGTGTGTTTCAAGTCTCAAGTCATTATGATGTTCCGTTCAAAATATATGATCATTTCAAGATTGAGCCACTTATGCACATTTTAGGGTTAAAGAGTCATAACAGGGAATACAAGGTCATGATCCAAACAAGATAAAGGATCCAATAAGTCAAACATGATTTAGATCAGTAATATTGGGAAAAAGGAGCATGAACCAAGTTGAGTAGATGTCCCTTAGGATCTGGGTATCATTGTCCAACTTGGTATCATCATATCAACCTACATTCCAACATCAAAATAGTTCACATACCATTAGGGGTAAACATAAGACTTAGGTGGACATCCAAATTAGGGAACACAAGAATACTAGAGTCAACTATAATTAGAAAGGAGGGGCATAATAAGGTTCACATTAAGATTAGGGCACAAGCAAAGCAGCCAAGTCATGTACACCACTAGTGGACATAGAGCCATATGTAACATCATATCAAGACATAGTGTGAATCTTGTGCATTAGGGCCTATAAACGTCATGGAGTTACTTATTTCAGGATTGGAAATGTATTTCATGTGAAACATAGGTCAAACACATCAATTTGTCCAAGGTATATCACGTGTTCATATAAAAGGGCATTAACATGCGTTAGCGTCATAAAGCACAAACATAGTCAATAGTCCCTTAGGGATGATCTTAGAGTCATGTATGTCACAAGGATACTAATTTCATATTAAGAGAGACTTTGATGTCATTTAGAAGCATGAAAGCAAGGATGAACATAGTCCACCATTTAAATTCAATTCAAGACACTTTTATGCAATTAGAGTCACTCATGATAGGGTTGTTTAGGACCCTCAATTAGTTTAAAAGTACATAAAAGGTACATATATGATCATTAGATAGGTAAAGGTGATTCAAAGGTCCAAACTTAATCACAATCATGTATTAAATGAAGTCAACATGGTTAAAAAGTGCATATTTAAAAAAATAGGAGAATATGAAGAGGACTAAAAGTCTAGAAATATTCTAATTGTAGATCTTTCCTAGAGAATCAATTTGATATATAGGTTCATATATTTTGGCCTTAGGATGACCGAGTTATGAATTTTATAAGTTTTACATCAAAACTATGAGAAACTACTTAGGGTGTTACCTTCATCATTTTGTGATCGATCTGGGCCATCGAAAACCGATCCAATGGTTGCACCCAACCCGACCCATCCTCCTTAATGCTCAAATGCCACACACCGCCTCCAAACACTGGATGGCATCCGTGCACTCCGTTCCATTTGACCCCACCACAAAGTTGCAGTAGGGCATCACCCCAAATCGCCGACTCGCCTGGGACCCTTGGATTCAGGATCACGATGATCAACCACTAATCTGAACACTGTGGTTCTTTTGTCCTCCCAGGCATGAGCTAGCCCGCGTGTGTCGTCCCTCCGCAGTAGTAGCTCGCCGATGTTGGCTGGGGGTGGGCATAGAGGGAGGTCGGGGCCTTGGGAAGTGGCCACCCACTCTCTCCTAGATGCTACAGGTCCAATGACGCCTTCAATAGATGTGCTGGGTGCTCGTGGCAAAGGATCCCAAAATGGAAGGGGCACCAGATCTTCGTTAATTGCAGAAGAAGAAGAGAGGCTAGGGGGCGATCCAAAGAGTACAAAAGGAGAAGAGGGTGGAAGGAGAGGGGAAAACGAGGTGAAGTGATTCGTGGCAAAAATTTTATCCAAGGAGTCATGAAAAAGCGCCAAAGGTTTGGTTGTCGAGGCAGTTAGGTGGTGCCAACATAGGATGCGCTGGTGGTACTACGGAAAAAGGGGGTACAGTGGCACCGACGACACGTAAGGAAAAGGGGAAGATGATGAGAGAGACGTTGGATCCCTTATCAAAACAATTAGTGGCTAAGATTAGAAGAGCATTAGGGTTAGGAAAGGAAGGAGGCGGCAGATGGGTGCCCCCCTTCCATTGGCCCCAACTCACTGGCCCAAAAACACAAAAAGGATAGGAAAAAGGGATTAAATCAAAGAGAAAAAGGCACAACTTCGAATTGTCATAACTTTTGACTAGTTGATCAGATCAAGATGGTTTTTATGCCATTGGATTCAGAATTTAACACTCTACCATATGAATTACATTTGATAACAATAAGGATCCATGTAGAGGGAAATATAAACCTCCTCAAGATTGTCTCCAAGCTTGAACTTCTCAATATAAGTCCAAGTCAACATGCTTTGTCATACAAGTCCTCCACCTAGGGTTGGAAGCATACCCCAACAAGAAGGGAAAATAAAAGACATCATCAAAGGATGGTATGTGCATACCAAAAAGTAAAATTGAGCAATATAATTGGAATAAAGGACAACAAGTATAAAAGGCTTCCCATAGAAAAGACAAGGACTACCCAAATAGGGCATAAAAGATAAGAACCATCATCATCATAAAACAAGATACTTGCCATAATCAAAACAATAAAGTAGTGCCACATAAGCACATATCAAGATTTAGGCACATAACCCATCAAGATTTTTGGGCACATAACCCATCATCAATTTGGGCACATAACCCATCATAAACACCATCTACCTGCATGCATGTGAGATAAGCATAGCCCTAGAACAATATAAAGACAAAGGAGGCCAAGTCCCATAAACCTGAAGCCTGATAGATAATGGCACATAACCAAACTCCCAATAAATATAAATGTGGGCCAAACCTCATAAATTTGAAACCTGGGTATGGGGCACATAACCTCCATCCCAAAAGCATATAGGGCACACACCCAAAAACCAATGCAGTTACACTACTCTAGTGCTACTGAATTACATAGCATGTAAAATGTAGAGGCAAGTAAAAAGTATATTTAGATTACACAAACTAGTAACGACAAAAGTGACCAACATATACATACACCTCACAAGTGGGAAAAAGACATCACATGTCATCATATGGAGTTCCAAAATGAACAAAGCATAATATAAGAGTCCAAAAGAATATCCATGATCACATGATCAATAACAAATAAGGTAGTTCACATGAACCAAGATATCTGAGAGAAAAGACATATTGTGTAGGCTAATGTCCATAGGACCATGAGAATGAAGAAATATAGGTGAATTTATCAACTTAGAATAATGGGGGATACAATATACATAAGAGAGGGAAATTACTCAATATAGAAATAATATGGGATGCAATCATACCTCAACTTCAGAGTCTACTTAGTACAAAGCCAAGTCTATGTCCAAGCCTAGGCCTCCAAAGAACATATGATGCAATCAGGTGGGATTAGGGTTAGGTTTCCATTAATGATTCAAAACCCTAAAAATCACCTTTATATTATATGTGAGTTAAGTTACCAAAACCACATCATATTTTAGATTATATTTTTCTGAGTTCAAAACATATTTTATTATAATTTTCTGACTTATATATATTTAGTTATGAATTTTACAAATTATTATATAATTAGGAAAGTCCATGAAAAATCATATGTTTTTATTATTAGATTTAGACAACAAGGTTAGTACCATTAGATAGGTTAGATTTTTCAAATTTCAAAACATATTTTATTTCATTTTTCTGAGTTACAGATAATCAACTATGAATTTTGGAAAACATGACGAATTAGAAAATCCCAAAGATCCTCGTCAGCAAGGAAAATACGGTCAGAGGTCAACTAGATGACTCGGCCCAATAATCAGAGGCCAACTCAGCCAAGTCATCAGTCAATGCGCCCTCATTCAAGGGAAGAAAAAATGAGGTGAAAGGTTGAGAATTCCCCACATCAGGAATTCAAAGCAAAGAAAATAAACGAGGGTAGAACCAAAAAATCTTCCTTCATTATCTTCTACCTCAATGCTCAAATAAAAGATGAAAATCTATGCGACCCAGACCTCACAACAACAATTCAAAACCAAAATTGTGTTGGATAATTGGCAACCAGAATCCATGGTTGAGTTCCCTGTGTTGGTCCGAACTCAACGACTCCTGATACAGGTCCTACAAAGATAAGAAAGCTACTTGGATGGCTTTCTGCCATTACAAGCATGGAGGAAGCATCATCAAAATTGGGGAAACTGAACCACACCAAGAATCGGAGAAAACTAAGGGGGCGGATGGTTGCAGATGAGCATCACGAACGTCTCAGATTGTCCAATAGATTTCTCCAATATCAGAACCTTGGCGACGACCTTGCGGAGGCACCCACATGCTGACGGTAAAGAGGGATAGTGGGAGTATGCCCCTTGGGCCATAAGAGACTCATCTAGAACCAGGGGATGACTCCTGGTGATGAGTCAAATGTGAACAATCAATTTCCTGGAGGTTCGAAGGCCTCAGTGGCGAGGAGAAGGAAGAACAGAGCACGAATAGGGAGGGAAATAGAGGAAGAAGAAGACCAAGGCGTGGCTAGGTCTGGAGCAGAGAAACCCAACGGTGAAATAGGTGAGCGAGTTCGTAGTCGAGAGGGGAAGGTATAGGAGAAGATATCGCGAGGAAAGGTTAAGAAACGAGGGAGAGAGAGGGAGAGAAAGAATTGTTGGAGGAGAGGCTTTGTCAGCCTAATTTCCTAAAAGGGATGAGGTAGAAGTGAAATTAGTAGCCGCACAATCAAAGATCCATGGCCACTAAAGCACCCAAATTAAAAACCTAGGCGTGGAAGGTAATCAACCGAGAAACCTTATACAATTGCGAAAATAAATAAAGTGATATTTAAATATTTGTGTGTTTTGTTCTCAAGGTGTAAACATTATCCAAATTAAATGAAAATTTGCACATAGGCCAATTAAGGCATGATTCCGAATATAAAATTAGATTGGCCTTTTGAAAACTTTCAATGTGTTAAATAAATCAAATCTAATTTTCTCTTTCCTCCTTCATTAATGGCATTAGGATTATCCAAATTTGATGAAAATTGACCCACAAGTCATATTTCATGTGTTGAATACGAATTTGCTATCAATTTTACATGTTGGAGTTGTTTGCATATTTATTTAATATTTTGAAGGTTCTACACACTTTCTCTCTCATGATTTCACCTTTTAAGCAAACTTTCCCCAAATTGAATGAAAATTCGCCCAAAGGCTATATTTATTATGTAGATTATGAATCTAAGATTATTTTCTTCTTTTGGAGTCATTTATTATTTTATTTGATATTTTGGGGGAAAACTTCACATCTTCTTTCCCAATTTGAATTAAATGAATTATTATTATGTGAATAATGTGAAACTTGACTCCCAAGGCAATTGGGACCCAAGGAACATGATTTTTAAATTAGATTTCACTTTTAGGATTTCGTTTTATGAGATATGTCATATGGCCCATTAGTGGCCCATTATCTTAATTACTCATTCAATTAGGTTTATTAGGGTGATTTTACATGCTGCTCACAATGGTCATTCTAAACTTTTTTTTTCAAGTCTAACCTAAAACCATGTTTGGTCGAACCCAAAAGATCAAAGTTCTAGGGTTGGATTCGAGATCCAATATGTTACAACACTCCACCCCTAAAAAATAATTTCGTCCTTGAAATCTATTGATCCAAACATCAACAACCAACTAATCTCCACCCCTTAAAAAGGTTCAACCTAACAAGTCAAACTAATCAAATTTTAGGGCTACCCACGTCTCTTTTAGTTATGAAAGTTTTAGAGATTTATGTTATCCATGTATCCATCTAAAAGTCAGAACCAACTTAGGGTTGAGTTTTAGGTCCTTGTGTCTCTAACCTATTAACCCTACATGAGCATCCACAAGTCATAGGGTATGTCAACTACACCTTTATATCAAACCTAGTCACAACTCCAAAGTCAAAACTAGGGTTAGATTCTACCCAAATTAGAGTTTCTCTTCATTGTGACTTAGTTCAAGAAAACTTTGAGAAAAACCAGAGAAAATATTTTGTTTTGTACATATAGTATTATATGGAAAATATTTTGTTGTGAAAAACTTTTGCGAGTGAAATATGAAATTAGGGCCCACAATCAAAGCGAGAACCAAGTCAGAATTTCCATAATATGATATTTTATCATAGTCTCATCCTAAAATCAAACCTTGTTGCATAAAAAGATCATCATTGATTAAATCTAGGGTGAACACCTCACCTAGGGGAAACTATCTATGCTAAGGGTTCTAATAGGGAGACAAAATTGAAATAGTCAGATTCTGACTACCATGGGCTATGATACCTTGTTGTAAAAGAGTGAAATCACCCTTTTACTAAAATTTTGAAATATCAAACCTCCATTCCCAACATACCCAAAAGGTATGTTGAAAAGGGTGTAAGATTTTCAAATCTTTATTAATGGTATACAAAACTACCAAAGTGTAGCAGTGGAATAAAAACATGACTATATTCAATTATAAAATAAGGGAACATCTTAAACTTACACCATAAGGATCCATGTAGAGGAAAATATAAACCACCTCAAGATTGTATCCAAGCTTTAACTTCTCAATCTAAGTCCAAGTCAACATGCTTTGTCATCCAAGTCCTCCACCTATGGTTGGAAGCATACCCCATCAAGAAGAGAAAATAGAAGACATCAACAAAGGTTGGTATGTGCATACTAAAAAGTAAAATTGAGCAATATAATTGGAATAAAGGACAACACATATAAAAGGATTCTCATAGAAAAGACAAGGACTACCCAAATATGGCATAAAAGATAAGAATCATCATCATCATAAAATAAGATACTTGCCATAATCAAATAATAAAGTAGTTCCACATAAACACATATCAAGATTTGGGCACATAACCCATCAAGATTTTTGGGCACATAACCCATCATCAATTTAGGCACATAACCCATCATAAACACCATCAACCTTCATGCATGTGAGATAAGCATAGCCCTAGAACAATATAAAGACAAAGGCGGCCAAGTTCCATAAACTTGAAGCCTGTTAGAGAATGGCACATAACCAAACTCCCAATAAATATAAATGTGAGCCAAACCTCATAAATTTGAAACCCGGGTATGGGGTACATAACCTCCATCCCAAAAGCATATAGGGCACATGCCCAAAAACCAATGCAATTACACTACTCTAGTGCTACTGAATCACATAACATATAAAATGTAGAGGCAAGTAAAAAGTATAATCAGATTATACAAACTAGTCACCACAAAAGTGACCAACATATACATCCACCTCACAAGTGGGCAAAAGACATCACATGTCATCATATGGAGTTCCAACATGAACAAAGCATGGTATAAGAGTCCAAAAGAATATCCATGATCAAATGATCAATAACAAATAAGGTAGTTCACATGAACCAAGATATCTAAGACAAAAGACATATTGTGTAGGCTATTGTCCATAGAACCACAAGAATGAAGAAATATAAGTGAATTGCTCAACATAGAATAATAGGGGATACAACATACATAAGAGAGGGAAATTTCTCAATATATAAATAATATGAGATGCAATCATACCTCAACTTCAGAGTCTACTCAGTCCAAAGCCAAGTCTATGTCCAAGCCTAGGCCTCCAAAGAACCTATGATGCAATTAGGTGGGATTAGGGTTAGGTTTCCATTAATTATTCAAAACCCTAAAAATCACCTTTTTATTATATGTGAATTAGGTTAACAAAACCATGTCATATTTTAGATTATATTTTTCTGAGTTCAAAACATATTTTATTATATTTTCTGACTTATATATATTTAGTTATGAATTTTACAAATTATTATATAATTAGGAAAGTCCATGACAAATCACATGTTTTTAGTATTAGATTTAGATAACAAGGTTGGTACCATTAGATAGATTAGATTTTTCTAATTTCAGGACATATTTCATTTCATTTTTCTGAGTTACAGATAATCAACTATGAATTTTGGAAAACTTGACCAATCAAAAAATCCCAAAGATCCTCGTCAGCAAGAAAAATCCAGTCAGCGGTCAACTAGATGACTTGGCCCAATAATCAGAGGCCAACTCAACCAAGTCAGCAGTCAATGCAGTCCTCATTCAAGGGAAGCAAAAATGAGGTGAAAGGTCGAGAATACCCCTGGTCAGGATATCAAAGCAAAGAAAAGAAACGAGGGTAGAATCGCAAAATCCTCCTTCATTATCTTCTACCTCAATGCTCAAACAAAATATGAAAACATGTCTGGCCCAGACCTCACAACAAAGATTCAAAACCAAAATAGTGTTGGATAATTGGCAACCAGATCCATGGTTGAGTTCCTTGTGTTTGTCCAAACTCAACGACTCCTGATACATGTCCTACATTGATAAGAAAGCCACTTGGATGGCTTTCTGCCATTACAAGCATGGAGGAAGCATCATCAAAATTGGGAAAACCAAACCACACCAAGAATTGGAGAAAACTAATGGGGCAGATGGTTGTAGACGAGCATCATGAACCTCTCAGATTGTCCAACAGATCTCTCTTAGATCAGTACCTTGGTGACGACCTTTCATGGTGCCCACAAGCCGACAGTAAAGAGGGATAGTGGGGGTACACCCCTCGGGCCAGAAGAGACTCATATAGAACTAGGGTATGACTCCTGGTGATGAGTCGAACGTGAAGGATCAATTTCCTAGAGGTCCGAAGGCCTTAGTGGCGAGGAGAAGGAAGAACAACGCACGAACATGGAGGGAAATAGAGGAAGAAGAAGACCAAGGCATGGCTTGGCCTGGAGTAGAGAAACCAAATGGTGAAATAGGCGAGAAATTTCACGGTCGAGAGGGGAAGGTATAGGAGAAGATATCGTGAGGAAAGGTTAAGAAACGAGGGAGAGAGAGGGAGAGAAAGAATCGTTGGAGGAGTGGCGTCATCAACCCGATTTCCAAAAAGGGCTGAGGTAGAAGAGAAGTTAGCAACTGCACGATCAAAGATCCATATCCACTAAAGCACCCAAATTACGAACCCAGACGTGATAGGGAATCAACCGAGAAACCTTATACAATTGGGAAACTAAATAAAGTGATATTTAAATATTTGTGTCTTTTGTTCTCAACTTAAATTGAGGGTGCAAACATTATACAAATTAAATGAAAATTTTCACATAGGCCAATTAAGGCATGTAGATTCCGAACATAAAATTGGATTGGCCTTTTGAAAACTTTTAGTATGTTAAATAAATCAAATCTCATTTTCTCTTTCCTCCTTCATTAATGGCAGTAGGATTATCCAAATTTGATGAAACTTGATCCACAAGTCATATTTAAGGTGTTGGATATGAATTTGTGATCAATTTTACATGTTGGAGTTGTTTGCATATTTATTTAATATTTTGAAGGTTCTACACACTTTCTCTCTCCTAATTTCACCTTTTTAGCAAACTTCCCCAAATTGGATGAAAATTCACCCAAAGACTATATTTATTATGTAGATTACAAATCTTAGATTATTTTCCTCTTTTGGAGTCATTTATTATTTTATTTGATATTTTGGGGGAAAACTTCACATCTTCTTTTCCAATTTGAATTTAATGAATTATTATTATGTGAATAATGTGAAACTTGACTCCCAAGGCAATTGGGACCCAAGGAATACGATTTTAAACTTAGATTTCACTTTTGGGATTTATTTTTATGAGATGTCATGTGACCCATTAGTAGCCCATTATCTTAATTACTCATTCAATTAGATTTATTAGGGTGATTTTACATGTATTAGCTCACAATGGTCATTCTAAACTTTTTTTTCAAGTCTAACCTCAAAACATGTTTGGTCAAACCCAAAAGGTCAAAGTTCTAAGGCAGGGTTTGATATCCGGTATGTTACAAAGCTTTCAATGGAGGAGTTAGAAAAGTCAGGCCGTTACAGTTATTGACAAAATGAGCCAAAATAATTGTCATGACAAGCATTATTATTATTGAGTAAGTATATAAAATGATCATAATGTTGATGCTAATTTATTTATATGGGGAAAAATGATTTCCTATATATATGGTGAAAGTATAGTGAATGCAATTATGGTTATTTCTTCCAAGTGGTTAGTACAATTTGTGCACATGTAATACCCACTAAATCCTCTCTTCATACATTCATTGCCAATAAAGAATTTTTTGTGTCCTATGAGCCATAATAGAATGTGAACTTTGGGTGGTATTTAATATTTATAAATATTTACAATAACGAATTTTTTTGCAGGGGGGCTTATGCACCAAAAGTGGTAAGTCGTGATTGGTAAAATAGAAGCCAACAAAACCAAAGCTCAACTATCTGGACCATTGGAGGGACATGTAAAGATCTCTAAATGCCCAAGATCTGTAGGGAAGACCCCATGTCAAGGATGTTTATGTGGGCACCTAGGGGCCACATATATAGGTATCATGGGGTGATTTCCCATTATATATCCCCTAAAGTTGGATAAGTGCAAATATAAACATAAAAGTGTCATATATTCTCATTATCTAAGAAGGTTTGTCAAGGGGTGGTGGGAAAATGTGAGTCGAGGAGAAGATTCAAGATGAGAATGGTAGAATCATTGGGTGGGGGCAGTGTCACAACAGTCTCAATCAGAAACTTTAACATACCAAATTCTAGACATTTTCTATTTTGGCCCTCTTTCCCATCTTTTTCTTTCCTTTCTATCCTTCTTGGCCTTTCTATTTAATTTGTGGATATTATGGTGGTTTAGTGAACATTTGTTCACCTTTTATGCCAACATTTGGGTTTATGCACAAATACCTCAGTAGGAATTCAAGTTATGGGACTGAAGTGCAAATTGTCCACTTAAGTAATAAAAATAATAAAAAATTTCATGCTAGAATTTTCTAGGACTTTTTAGAATATGAAAAAGAAAAGAAATCCCAATATATATATAAAGGAGATGATAAATGTAATAATTGAAGATAATATGGGATATAATGGATAAAAGGAGTTAATGTGGAATATATTGTTTCAAAAATCATAAATGAAAACCCACAAAGATAATTTGGCACTCAATCTCGTTTTCTTGATCTAAAAGATACTTAAGGGCCAAGTATCACCTAATTTGGAAGATAAATGTAAATATTAAAGCCTTTATTAAAAGAAAATAGGAAATCAACCAATAAAGTGAAATAAAATATCTAATGTCTTCAAATTGGAAAACTAACTCCAAATTCATAATCTAAACATGGAAATAAGCTATTGGGCAAATTTGTAACTAATTTGGATAATGTTTGGATAATGAGTAAAAGTAGGAGAGAGAAAGTGTGTAGAATCTTCTATACATTAAATAAATAATGAAATAATCTCAACATGTGAAATTAATGACAAAATCATATCCAAGGCACTTAGGTAGACTTGTGGGTGAAGTTTCATGAAATTTAAGGAATCTTACCACCACTTATGAAGGAAGAAAGAGAAAATGAGTTTTGAATTATCTAACCTATTAAAATCCTAAAAAGGGAAAACTAATTCCATATTCAGATTCTACACATCAAAATCAATCAAGATGTCAATATTTATTAAATTTGAAAATTGTTTGAGCCCTCAAAAGAGGAAAGAGAAAATCATTAATTAATATCATGTCACTTTAGTCGAATTTGAATAGGAATAAAAAATTAAATGTAACACTTTAGGCAATGTGCGTGTGAATCTCAACCATTGGATCTTGATCTGATGACTCATGCATCATCATCTACCTTGATTTGGTTTGGGAAATAGAAGTTTATTTTTACAAAAATTAAAAAGTGGATATCTCTCTCTCTACTTGCTCATTTCTTGATTTTTGGACCCCCATTTTCCTTTTTAGATTTTGCATCTTTTGGTACCCTACTCATTTGGTTTCATGAAGAATCAAAGAAACTCCCAAAGCTTTCTCCCCAAGCTTCGGTGCCCCCCTTCGAAAACCCTAATCCATGCCTCCTTGCCTATATATACCCATACCCGAGCATCCCCTTCATCTTTGCAACCCAACACAACCTTCAATTGTTCGTATCATCGTCGTTTTGTCCCCCGCCGAGTGGCCGATGGTGCTAAACTTGCGATGGTGCATTCTCTCACCTCCCTCCATCACCGACCTAATTGTAGGTATCCTTGAATTCGATTCACTATGTTCTTTCTTTTGGGTCTCTTCTCGTTGAGTTTGGTTGCGAATCAGTTTTTTACCCAATTTTGTTGGGCTTCGACCGAGCTACTCCACAGCCATGTCACATGAGTGAAGGGAGGAGAAGACGACCCCGTGTTGATTTACCACTTTGCCCTCCACTTTTCCTCTTGCCCTCTCTGTTTCGCGCTAGGGGTAGTTTCACCCTTTTGATTCGTGTTGACCGCGGCTTGACCCGGCCTTGACCGCATGACTTAGTCGCCCCTTATTGGGCCAAGTCAGAGGGTGGGCCCAACCCCTCTCTATCCCTCTCTCTCTTTCTCTTGGTTTTTCAAATAAGTTTGCCTACGTGGCATTTGTGATTGGTAGACATTGCAAAAATCATAACTTTTGATTCGATTGTCCAAAAATAAAAATAAAATATGTTCTAAACAACTTGGAAAAATATGATATTTCCAATAAAAATATTTTCAAAGGTTTATTTCGAGTTTTGTCGGAGGTGATTTTCTAAAAATGAATTAATTAGTTAAAAATCACCAAAAATGTATCTAAAAGTCCGTATCTTCAAAATACATAACATTACATGTTATTTTGATCAGAAAACCCTAACTAAGATAGTAGTGATGTTTTCAGGACCTAAATCGGTGGTTTGTAGAAAAATTTGATAACTTTGGTGTTTTAAGTCTTTCATGAGTGTACATGGTTCTAATACATCAACATGGTTATGAAATTAGGACAAGTGGACCCTGATTTTGTTTAAAGGTTGTGAAAAGTGGTTTGTAGGGTTCTAAGGAAAAGGTATGTGCATTTACACCTTAAGTTGGGAATATTTGTGCCTTAACCTATTTTTCTATAATGAGGCTTTATTAAACCCTATTTCATATACTCTTGAAACTTTTGCTATACTTGCCTCATAAATCAGTTTTGGAATATTATTATTGGGTCTTGGTACCCCACTACCATGCTTATTGGTTCATATGATTATTCTTTCCATAACTACTCTTTCTAGTGTGCAGATGTATGTTCTATTTAAATTAAAGTAGCAGTACATGTATACAACCACCCACAGAGGGCATGTAAATAATCGCACTGGGGAATGTCTTATTCTCCCCATAATATTGTAGGTGACTGGGAATGTCTTATTTTCCCCTCACCTAAGGTTAGAGGTCCAGTAGGTGCATCAACCCTACTTAGTTAGGTAGACATAATTATCTTACATGCAAATCCTTTTAATATATTTTTTAATGGCAAGCTTCTTGTTATATAGCATCATTCTCTTGTTATCTTCATCTAATGATGACCCCTAGCCTACTTTTACACGCTTTACTTTCCTTGTTATCCTGAACATATTTTGTGACACATACTTTTCTCTCTTGTTCCCTTTTGTTGGGTGCCTTCCCAACCACCCAGGTACTGAGCAAGGTGATGGATATGTCATGAAGAGCATATCTTTGGCTTGGACCTAGCTGATGGAGATAATGCTTGGAGATAAGATTGTGGTAGTTAGACTTCCCTCTATCTAGATGCTAATTGTGTATCTTGATGTAAACCCTAATGGGAGAATTTGATGTATTTTTATAAACCTTTTTATGAAGATTGATTATAGTCTGAAATTTTTATTCCGTTGCTTTCCAATGGTGTTTTGTTTACCAAATTTAGTAAAGGGGTGAATTCACTCTTTTACAACATGGTATCAGAGCCTATGGTAGTTGGAATCTGACTAATTCTATTTTGGTCTCCCTAGTTAGAACCCTAGACTTGCATAGTTCCCTTTAAGTGACATGTTTACCCAAGATTTGATCTATGTTGATAAAAGATTGATTTAGGATCTTATAGTTACACATTAGAATCACATTGAGTAAAAACCTAACCTATTTACCATTGAAAGATGCTTAAGTAATCATAATAACTTAATGTTGTTTAGGATTGCCTTTAGGCAATTATTAGGGCATGAAGTTGAAGCAAAGGTGTCTAGAAAGGATTAGGTTTTAGGGGCTGAAAATATTTTCCTCCGTGCCACTAGCTTGGTTTACGAGGACTCCCAGATCCATATGATATCGACCTGGCTTGAGCTGATATGGATTGTCTGAAATAGTTTGCTTTTAGGCAATAGTAACCTTAGACTTCTATGTTGTATATCTTTGGGAATCCAAAGTTTCACGTGTATGATGACTTGTTTGAGGATGGATACAAAGATAGTTTCCTTATGTCCCTTAGGACCACATGCTTGGATAGTTTATCCCTAGAACCTAGACTTGAAGTTTGGGGTTAAGTTAACTATCATAGTGCACAGTGGAAGTGTGATGGATCTTGTATAAATGTTTAGTTAGACTCATCGTTTAACCCTAGTGTAGTTTGTCTTGTTAGGTCGAACCCTTTAAGGAGTGGAGTATAGTTAGTTTGGTGATGTTGGGTGGTTAGGTTTTGAGGATGATATCCTATTTAGGGGGATGGAACCCTATGACATCTTGAGACCTATCTAATCTATCTTTAGAAACCCTAACTCCATGAATAGGAGGTTAGTATGCTTGGATCCTTGGTATTGACCAAACATGTAATAGTAGTAACTCTAAAATGCTCATTCATATATTAATGAACATATAGTGATCATCTAAGGAATAATTCATAAGTTCAAACCTAATGAATATCCAATGCACATATTATGAATATCAATGCTAATTGCCAATATGTAAGATGTTGATCATGACATGAACCTATAAACCCTAATGGTATGATGAGAAAGATAATTGTAATGTAATTTGGACTTAATGCTTGTTAAGAATGAATAAGTGAAAAATAATGGTCATATTAACCTAAACCCTAAGTTGTAATCACCTAACCTTAACACATACATCCTTAATGCCTTTCATGATACATTAATGATGTTAAATGCCATAATTAGTTAACATACTTTGATACATATAAATGATATATATATATATAATAATCTATTCACATATTAATCAGTCATCAATATGAAATGCATGTTACCTTGTTATATAATACACACATGGTTAGTCACCTAATGTGAATCAATTCATTGATATATGTCTCACTTTGATCATTAAAATCATATAATGGCCTCACTATGGATAAGAAGTAATTGGATTCACATAAATGCACATGATCAATATTAAGAAGTGAATAAATATGAGAAAATGAATAATAATGACACTAATATGAATAAGAAAGGTAATGCGACAATGTTTAATATACATACAAGTAATCAATGTGACATAATTTAGATTAATTATAGACTTAATAACAAATTGAATCAGATGTCCTACAGATGCAAGATAATTTGTTATAATTAATAAAATGATAATATGAGGATAATGAAGTGTAAGTCCAAATTATTAATGATCAAATCCATTGAGATAATTGAGTAACATCTAATTGTGCATAATAATGAAATATAATTCTTTTTGGCAACCAGGTGAATATGACATAACATAATTAAAAGAATAATAATGATATTGTGATATCCTAATAAATATAATGAGCCAAAAATGTTAATAATGTTTAATCTCATAAAAAAATCTTAATAATGGGACCCTAGGTGATCCTTGAGAACTTGACCTATGTCGAGATGCTTGTGGAGTATATGTTGATGAGATGTTTGGTGGAAGTTATGGTTGGAGAAATAACTTGAAGTTTGTGATGAGAGGTTGCACACTCACCCTTCCCTAATTGCTTATGATTTTGGGGACAAAATCCTCTGTAAGGGGTGGAGTGCTGTATCATACCAAATTATGGACATTTTGTATTTTGGCCCTCTTTCCCATCTTTTTCTTTCCTTTCTATCCTTCTCGGCCTTTTTGTTTAATTTGTGGATATTGGTGGTTTAGTGAACATTTGTTCACCTTTTATGCCAGCATTTGGGTTTATGCACAAATACCTCAGTAGGAATTCAAGTTATGGGCCTGAAGTGCAAATGGTCCACTTATGTAACAAAAATAATAAAATATTTCGTGCTAGAACTTTCTAGGATTTTTTAGAATATGAAAAAGAAAAGAAATCCCAAAATATATATAAAGGAGATGATAATGGTAATAATTGAAGATAAAATGATATATAATGGATAAAAGGAGATAATGAGGTATATATTGTTCCAAAAATCAAAAATGAAAAACCACAAAGATAGTTTGTCACTCAATCTCGTTTTCTTGATCTAAAAGATTCTTAATCTAAACATTAAATATTAAATGTAAATATTAAAGTCTTTATTAAAAGAAAAAAAGAAATAAGCCAATAAAGTGAAATAAAATATCTAATGTCTTCAAATTGGAAAAATAACTCCAAATTCATAATCTAAACATGGAAATAAGCTATTAGGAAAATTTGTAACTAATTTGGATAATGAGTAAAAGTAGGAGGGAGAAAGTGTGTGGAATCTTCTATACATTAAATAAATAATGAAATAATCTCAACATGTGAAATTAATGACAAAATTGTATCCAAGGCACTTAGGTAGACTTGTGGGTGAAGTTTCACAAAATTTAAGGAATCTTATCACCACTTGGGAAAGAGGAATGAGAAAATGAGTTTTGAATTATCTAACCTATTAAAAGTCCTTTAAAGGCAAAACAAATTCCATATTCGGATTCTACACATCAAAATCAGTCAGGGTGTCTTTTATTAAATTTGGAAATTGTTTGAGCCCTCAAATGGGGAAAGAGAAAATCATTAATTAATATCATGTCACTTTAGTCAAATTTGAACAGGAATAAAAAATTAAATGTCACACTTTAGGCAATGCACACGTGAATCTCAGCTATTGGATCTTGATCTGATGACTCGTGGGTCGTCACCTACCTCAGTTCGGTTTGGGAAACAAAAACTTACTTTTGTGAAAATTAAAAACTAGATATCTCTCTCTACTTGCTCATTTCTCACAATTTTTGGACCCACATTTTCCTTTTTGGATTCCACATCTTTTGGTACCCTACTCATTTAGTTTCATGAAGAATCGAAGAAACCACCAAAGCTTGCTCCCCGAGCTTCAGCGGCCCCCTTCGAAAACCCTAACCCATGCCTCCTTGCCTATATATACCCATACCCCGAGTATGTTGGTATGTATGCCCTGAGAGCCAATCATATAATGATTGGATTGGGATATATTATGATTGATTTAATAAATATCATAGGCAAGCTTCCGATTTATTCTGGTTCAATCAGTTATGAGATAATGATAGAATAGATTGAATGTCTAAAGAATTACAGTACTCAATGACGTATTGTAACATCCTCAATTTCTTGGCTAATATAAGCTTATAATGTGTGGTTTTCTAATAAGTGTATGCTAAGGGACCTAATGAACCTGACCATGGCTAGGTATGTAATTAAGTTCGCAAAATTTATAATATAAGTCACCTAGTCCACCAATTCACGCATATGGCTTAAATGTGTATGATTGTAGTCGAATGTAGATGAAAATAATTGAATTATTCATGTAAAAAATAATGTGACAAATGTATATAATATGATGACCTGAGTTACTGTTTGAGCCCTAGACCGACTTAGGTCCCCTTATTAAGGAAGTAAAGTAATTTTGAACTAATGTATCATAAGAAAGTTTTAATTGAAAAAATATTTTACTTCGAGAATTAGTTTCACAACCAATAAACAATTTAGCTTATGGACTCATTTCAAGACCAAGGAATGGGCCATTGGCCCTAGAATTAAATGCAAGTTGGTTTGAATTAATAGAGGTTTACATATGGATCCTTTATATACAAAATTGGAAATAGATTATCTTGTACTCATAATAAGGTTTCAAAATATTTTAGTAGATAGATAATTAGAGTATAAAATTATAAGAGAAATTTTAGATAATTTGTTTTATCAAGTGGACTAGGCAATTAAATAAGTAATTATCTAGATTTTACCTAAAAGGTTGATTTAGGGTATTTACCCATTTATTTTTGACCTAAGACCATGCTAAATGAAGGATAATGAAAAGATAATCTCAATTCAGAAATTTGGGATTAAGTAGAATTACTATTTAGCAGAAGTAATTATTTCTTTGAGTTGGACTTCAATAAAAAACAAAAGAAAATAAAAAAGGGGGTGAGACTTCTAGTCTCGCGGACTGAAGAATAGCGGCTCCGGATGAAAAGAGCTCGAATAGAGTTTTGTTAAAAGGGGACTTGGCATGAGATTCGATAAAGGGGAAGCTGCATAAAGCCTTAGATTCATGTAGAGAAGGCATTACCACAATCTATATTAGGGTTTCATGGTTTTTGGAGAGGAAATGAGGAGAATGAGGTGAGGGGAAGTCAGCCGACGCAGTGTGCCTGCATTTTTGGGTCCCTTGATCCCTACCCCCTTATCCGAGGGGCAGTTCCACCCATGACAAGCAAATGATCATGAAGTTGGTGGGGATGCTTTCTTTGTGATCTCGTCTCTAGGGAGATGAAGCCGTCCGTTGACCTGGATGGCCACAATAGCACTAGTCAGAGCTTCAAAAAAAGAAGGTACGGGAGGTGAGGAGGATGAAGGGCAACTGATCATTCTATGGGAGAGTATGAGAGAGCCTAGAAAACCTTTGTGTGCTCTCAATCTGGCCTCTACACCGCCAAAACCTTGATATTGGCCACCGGAAAGCACCCCACGAGGGCAATGCTCTACTTCTACAGCGCAACAGGGGAACCACACTCCCTGTGTCGCACGTTGATAGAAGTAGGAAGGCAGGGTTTGAGTTCTTTCCCACTGGGTCATCCATGGGCCGCCGTTTGTGAGGCCCAACCATCCTGAATGAAATTAGAAAACAAGGTAATAAGAATGGTTCAATTTAAATTTGTTAAGATACTTTAGGGACTTATAGAAAGTGATCGACTTGTCTAAATATGGTGTATGAGGGATCATTGGAAAGGCTGAGATATGAGGAACATCTTGAAGGAGACTCAAAACTCTAGAAAGATCTAGATAAGGTAATTTTATTTAAGGAAAAGTTAGATAGGTTGATCATGCACATATATGTTTAGACCTTGTTAAATTGATGTCGTAGGTGTGAGCCTCATCACAGAACTTCAAGGAAGTGTTATACCATGAATTCTAAAGGATTTAGACCTGACTGGAGGATCCAAAATGAAGATGTTATTATCTCTGACATAGGTAAGTGATTCATGCCCATGAGTACTCATGTTTTAAGTTCAGTATGTTTACATGTCTCCTAATAAGACTTTCATGATTTATATGGTTCAATGTTCTAAGATTTTAAAGCAAACAAGAATATTCTCATATCTCTATCATTATGTAAGTTCAGATACCCAAAATCTCAAATAGAAATATGTTCCTCAAAATAGGTGTGACTCATGGAGCAAGTCCATGAGAAAGATAAAGAATCATGTTCCTATAAGATTTCTTAGAAATGTTTTAAATTAATGAATAAAATTATAAGATAAGATATCCAAGTAATGTTTCCATACTTAGTTGGTGATTGGGGATAGCTTTGTATTGAGAATTTAAGTACACATATGTTATTAGGATTTATCATATTTATAGGCATAACTATGTATTAAGATTTCAAGTAGAAACATGCCATTGAGATTTCATACATATGTAGAGATCTACGCACTAGATTCCTTAGAATGAATAATATCTAGAAATCAAGTATAATGTAAGAATATGAATTTGAAAATATTAATACATGGTCCATTTTTCTAAATAAATGTACATTTGGGATCAGAATGTATTGTAAATTGAGCTATGATGATAATATAAATTATTATGTATTAAGTTATGATTATGTTTCAAGATGAGATTTTATAAGATTCCTATCTTAAGGTTTAAGTTGTAAAACGTAAGCTCATATGTAAACATTAAGATTCATGATAAGATCAGATTTAATAAGATCTTATAAAGGTTAAATCATCTTGTTAGAATTCATATTCTTAAATACTTTATATTTAAGCTACTTTCATAAATTTGACTTAAAATGCTTTGTATACTTAGTATTTCTATATTCAATTTAGTTTCTTTCTCCTAAGTGTTTGAACTCATTTATCACATATCTATTGTCAAAAGTTATGTAAGTCACTATATCCAATAAGAGTTTCAGAATAAGGTTTATCTAGATAATAAGAATATCATATCTAGATTCAGACTTAGACTACTCATTATGTGAGCAACCAGATATTGAATAAAAATATATGGGAAGGGTTTTAAACCTAAACTCAGTTATGTAGTGACTGAGATTCATATTCATACTCAGATGTAGATTCAGTTCATAATTTAAGAATAAGAGATTCAAAAATTCAGATTTAGAGTTCAGTACATGCTCAATACTCAATAATCAATCTCAGATAAGTTCAGTTATCAGTTTTAATATAAGATAAGTTCAGATTCAGTATTCAATAAAGATATCAGTATTCAGCTTCAGTTCAGATTAAGAATTAAGTAAGTTTAGACTTAAGATAAATAAGTCGAAACCTTCACATAATACATTATATGATAAGTCCTCATTCAGTTAGTCCTGGGACGATTCAGAGGCATGTGTTGCCAACTTAGAGGCATTTGTTTCCAATTCAGAGGAGTGTTTACTCCAATTCAGAGGTGTTGCATCACTAATTCAGGGCATAGATATGCCAATTCAGAGACACCTCGGTGTCATTTAGGGCATGTAGTGCCAATTCAGGGTACTTCGGTACCATTTCAGGGCATAGATACGCCAATTCAGGAGGACTTATTGTATAATGGTGGCCACAATCAGATAAAAATTGTAAGTAAAAGATACCTTAGTTTAGAGCATGCCCATAATCTCATCCATGAGTATGATGATAGGGAATCAAATATGATAAGTATGACCCAAGCACTTTGGTGCAGGTCTTGAGATCCATGTACCAGAGTACATGACTCCAAAATAGGATAAGGCAGAAAGATAAGAATTCTGATCCAGAAATAAGAGATTATATGTTTTAGATTTCACTCAGAGCTTGATGTTAGTTTCTCGTTTATAATGTCAAATTTCAGTTTATTAGTCATGTACATTTTTGAATACTCATGCCACTTACTCTAACGACTGTTTTTCTTAATGCATGGTTGGGGACGCGATGTCCGCAGGTTTTTGGAGCAATTGAAGAACAAAAGAACAAGAAAAGGCCTAACAGATTATCAAGATTTCCTAGTGGGGTGCCATTTACAAAGTCGATCCAAACTTTAGACATATTTTTTTCTTAGTTATGCTACCAAACAGATTAGATCTTATGGTTAGAAGATGATGTAGTTTTCTATTGACAAGCACTATGTATGAATTGGTTTTATAGTTATGCAAAATGTTTCATTTACTATCATTGCAATGGTAATCATGTTTGTGACACCCCCAGTTGAAAAGAAGAAAAAAAATGCTTCCATTCATGTGATATGAAATTCAGGTTGTTACAGGTATGCCTTCAAGTACGTGACTTGAACGATGAGATCATACAAATGGTAAGAGTTTGTACATTCTTGTTTTGTCCCTAGTCGGATGTTATTATGGAAGGTTGATAGACAACAATGACACAACAAGACTAGAGTTTGTGTTGGTTGATGATAGAGTCTCATTAGTCATGATATATGATATCAAACCAAGCACATAGATGCATGTTAGAGAATAGTGTATCAGATAGACCCACCGTGAGAGTAACATATGGAACCATGACATGGTAGTCACAGTCAACTCTCACAATGATGGTGGTGACTGTGATTCTTAGACTTGAAATCACTACACTCATCACATGTCGTTGGGTACACTTTGACATCATCAAACGCGGTCCTGAAATATGGATTGTTATAAAGGTGATGATTGGGTGACTTTGACACATGGGGTTTTGACTGTGAGTGATATATATGGGATTTGTCCCTCCTGAGGGAGTATGATGTCCATGGCCACTTGATAAGTGAGACTGAGAAAGGCATGGACATGCATGTGTGAGTCAATATGTGATATTAATGGCACACATATCTTAGACAGTCTTCTTTGGATCAAGGAACATGAATGAACATTGAAAGGATGCCATATCCATGCCTTGAGTTCATTCAGGATATCAGAGACAAAGGAATTATACATTCACTGGAACACCGATCACAAACTGTAGGATTGAAAGTTGTTCTCCAACTTTCCTTTTCACTTGGGTAGCATTGATGTGCGACTAGGTACTGCTCTTTGCATAGAATGTCATAAGCTAGTTATGGACATTCACTGCCAACGTGAAATGGGACCTATAGCGTCACACACAAAGGATTGACCTGGAAGAGGATTTTATCCATGAATGATGTTTGGATTGATTACTAAAGGTGTTTAGGTACTCAATCAAACATTCAATCATTTGACTTGACTCAAAATCATCAAGTTCAAGCATTGAACTAATTGATTTGAGTGTCGGATTGATTGAGAATTGCATTGACTGTGTTCTGCATGATCTGGACCACCAACTAACTGGTTCACTGGGTGAACCGATTGGCTCATGATCAATGAGACGACTGGTTCATGTATCCAAATGAGCAGTGTTGGGTTGTCCTGATTTGTGAGAAAAGTTTTTTTTTCATTTCACTTGTACAATTTTTTTTTTGCTCGGTAAGCGTCTTTCTCTTTATTAGATAGAAAAGAAGAGTGTTATGTATAGGTAAAGATGAAAAAGAAAGAAAAGCGAGAACACCTATACATCAGTGCTAAGAAGAACAAACAATCAATCATACAGACATACTATCTCTACTATGCTTTTCCAGCATTTTTTATTATCAGCAGCCACACTTCTAAAGATTCTGTGGTTCCTCTCTCTCCAGATGATTAACATAGTAGTAAGGCAAAAAAGTTGCTATTTTTTCATCTTCATCTTCAAGCAGTCTTCAGGACACTTAGGAACAATGACAATATACCCATCATTCACGCCATTTCTCCAGGTTGTAGCAGCAAAGTCACAAATAAAAAAGACATGAGCAATACTTTCAGAATCTTCCTCATAGAAACAACAGTGAGAGGCAAGATGAAACCCCACCTTCTGTAGATAATCAAGGGTGGGTAACTTTCCTAAATTTTTTTTCCATGCATTGATAATCATGACTCTACGATGATCAAATTTCCAAAGCCAATTAGCCCAAATAGGATACGACTTATTGCCTCTAATAACATTCCAAGCATCTTTAATCTTCAAAAGATGAAGACCTTGAATACTAATCGAATCCTCATCATAAAGCTTGATACCTGCCTCATCAATACATCTCCTGAACTCCTTAAAGCATCTTCTCTCCGGGATGACCCAATTTTTATTACTAATGAAACTACTAAGAAAACCATTCAAACCACAGCCAATCTTTAGAACATTAGTAGTGTCAATACATTCACCCAGGAATTTATTACCAGACAGCCATGGATCCTTCCATATTCTGAAACATGATCCATTCCCAATGCGTAGCTTAATAAGAGGTTGTATTATACTTATGTAACTACATAGCTGCTTCCACATCCACGAGCTATTAGGATTACCTTTTCTAGACCAAAAAGAGTCATTCTTTAAATATTTCCCGTTTAGCCATCTCACCCATAAAAAATCCTTTTTTGAAGCAATATTCCAAACATTCACAACCATACCAGTAGTATTAGAGTCTTCAACCTTCCTTATCCCCAATCCGCCCTCTTTCTTAGGCTTACAAACTTGGTCCCATTTCACATAATGAATCTTCCTCTCAACAGATGACCCTTCCCATATAAAATTTTTACAGATACGATTTATCTCCTTCATAGTACTAGCAGGCAAAGGAAAGGTCGCAGACCAGAAAAGGTGCAAAGCATTCAGAGTAGAATTCACAAGCTCTAATCTCCCTCCAAACGATAAGGTTTTCATATTCCAGTTCTCTAACTTCTTAATCTTATCAATAAGAGGCAAACAATAAGAATACTTCAGCTTTCCACAAAAAAGAGGCAGCCCAAGATATCACATAGGGAACACTCCTTTATTAATCTCTAAGATATTAGCAATAATGTCCCCATTCACATTTTTACTACAAAACACATGGCTCTTGTTAGGATTCATAACCAACCCAGAAATATTCCCAAAGTGCTTCAAAAGAGACTTAATAGACTTAGCATTCTCAGAATTGCCTTTCGCAAAGATCATTACATCATCAACAAATAAAGTATGCGAGATAGCAATATTCCCATTACGAAGAGGTTCAAAGATATTCCTTTTCATAGCATTCTCCATCATAGCACTGAAACCATGCATAGCAATGACGAATAATGAAGGCGCCAGAGGGTCACCTTGGCAAATACCGTTGGAAGGAAAGATCACCTCAGAAGGACATCCATTGAAAAGAATATGCATGTTGGTGGTCTTCATAATAGTCTTGATCCAATCAATAAAACAGTAAGGAAAATTCATCTTCTCCAACACCTTGAACAGAAAAGGCCATTTAACCGAATCATAGGCTTTAGTTAAATCCTCCTTAATGCACATCTTATCACTACTATTGCTAAGATTGAAATCACTGATCAAATCATTTGCCAACAAGAGAGCATCTGCAATCTTTCTCCCTTTGATAAAAGCAATTTGGTTAGGACTAATGACGGATGGTAGAATAACCTGAAACCTATTTGAAAGGACCTTAGAAATAATCTTGTATAAGAAATTGCACAAGGTAATAGGTCTCCAGTCACTAATATTCTCAGCATCAAGAGTCTTAGGAATGAGAATAATATAGGATTTATTGACCTCTTTAAGAAGCTTATTGCTGCTGAAGAAATTAAGCACTTCTTTAGTGACATCCTTGCCTATGATTTCCCAGGTAGTTTTAAAGAAGTGTCCATTAAAGCCGTCTGGACCAGGAGCCCTGTCTCCATCAGCTTCCTTGATGACTTTCTCCACTTCATCTTTAGTAACCAAATCTCTAATCATATCAAAATGCTCAACAGAGATAGTAGGCATGTCCCAATTAGAATCCCACACCTCACTAGCATCACTAGTGAACTTGTTGAAAATATCATTAAAGTAATTGTGAATGTGATCAATAATTTGAGTTTCATCATAGGTTTTACAACCACCAATATTAAGACATCTCATACAATTTCTAACAGCTCTATTCTTGATAGAATTATAGAAGAAGGAAGTGTTTTTATCACCAAGTTTCAACCAATTTACCCGAGATAGCTATTTGGCAAAGGATTCTTCTCTTTCAGCAGCACCCTTCATAGCTTTGCTTTTATTAGTTGCAATATCCCTCAAATTCTTATCATCAGGTGCTTTATCCGCAACATCTAAAGCTTCTATAGCTTCAAACTCCAGGATTTTAGCTGAATCTTGAATATTACCAAAGGTATCTTTATTCCAATTAATGAGCTTATCCTTCACATTCTTAAGCTTCCTTGTAACTCTAAACATAGGATTACCAACCACCTCTACCTCCCAAGCATCTTTCACAACTTTTAAAAAATCAGGGTGACTTGTCCAGGAATTGATAAACTTGAAGTAGCTTTTCTTCTTCTTAACGTATTTACTCATCCTGATAATTAATTGACGATGATAACTGTGAATAGTATTATTAATATCTCCCCAAGAATCTTTGAATTCATCCATGAACTCAAAATTGTGCAAAGCCCTGTCAATTTTTGACATAATGAATTGATCACCTCCATGCATGTTATCCCAGGTGTAAAAATCACCTTTAAGATCTAAATCAACAAGGTCAGAATTGGCAAACACTTTATTGAAATCATTCATCGCTTTCAGAGAATAAAACCCCCTGCCTTTTCTCTCATGAGAAAACCGAATAGCATTAAAATCACCAAAAAGCAGCCAAGGACCAATTAACTTTGAATGAATCTTAAGAATAGAATCCCAAAGTTCACCTCTTCTTTTTTCATCATTTTGTCCATAGACCACAGTCAAGAATAAGGTAGTATCTTTGTAATCAACTTTACAATGTATCAACTGATCTATCTCCAAGATTTTGCAAATATTCACCACCTTATCATCCCAAAGAATAACAACTCTCCCAAGAGGATGAGAATTATGATTAGAGAACCACTCCTTATCACCCCAAATTCTATACAAAATCTTGTTAAACTTTTTTTGTCTAATTTTAGTTTCCAAGAGTATATTTACAGGCATATCATATTTACATATAGCCTCTCTAATTTTCTCCTGGTGCCCATATCTATTTAGACCTCAGATATTCCAAGAGAACACTCCCAAGTTATCATCCATTCGAGTGATCTTTAGTTGGAGCCCTGTCTACCTCAGTAGCTTCAAAATTGTCCTCCTTAAAATCATCTAGGATTTCAAACATGTTAGTAGATACCTCTTCAACTATCTTCTTGGTAGTAGTCATGCTTTTATTATCCTTCCTGTAAGGAGCACGGATCTTTCCAGTTACAAAATAGAATCCTTCATTATCAATTATAAATTTCTTCATATGGAGCTTACTGTCAATCACATTCTTCATCCTATCAGGAACTTCATATTGCGGTGTGGTAAATCCATCATTCTTCTGATCTGCCAAAGTATTCACTGAAGAAATATCAGAAGAAGAAGTCTGTAAAACTCCCTTATTTTGTTCTCCCTTCTTCAATGTCTGACTCCCTTCATTAATGCTATTTTGATTCACAATATTCACTACTTCCTTATCAACAGCTACCGTAACTTGGATACCCGCTTGTTCCACCTGGACTTGAGCAGATACATCTTTAGGCTTAGCCAAAACTTGTTTGTAACTTGGTTTAGGCAATTCCTTTCCATTCACAGAACCACCATGATTACTATTTGATGCATCGATCAGGCCATTTTCATTATGCCTATTGGAAGTTACCTGTGATAACCCTAATTTTAGAATTTTGATGACTAATATAGTATTGGAGGACCAAACATGCTATTTAGATAAAAAATTATGGAATTGAGAAATTGCTTATTTAATTATGGACTCTCTTCACCCAAAAAGGTGTAACCAAATATTGAATTCATTATTATCATACCTAATTAGTTTTATATGTGGGTAAACATCCACTAGTGATATAACAAAGCATGAATAGTAGAAATTGTGCCTTCAACTTGGAAGAAAGCTTCACTTGGTCATGGTGAAAATATGTTTCAAGTTCCACTTCCAACGAACATTCCAGTAAAATGTTATTCAAAATATAAGATTGTAGATGATATTATTATTGGGAATGAGGACTATAGTCCATTAGATCTTTTATGCGTTCAGGTTTGGCTTCATTGTCCCCCAGCTCTGAAATGCGAGGAGCAGGTGGTTCCAAATGGGACTCTTGAGGAATTAGTCGCCTGTGAGGAATCTCAAAGGCTAGCTGGGTGAGCAGAGTCTGCCGCACTCTTCGGATCAAAACTACCAATCGCAATGGACTCGAGGTGATATACAGAGAACGATCAACCTCCCATTCTACACTCACCTCTTCACCCACTGCCATACACAACAATAGAACATTGGATGAGGAAGAAGGGATTGAAGGTATAGAAGATAATATAGTAGTAATAGATAAAAATATAAAATCTTGGTCAGACAAGTTCATCTGTAAGGCATATGTTGATTGCCATGATCATCTTGCTAGCGTATGAGGTCAGTGTTGTTCGACTAAGAAGATGGGATCGGTCAGAGCTTGAGGTATCCCCGTCTCTTGGAGTTATTGTGCTGTGTTCCTAGAGATCTTGCTTGAGCTTCATCTACATATCATGCTATTTTCAAGGGCTTCAGGGATCATCTCACTACAAAAAAAATGGTCTTTAACTATAAAAAAAAATTGTAGCGAAAACCCCATATTTTGTAGCTAAAGGCTTTAACTACATATTTCTTTACACATACAAGTTGTAGTATATGCTCGTATAGCTAAAGCCTTTAACTATATTTTTCAAATATGTAGTTAGATAATCCATTCGCTACAAATTCATATGTATCCGGAAGCGTAGCTAGATATTGTCCTTACATATTTAAATATAAGTATAATTATAGCTAAATGTATGACTACAATTGTATATATAGTCAGTATGTAGCAAAAACATGAAGTTAATACATTTTATATGTATTTAGTGTGTATGGAAAGGCAGCAGTTACTATATACATATATATATAGTTGATTATGCATCTAGCTACATATGCAATGCCATTTAGTACACATACATATATGCTTAGCTCGACTATATATATATATATATATATATATATATATATATATATATATATATATAGTGTAATTTGTTAGTACACAAACTCTTTTAGTAACAAAATTGTAGTATTTAGGGCAAGTTATGCTCATTATGCCAACAATCTTACTTTCATTTATAATGAAACGTCGAATGTACATGGGGAGGACGTATACCTTGCCCCTATTACACAATGTGTACAAAGAAAAGTATATATATATACATCAATGATTATGTGGTCTACTAACATCTTTGCGAAAGAGTTGTGTCTTTCTTGGCCAGTTTTAACATCCTTATTGTCTTCTTCTTTTGTTCGAGCTCTTGTTGTGCAACCAGCATCATCCAAAAGCACCCGAGATAAGAATCTAAAAAGAACCTTCTAGGCAGAGATAGAAGGAATATCGTCCATATGAAGTTGGTCACTATGTTTGCAGATGCTGACAGTGGCTGTTCAAATATATACATAGGTCTATGAAATGCAACCTTCTCATAGCAGCAAAGAGTCATATCAAATTGCAACATATCATGATACATTGTTGCGTATGTGGCTGTTGTTGCAGCTGTGACTGGGCAGGTCTGGGCTTCAAATGGAGATGCATCATCATGCTTCACAGGAGAGCACATGTTGCGTCGGGGTTGTCTTAGATACTTCTATACTCTGTATCTGAATTCTTGACGTTGTTAAGTTCAATCTCTAATTCAGGTAATGAAAGTTGCTACGATGGCGAAGCTTGGACTTCTCTTAATCCTGAAAATAAGATTTTACAAATGGGGAGGCATTAAAAATAAGGTAAATATCATCCACATAGTTTAATAAAGATATATAAGCATTCTTACATGGCATAAATGAAGGCTGCTATGAGAATAAGATGACAGAATTAGTACATTGAAGAGACGAAGTATCTAGGCAGTTCATCCATGTTTTGTTGCAGCCCAAACATTGTATGGGAGAGTTGTAAGATAGTTCACTTGCACCATTAGGCTTGCCATGTCTAGAATTTTCAGTCTATAACCTGCACAATAAGGTAATTCATTTAGACCATTTGAAAGTACAACCCAATAACATTATTGTCAGTATGCACCTACAGCAAAATTCAAGCTACAACAAAGTGATATGAATAGAATTCTGGTTATCATGCATGAAATGTGAGAGAAAATGATAAGGGAAAGTCATGCCTATGATGTAAGGTAAGTATCTTGAGGAGAATATGGTATAAATATTTTTTGTTCAACCTCACCTATCTGATTGGACCAAAACGCCTGGAGTTGATGTTGCTACTGTTGTTGTTGCAGGTGGTGGAACTGCTGAACCTGCTGATATGCAAGTTGCTGCTGGCTTGATAGATGTGATGGAGAAGTAGGAGATCCTGAACCAACTGCTGGAGAACCAGTTCCTACCATCGTGGCAGGTTGGTATGTTGGAGTACTATATGCAACACCAATTGCCAGCTGAGAAGTAGATGTCGGATGCTGCATATGCTGATGTTAGCCTTCAGCTCACTGACGATCTATTTTCAATGTACTCAAAACCATGACAAGAAACACAACAAGAACAATTAATAAATTGATTGGCAGTCATTAGTTAAGTACTATGTTCAAAACATCAAATGTATATGAAGAACATGTGCATAGGAGGGTCATCAACAGAGGCCATTCGTAGAATCCATTGAAGTAAGGATGTAGCAGCTCAAGTTTGAAGTAGGCCGGTGAGGTACCTTGCATGAATGGAGAAAATGTAAGCACATATTTAAGTCTCACAAGTTAGTGATGTGACAAGCTTCACACTTACCTTTAGAGAAAAAAATTTAAGATACTAATACTCTCCTTTTGAATGTAAGCAGCCATGTGAAACACATCACGAGTTGTATATGCCACTGCAACCTCATGGATCAAGCTTAGGTATAACACTGTGAAATCAAGCGCTGCAACTCAAAGGTAATGTACAACTTAAAGTGGCAGTACACATCCAAAAGAAAATCTGAGTTGCTTATTTGTTAACAGATTGGAATGAAAGGCCTCAAATTCTGCAAATATATCCCACAATTTCATGTTAATAAGCTGGCTGCTGTTGGAAATAAAGAAGTAATGATAATGCATAGTAGATTATTTGAAATATGAGAAAGAACTTTTGTTTTGAAGGGGAATGGAAAAACATTACTCACACACAAACAAATGGGAACAAGTTCCCCTTGACATTCAAAAGAATTGTAATTGTGTATTATTCCCAAACTGTAAAAGGTTGGATGACAGCCTGAATGATGATGAATCCACAAGTATGTATTCTCAAAACCTGAAACTAAAACAGATAAGCATATCACGTAGCCATCTAATGGCATCCTGGGCATGACATTTTTCAGTCATGTGCACTGCAAATCTGGCTATGACAACAACAATAATTTCTTGGTCAAATCTAGCTGTAATTTTTGGAGATTTCAACCTAACCCATCTTCTTGATGTCATTGTCACCACAATTATATCATTTGCACATTTATAACGAGTAGAACTGGATAAGAAACACAGATGTTAGTTGAGCATTAGAATCAATTTTAATTTTAAAGAAGGCGAGACACATCTTGCTAGTGATAGTAAGCAGTTTCCAAGAACTGGTGCCTACCTCAACATTTATCTACGTGATTTATTCTATACCTAGACCCATATCTATTTTTGTTGGGTGCATGAGATGTCCAAATTGACAAATGCAATGTCAGAAATATCAATTAATATTCTACATAGAATAGAGTAAAAATAACCAGTAACTCACATTCAAATAGATAGACAACTACCTTGGACTTCGCTCCATGATCTGCAACTATTAGCATTTGGTCTCGTACCCTATACTTGATGTCTTTATTCTCTACCAATATTACAGTCTAGAGAGAAAACCAAACAAGTCTAAACCAGACACAACATTTTGCTAATTAATATAGTATCATGAATGAATGAATTGAACTAGTAAATTCATATGGCAGTGTTTTGAATGGTATTTTACTGCCATCAATATTTAACATTCATCATGTTAGTGTAATAGCTGTACAAAAATTTAATATGATATGTGAATAAGCATTTTAGTATGTGATTGTGTGACTCCCTTTGGCTTCCTTGTACACTTTTTTCATTACACGTAGACTGGTAGCATGCATAGCACATCCATGCAGGTTTAAATAAAATCCATGTATGTATTCTTAGGTTTTTTTTAATAGTGTAAACATAAGCATGGCTCAATCTGGCCCAACAATATTAGTGTTTCAGAATAACAACAATAAAACCACTGAAAAGTGTAAGTTCGTATATGGCAGTGACCAACTGACTTCAGCTTATCTGAAAATCATCCTCCAAAATTGTCTATAAAAAGGATTGAGTATTTTCATCTCCCTATGGGCTATGGAACAAGAAGGTTAGAGGAAAAACATGAATATATAAAAAGATGGAAATGTATCCTCCGCAAACTCTTTTAACAAGTTTGATTCGACACATTTATGCAAGAAAATCATAAACACCTAGATTCATCTATCACGCATCATTAATATTGGATTTGCAATTAAGAGAAAATGCCTCCTTCAGAGACTCTACATGGTATAAGAGCTCAGCGGTTAAGATAGTTTAAGAAAGTAAACAAAGCTGAAGTCATGTAGGAAAGCAAGATAATTTAACTACCTCAAAGATATCTTTGGTAGAAAAATGTTAATGGGCAATAACAAAGCATGTCTAGACATACTTAAAGAATATGTGTCCATTTATCAAAATTGTAGATGCTTGGGGCAACAGACACCCCTTGGGTTTGCTTAGTAAATCCCTTTTGAATCATCTACTCAGTTGAGTAAGTAGTTCTTATTGTAAACATGACCAAGCAATAAAATGGATGATGCTCATAAAAATGCTCAGCTTAATGTTGGTATACCTGCTACATAACAGTTATAACTAATATTAGTAGACATTGAAATCTAAATTAGTAAACATAATTCAATACAACTACAGTATATTAATGAGGAAGATTTGAACTAAACATGAGTATGTGGGTGTTCATATTATGTCCATACAATTTCTATGGATCTCTATAGAAAATTTGTAAGGTAGCTTGAGAATTACCCCTTCCCCTGTCCATTTGTGAGGATGAATGATGGGAGTGTATAAAGTAGTCTAAAATATAAAACCTTACTGTTTAGGGAATCTTGTAGCAACCATAATTCTATGTTTTGCTACAGATACAATTGATAAGTAGGGAACGTCCTAGAATTGGACTTGCACTAGGTTTGGTTGGTTGCAACTGCATGGAAGGAGAAATTGGTTTAGTGTTATATGAATCTCATCAACTTCACTAGATGCATCGACAACTTGGTTTAGTGTTATTCTTGAAAGACTTTTAAACTTTCTAGTAGGGTGATAAATGTAGATATTTAATTTCTGGAATTTTGAGAACAATCTGAAAAATCATGAAAAAAATAGTGGCTACAAGACAATAAGCTATTTTACATAGAAGATAACATGGACATATGGTAATATGTTAAGACCAACAAAGCAAGTGCAAAAGAGACATGCACCTAAAAATCAGAATTCCATACTGGAACTAGCAACTCGTTTGAGAAAGGGATTCCTTGATACTGACTGTAATCCATATGTAACTTCAAGACAAAATTCAAAAAAGAATAATTACCAGAAGGTAATACTTCAGCTAGAACATTAGGTTCAAGATACTATAATATTGATAAACATCTTCAGGAATTCGTAAGACAAGAAAAACTTTTATCTCATCACATAAGGAGCACCAACGATGTTGTGAACTCTTCAATTTCTTGTAGAGAAATAAATCAATGTGTACAAATACACTACCACATTCAGATTTATTGCACTTTCAATCAGTCTAAATACAAATGAAAAATGCAAAGATATATTTTGACTCATGCAAAATTAACCAAGTAATTGAGACTCACTTTTGCATACAAAGTTTACTTGACATGGTGATACCTTTATTGATGAAGCTCAGCAATCTCTTGAGATGTTGGCATAAAAGGCACACTTCGAGAAAATGTACAGAAATTTAGATGCTCTAAAATCTAGGAATCTGGAATCAACACTCGATTAGTGTGTAGGTCATAGAGATCAACTTCTACAGGATGGATCAAAAATCAAATTCAAACTCTAAAGGCTAAAGATTGTGGGTATCCTACAGAAAGGTAGCATTGAGGCTGCACTTCAATATGCCGGGTCACAACATGGAGGGTAAATCCAACTATATCTTTATCCTGCAAACAAAGAGAACGAGTCAGTAAAGTGAAGATTCAACATACTCAACAGCAAACAAGCAATCTTTCCACACTCCACCAACAAAGCTGATAATGTTCAAGTTGAAGATTTATTCGTAAACGATTAGACATTCATTGGCTACACTACATATGAGTCTAACATTTGTATTGAGAAACATCTACGGAATTCTTGGGGATGATTCCAGGAGATTGATGTTCAGAATGTCACTACAATTTGCTAGAACATTCTTGATCAAAATTTAGTCAGTGAATCAGTTTTCTTCTGGCTAAACTAGAACCTAAATAAAGAGAATGAAATAATTCATCGATAGACAACGAAATAATCAATTGCCTTGGCAACAAAATAATCCTAAAATTTCAGTAACATGATAGAGAGAGAGTCTAAGATATACTAGAAATTTCAATAATAAGACTGACATTTGTTTACTCCATATAATCAATACAATGCCAAAGATAACATACTATATTAGGGCAATCACAAAATAGTCTAGAAGTTTGTTACCCATAACCTTGGGACTTAGTGAGCAGCTGAAGGAAATATATCCACTTAGTCACATTAACGGTCCTCAAAATAAGATGAATGTTGGACTAAGCAAGTATATCACAGCCTTGGATAAGGCATTTAATCCAAACATTTCCCAAGTATATAGATGAATGTTGAACTAAGAAAGTAATCCATCTAGATCTTTATTCGGTCAACATTGAAGCAGGCATGCCATAATAGCAGAAGAGAGAACATACAACACTATCAACTCAGCATCCAAATGATTATGTGAAAGTTAGATGATAACCAACTTGAAAACAAGCTTCGGTGTGCAAAAATAAGTCAGTGTTCGTCGAGGAACAAGTGAAACTATTCATTATTTTAGAGGGTCTGAACCTTTATACTTTTTTAGCACAACAAACAGATGTTGGTTGTGCCAAAGATATTAAAATAGATATAAGACGAGTTTGACTGCATAGAGTTCATGCCTAACATGTCACATTTCTATGTATGCTTACTATGTATGCCCGCTATGTTCTAAGGGCCTACTCTTTTCATGTTGTGATTGCTATCTTTGTGAGAACCTTAAGTGTACCCATTTATCATAGGGAATTTAAATTCTCGAACCTTCTAACAGAGATCATGAGAGGTAAATTAATTGAAATTAAGTTTACCAAATACTATTCCAATCTATACATCTGTCAAAGGATCGACTGGTTATTGATCTATACATCTGCCGCTATGGAGAAAGTTCTATAAACTTCATCAAGGATCTTGTCTGTATCCAGATACCAAGACACACAAGAGCTGTAATGAAAAAGATAAGAAGCAAATCAAATATGTTATGTGATTTTAAGTAAGCAAGGTAGCAAGGTGATTTTCTGGAGACGGCAGCTTCCCCTCTCTACTGTATTAACCTACGAGATTTCATGTTTTTGAGTACCCAACAGTCGTTAGTCTAGTATGTTAGTACTAAAAGTGTGGGGGCATAGCTACATGTGTTAATAGTTTAATGTTGGGGGCACAAGTAAGGTGTGTTAATAGTTTAATGTTGGGGGAACTTGGTATTGAAAATGGTGTTATGAATATGGTACAAAAAAAATTAGAATCTATAACCCAAGATCCTTATATGGTCTATCACAAAGTTCCTAATTGTTGGAATGTCTTGGGTTTGATTTCGAGGACCCACTACTCATGTAGGACTTCTTGTTTTAATCAAAAAGAGTATGGAACTATCCAAGTGATTAGGAGTTGAAAAAATATAAGTATTCTTGTTATAATAATGGATGATATTCCAGAAATCCTTATCATATTATAATTCATTAGAACAGTTTTTCCCTATGCCAATTAGTGGAAGGAAAATTTTTCTTTTTATCCAATATCAACAGTTTATTATTATATCTATCATTATTAAAATAACAAACCATGAATCACCTGCATTAAAAGTGGTAGATCCATCTAAATACTTGTAATAGTAGCTTAAAGTATAAGGTGAAATCAGTTTTGCTAATTCATGTGTTTGTTCCAAGTATTGAACAATACATGGAATCCATACCACAACATGTCGTTGGATTATTGGTATTAAAGGAGAGTGTGAAGATCATCTACCATTCTATATTTAGCATTTGAGGACCAAGCAACTGTGTTTGGTTATTCTGTGAGGAAGTAGATTTTTCGATAATAGTGCACAAGTTTAATGCATGTATCTATATGTATGAGGTTTTTTTCATAAACAAGATTGTACCCAAACAAAACCTGGTTTTTCCATGCATTCCCATCCTATTATTTCAAACCAGGTGGATCGTATGTCCAGTGCATATTACCCTTCTTTGTATTGGATGGCTGTCTAAACAAAAAGACACACATACCCACATACATGTGATCAATACCAATAACCAAAGAGTGAAATCCCACTGTTACTAGAAATCTGCTGCACAAGTCATGGAGTTATTAGTAAAAAATAACATTTTTAAATTGGAACATGTGAGTGGTTCATGATCAACATTTTTACATGCAAGTATCTCTTCAATCCATGCTAATACGTAGAAAGTGACATGTTGTAGTTGTATTAATCACGATTAACATTTAACCATGTACCATTCTAGTTTTTCCAATATTAATTTCCCATACTTCTGAATGCAATTGTAGTTATACAGTTGAATAAAAGTAGTACATATCCATTCACCTTCTGCCTGTAGGTTGTAGAAGTTCATATATATGTACATAGAAACGTTAAACTGTGTTTAATATCAATCATTTTGGTATTTTACTGAATGGTTGACCACATTCTTGATGTATCTTCGACCAGCACATTTTCCAAACAAATCCTAGATACTACGGAATTCTGAAACACAATCCTAACTAATGCATTATTTTTGTCAAAATGGAAGCATACCCATGTAAAAATAAACTACAATCTGAACCAACATGGATTATCATGTGTGACATACATTTTTGAGACTGTACGTCTTGTCAAGGAATCTGAGTAATAAAATAAGTTATATCCGAAGTAAAAACAAGTTTCTATTTTTGCCATCTTTTCTATAACATCCAATTTCCAATATATAATGAATGTGAATGTTGTTTTGAAAAGCATGAGGTGGGTAGTGAGGTCATTTATCTATTACGAGGTGTTTTCCTTGTATATATATGTTTTGATAACAACAAAACACAATGTGAAAAAGGAATCAAGGTTGATTTTACAATGTGTTATAATATGCATGTCGAAGTGTAATATTCAAAGGACCGATTGAGTAAAGATGATTTATCAAGTCCTCCGTGGGATAAGATAGTTAGATAGAAGTCTTACTTTTTCTTTTATCAGTCTGGATATAGACAGGGGACTCTCCTCCGTAGACAAATGCTTGAGTGGGGTGAGTGGCATGGAAATACAATCATAAATTTGTACTAGGGTTCCTTCGCGGAGGCTGAATAACTACCACTCAGGAATTGAGTGAAAAAATTAGATAAAAATTAAGGTTGATCTTTCCGTTAGAAACTAAATAGGATCACAAGAAAAATGCAGTAGTTTCGATAAAAAAGAATACGATTTCATTCAATTTGGTTCGATTTTAAGATTCCTATAAATTTCAATTAAGATTTGACTCTGCTACTTCCTCATAAAAATAGGTAAACAAAAAAGAAACAGAGTCTTCAATTTATTATGTGTATTTTCTGTGTTTTTTGTCACTCTCTTCCTGATCCCTAGTCAACGAATGTGAGACTTTGAATTAATGAGCAAATACTATTATAGATTAGTTCAAGGCAAACCCCTTGGGGCACCTACAATGCCTAAGCATGCACCTTAAAGAATATTAATTAATTTCCCAACTGAGTAGGAATAACTTGTTCTTGTAATGACATGATGAACAACGCACATCAAACAACCAAAAATAGTGTAAATGGGCACAAAATGCAGACTAGATCTACTATCTCAATTTAAGTCAAAAACCACCTGCTTAAAAATATGATAAATTGGGTCTAAACTCTAAACCATCCATCTAAATAACACAGAAGGTTGTAAAGAAAGACAGACTACCTACAAGAAAAGTGGTTAGTCTAGAGAAAGAGTATACATTAATAAAATAGTATACCTTGTCATCTCAGACTAAGGAATGTCACTCTGAGTGCTCTTTCTCCAACAACTCACTCCCATATGCAGACACCCTTCAGCCTGGGGAAGCCAACATTGTGTATAAGTGCACAACAGAGAAATCAAAGTTGAAAAAACATAATAGGGGATGCCTTAGATATATACTGAACATGAATCTACGGTTAACTATTTTGCAACCTCTCTAGAATAATATCCAATAGTATCATTAAACAACACCTTTGGTTGATGTAATAAGAATTTCACTTGCTTAACTAAAAGTTTGAAGTGCCAATGTTCAACTGAAAAGAGAGCATTCAATCACCATGGCCACAGTTTATCCCATTCTATCATCAATGCTAAACCCAAATAATACTTGATATAATACTATTGGTTGCAAGTATGATGAATACTTTAACAAGTGCTCAAAAAGTGTGGTCAATTATCGTATCATACTAATGTTGTATTTACATATGAATACTAAAAAGTACATAAAAACTCCTTTATAAATGGATGAGGCTTATTAAAACAAAAGTACAACTTACATGTATGGCAATCTTCTATAATTAAAAGGTGATCATTCAGTCAATTCAGTTAGCCAAACAGAAATATTTAACCGTTCGATCAATTATTTAACCAATTAAGCGCAATATTGACAGAATGAACCAAATTGTTTCAACCATATTAACTGCAACACAATTAACCATTCGGTTAAATGGCTATTACCAAATTTTACACACCCCATTAATAGCTTACCTGGCTTTCTTATCAACACTTTTTTGAGGCTGCTCATTTGCATCGATTCCGTTGCTCTACAGTTCTCCATTTTCTCTGGGAGACTTGTTTTCTGGCGAATGTATGTCATCCACGTCGACCTTCGGGGGAATCAGTATTAGCTAGTCTTGGAGGTTCATCTGAAGTGAGAATGCATAAACATCTTAGATACGGATGCTTATATACTGTCTTCAATAAATTATTGTTAAGCTAAAATGCACAAAACGAAGGATAGAATAGCATGAAGCTATATTCCAATTGCATGCTGCGATGGAAGGACCAAAGCTAACAAAACCCACTAGTGGCAAAAATAAATAAAAAAACCCATTTGTTTTGTCACTTACTCTTTACTATAGTAGTCTAGCTACATGGTACAACGAGAAAAACTACTTGGTTCCAACATACAGTTGATTCAAAATAAACCAAATCAAAACCAGCATAAATGTGACGGGGCAAATGTAAAAACAAAAAGATGGCCAGGCTTCATTAAAGGTGGTAAGAATCGAACAGAGGCTTGCACCCCTGCACCTACAATATAAAGTGCCATTATAAGAGGTCTCCTATCAGCCTGTTACTTGGTGAGGCTGGCTCTGAATAATCCCCTAAGGAATCTCTACTTGAACCATTGGTGTGCCCTATTGAAAGGCTTTAGAGCTGCACATTCGATTCAAAATGTCTTTGTAGGGCGTGTTACTCCCTAGACAATAAACAACGACTGAACCATCATCTTTATGCACAACTTAAATACCGAGGAAGATTCTAATTTTAGTAGACAAAATGGGTAAGGCAAGTCTAACTAAAAGCTGGCATGTAGATCTGCAGTCTGACAATATATAAAATGTGTGTGATGGTTCAACAGAAATGTAGACATTCATATGTATTTCAAACTGATCTGTAGTCTGACATCTACAGAGGAAGATCCTGATTTTAGTGGACGAAATGGGTAAGGCATGTCTAGTTAAAAGCTGGCATGTAGATCTGCAGTCTGACAATATATAAAATATGCGATGGTTCAACAGAAATGTAGACATTCACATGTATTTCAAACTGTTTCATCATCTATATAGTCTTGTTTACAACATCTTACACTATAAACAAGAGTGAATACCAGACATCCAATTTCTATTGACAAATTAAACCATGAGTAATCGTTAGAATAACCTGTCTCTAGGAAGATTTAAAAAAAAGGTAGAAGCATGCGACAATGAAATCTGTCTCAAGCTTTGCACCACAATCAAAGAACACAAACATACACTCATACAAGAAGCTAGCACTACAACCACTAATGTACTGATAGGTATTGCATCTTCATTAATGCACTATCATGAATGAATCAAAGGAATGAATCAAAAAAATATCAAATATAATTCACAAACCAAACTTTGAATAAATACCTAATACATGCAAAGCTTTTTTATCCTTTCTATCCTTTGTCCGACGTACATGTGATCCCTCATCTTCAGAGCTGCTGGTACTGTCACTTTTGCTGTCACTTCTAGACATCCATATCAGATGTTGCAAGCATATACATACAGAGACAAAGGGAACATCAGATGTGTAACAAGGAAATATAGATCAGATAGTACCAACAAACATATCAAGCATGCAGAACTGTAAAGTCTTTAATTCAATTGAGAACTGGCAGGCTGATTAGACCAATTTATACAGAGAACCAAGTATCAAGCTAAATGTTGGGTAATCATTGCATTTAACAACCGAGATTCTACATTATACAATATAATCAATTACGCCTCAGTCCCAACCACTAATCATGTTGGGCTCAACCACATTTAAATTCTGTCTGTCTCTCTTGAATCTCTATTTCGATCATATTGCAACTAAGATATCTGATGACTTAAAATATCTCTCTATCAACTCTCCCCAAGTTTATTTTGTATGTTTCTCATGCTTGAAACTTTGATTGACTCAATAAAATTGGTCAGGACCATCTATGACAGACCTCTCAAAGTTTGCCTTTGATAGTACCAAGCAATTCCACCTTTTTGTACTCCATTATCCTTAAAATTATGCATGTCCCTAACAGTAAAGTGTAAACCATGCTATTTTGATAATGTGCATTCCATCTGTCCTATAAATTACAAATGGGCCGGTGACATGATGCTGTGGAAAAATTCCAATCTAATAATGCTTGCATCTGAAGCCCTAGCATGACATAATCCAACCACAGCTATAGCAGCTGAAAAAAAAACAGAACCATGTATACACAATTTAAGAGATCTTTGGGACCATATCACTGTCATTGCTTTAGAGTTTAGACCAATTTGTCAGAGGCCGAAGCCTTTTTTGGTTGGGAGACGAGTCAATCGCAGGAGTGAATCATGACAATAAAAAATTTTAACTAGCCAGGAATAAAAGCCATGTTAGTCATTACCATTTGCTGAAGTAAGGTTGCTTTGATGAGATATAAAATCCTTTAAGGAGGAATGAATCCTTTCTCAATTCCTTTTGGACGGGGTCTGATCTGAAATTAAGATATTTTCCCAAATAAAATTGGGATTGTTTAGGGCATCTTTTGATTGTTAAAACTATGTTATTCACGTGAAGAGCAAGATAGTTTACGGGAGAGCATGTGTCATGACAGAGATTAAATCCAACTAAGTCTATTTCATTTCTTTTTTAGTGGGGGTACAATTTTACTAGGAATTTTTTCGAAATTTGCAGCAAATGCGCTTAGTGCATCCAGATAATCCCGTCACTCATAAAGAATAGATACGATCTATGCAGTGTGATCATTGGTTGAACCACGTTGCAGTCACGTTAAGAGATTTTATAGATTCTTGCCACAAATAAACTAGAGTTAATTTGAGGTAAAATGAAAAAAAAAAGGCAAACCTCCTTAACACCTAAAGAAACTAGGCTTTCCTTCACAGTGAAGCAATAATTTGGTATGTCATATTTTTCAAGAAACAAGACTCGATCTAGTTACACAAACAACTCACACAAAATTTGGAAAAGTGTAAAGGACCTTCACTATATATCCTTGTAGAGCACGATTCAGGGGCATTGATAATTCCAAGTATGGTGTCCATACCAAGGTTTATCTTTTCTGAACAATAAGAATATGATAGATAAAGCATAATTTTGAGCTTGTTAGGCTTGAAGAATCACATAGGTAAATTTTCTACTCATTCACTTCCCTTCTTATACAAAAATTTGTCTTTTTTGGTTTTCCAGTAGACTCAGAAGATGCAAGCCCAAAGCTTAAAACTAGTAAAAGAAAGAAAGTAAGTAACAACTATTTGACAATTTAATATGTCAATTTTTAGCAAGTGAAGATTACTACAAAGAAACAAAGCAGAAGAATCTACTATAAGGTTTACTTCACATTAACCATATGCTCAATTATGACCTTAACTGTTGGGATTACAATAAGAACTAAAGTGGTTATGTTATAATACAAAGAAGAGATACAAACAATAGTTGGGTTCCTTGTACAGAGGACAACAACAATTAGAAAATCAAAGGTTTGCTCATATGACTTGTCCTGCTTCATCAATATAATTTAAGTTCACAAAGATACATATATGAAGAAAAATGATCTCACTAGACTAGAACCACAAGGAAAAATGTTTCAGAAGTAAAACCATATGTATTAGGATGACATGACAATTTATTTATATTATACATGAATTCATCATTTTTAACAGACGATATACATCATGAAAATAATTATTCTAATGCACTAAAATAACATATATTCATATAGATAGCATTCACCAAGAAGTAGGGGAAGGACTCCCACTTATCTTGTGTAAAAAATAAAGGTGCATGTATCACCAGTTCCATGATGTGAGATTTCCATTTTGGTCCTTTTTTACAGCCTAGACATGGCTGAATACAGCCGAAACACTCATTGCGACCCCTGGACACATTAATAGAGTGGTGTAGCTGCCACAATTTCAAAGTGCAAATTTTGAATATACAGTTGTTGTTTGACTTGTCATTGAGATTATTAGAATGTGTGGTATTTAACCCAAAACCGATTGGCAGATTATATTGAATTGAAATGAATGAATACAAGACTGGACGGCCTCTCCTTTATATAGGAGAGGGGAAACGCCCTAAGACTTAGGACGCAAGTAATCTAAACGGGCTGAAATACAATCACCCAATAACTAATTAACCTATTAACTAAATAGGCTAATATAGACTCTTTAACACTCCCCCTCAAGCTGGAGCATGGGTGAAACACATGTCCAAAGTTTGGAGGTTACAAGACTCGATAAAACGATAAAAGAAATTATAGATGAAAGATAAAAGATAAATATCACTCCCCATACAAAAATTGATACTCCCCCTTAATTAATACTCCCCCTGAACCATGTGGTAACAATGCCTCTCTTCTTTGAAATTGTATTCTGCAGGCTGGAGATCCTCGAGCTTTGAAGAAGGTCTTTGGAGTGCATCTGGAATGAAGATCATCTGAAATGGAACCTGAATACTGCAGCAGCAATTTGCCACTTGGAGCAGACGATCCTCAACACCATCACTACATCATCTTCATTGGATTATGTACTTAACGCAGCACGAATGTGAATGCCCAATGTTGATGTAGCAGTAGCGGAATCTTTGAATTGTCTGAGAAGACGTGCATAACGTGGCATGAACACGAACAGACGATATGATGGTGATACGATGCAGGTACCATAACTTTGTAGCGAGAACCTTGGGGGCTTGATAGGAAAGGAGATATCATCCATCAAGGAAAGTCCCAAGAAGATTAGCAACATGTAATGTCAAAATAGTAGATGCACCTCGGAGAAGACGTGACGAAGTAGCTGAAGAAATACACCACCAACACCTGACGTACATAACGCAATACGAATGCAGATACGGTGTCGACGATGAATGCAACTAGCTGGAGGTAGAGAACAAATGTATTGAAGAATGTGAAGCTCCATGAAGATAATAGCCTGGAACATATATATAGCCTGAATACATATATCATCATCTCATCTCATACTCTCTCTCTCATACATTCTCTGTCATACTCTCTCATGCTCACTGTCTCTTCTCATCTCTTCCTCTCCTCTCTATCCCCCGCACACCAAATACAACAAGAGTGAGTGTTTGGTGTGGAGAAGTGGGACCCCCCCACACTGTGGAAAGGGATACACACATGATATGGGTGGGTAGGAAAGGAATTGGTGGATTTGAGATAATTTTTGTGATATGAAGATGTGTAATATGTGGAGAATGAAACTGATAACCAGAGAGAATATGCTAAATGCGTCAATGTAAGATCCGGATAGAAAATTAAATGGATCTAATCCCCACCCGAGAAGGGGATTTGTTTGGCCCGTTAGGCAACAAATCAGGGGGTGCAGGGGCGGAGCCCGCGAAATATCTGATCAGGCTAAAACTTGGATCTTATTAGCAAAGATATGACTGATTAAGGATCCGAATAGGCATAATGAATATGGGGGAATTAATAACTGGGAGTAGACATAGATGGGAGGTGACGACGGAGTGATGAAGATAACTAGGAAGGTGATGAAGACGTTGGTGCAGTCGCAACGAGAACTCAATGACGATGGCAACCGATAATGGATGTCAGTGGCAGTAGGATGGAGCGGAAGCCAGGGGGCCTAGATAATGGCAACGGCGACTGAAGAGTGCGATCGTCGGCTAGGGATACGATTACTGCTAAATGAGGCAACAACACTACAGCGAACGGACCCACGATGATGGCGATGATTGCAGCGGCTAGTGGTGATGTGATTGGCAACAACGGGATGGCTGAATTGGCTGCGGTTATCGCTGCTGATTGGCGGCGGTGGCACTGCTGCTGTGCGCTCACGGCGTCGGGCATACGGTTGGCGGACATGGGCGGCTCATTGGCAGGCAGCGGCTACTGTCCTGGCCAATGGCGGCTGCGAATCCGCTAATGGTTGCGGCCAACGGTGACAACAGTATTGCTGTTGGGAACCAACGACTCTATTGTTGGCCACGAAACTTGCACCGGATGTAGGAGGATGCGGTGGCGATGTGATGTGGCGGCGTGATGGTAACGTCGACTGCTGCTGTCGACGGTGGCTTGATGGTGGCTTGACGGAAGCTTGATGTAGCGGCGGGATGGATAGCGCCGACGTACGAAAATAAAATCATATCTTAAGAAGGAGGAGGAGAAGCCATGGAGGCTGGGATATGCCCAGTGGGCAGCCAACCTAATCCATGGCAATGGCGGCGGTGGCCGCCAGTAGGCAGGTTCTCCCCCAGTTGCGCTCTCTCGAAGAGAGGCGGCGACTACGTCTAAGGTTGTTGTGGGCGCCAGAGAAGAAAGGGAAGAGGAGCGGCGGCTAGGGTTCCCTCAGGAGTGAACGTGCTCAGAGACCATATTAGAATGTGTGGTATTCAACCGAAAATCGATTGGCAGATTATATTGAATTGAATTGGATGAAAACGAGACTGGACGCCTTCCCCTTTATATAGGAGAGGGGAGACGCCCTAGGACTTAGGATGCAAGTAATCTAAATGGGTTGAAATATGAAATCCCAATAACTAATTAACCTATCAACTAAATAGGCTAATATAGACTCTCTAACAGAGATAATGTAATATAACTCTGATCTTCAATCAAAGTTGCAAACACACATGTTAAAAAAATCCATATCATCACAATTCTCAATATAGTCTAATTAATTCATTAGTTAAGTAAAGGAGCTTATTTATTCTGAATATCTATTACTTTTATTGAGAAAATAGAACATGTTTAATTTTTTAATTCATATTGTTTCTACTACACATGTGAACACATAAATATTCATATTTGTATAATATTAGACATACATATATACATAAATCTGGAAAATTTTGAAGAACATCCATACTTTTATTTTTCCTTCAGCTGACATCATATCCATATCCTATAGTGAGAATATTGTTAGGTCCTGTGTACATGTCTATATTTGTGTCCTTATCTAGAAACACATGTGCTTCCTTGACAAATTGTAGGTTGAATCAAGGTATTTACCTTGTGCTTTTCTTGGGTATATTGAGGACTAAAAGGCTGTAGATGCCTTCACTAGCCATAAAAGAAGCTTTTTCGATAAAGTCATTTGCATTCAGTTTTGCTTTTAAAAATCTAGTAAATTCATGTAAAAGTGAGCAAGCTTCCTGTGTTGATCAATCACTCTTGCAAAGTGATCACCCTGTTCTTGTAACGAACTCCAATCATCGTCATGTTATCATAAAAATGAAACTCAAAATGCTTGCACCCAAACCAATCTATATCATGGCTGCAAGGAAGAATTTTACTCTGCAAGATTCAACTGTGAGAAATTATGGATAGCATTGTAACTCGTAATTGATACCATTAATAAAACCAAAACATGGAATTTGGTACTTGGCACTAAAGACGCAGTAAATGGATCTTACAAAGACTGTCGGTAATGGCAAGGTTTGTGTTAAATCATGAAGTCAAGTCCCCCAAGTATAAAGCTAGTACTGTCTCCTATAGTTGTAAACCATTGCCCTCTTAAGCAGAGGTAGCTTTTCTAACGTGGGTGGGCACCGTGATTTGCTAAGGTTGAAACATAGGGAACCTAAGGACTGATTTTTAAAATGTGTACTACGTATACTTATAAGTTTCATATGATTCAATAGGGCACTTGCCCACCCTTTCCATCATGTGGCTACGTCCAAGGTTGAAAAATGTGTGAGGCGTAACGAGGCGTTTTTGTCTCAGTGAGGCGAGACATAAGCCTCGAGGCGTTTGAGGTGTAAGCCTCAAAATATGTATGAGGCGGTCATAAAAAATAAATTTATACATGTATTTACATATATATATTTTTATAGGTTATGTATATCAATTTGTTGTAACAAAAATATGTATATACAAGCACAACAATATGAAATAGTAATTATTTTAGAAACTTAATAATGATAATAGAGACTAAGAACCCACCAAAATACCAAAATAAATATGTAAAAAAATAACAAGATATCAATTCTTTATACTACTAGAATAAAAGATGTCAATAGATAAACTAAAGGAGATAGAATTTCTATGCAGTAGGAACGAGGAACCAAATTTAGTTAAGAATGATATGAAATTCACTGACATAATAGTGAATAAGAAGGTAGCAAACAAAGAGAAATTTAACAATGAAGATTGAAAGATGTTACTCAGAAAATGATGATTAAATGTTTATTAATGAAAAGTAACAATCAACTACAAGAACTGATTTTTTTTTAAGAAAGTGTTTTTAATAAACTTAAAAGTAGACAATTTGGTGGTTAACACAAGACATCATCATTCAGAATTGAGGCGTGCGCCTCAGCTAAGCCTCAGTGCTTTGAGGCAGGCCTCAGACATTGTGAAGCGTAAGCCTCAGTCCAGGACACTGAGGCGTAAGCCTCGAGGCGCATTTGGGATAGCCTCGCCAAGAGGTGTAAGCCTCAAGAGCCTCAAGGCGGGTTTTTTATTACCATGGCTACGTCAATCTCTTTAACGGTAGTCAAGACCACAAGCATAAATGTATTATTATCCCCTATAGTTGTAAACCATGCCCTATCCTTAACGGTATGCGTATTAAGCATTTCTTAATTTTTTTGAGTCTTAGGGAGACCCCGCTCCCCCTCCTCCTCAAACAGGTGCCAGAGCCCGGATGACCCAAGGAGTTGGTAATTACAGTGCGCTCAGGGGGATTAGAACCCGGGTCCCCTAGGGAGGACAAGCCGGACCGAACCACCTGAGCCACACTGGCTGGGTAGAATTTCTTAATTTGGATTTCAATAAACTACCTACATTAGACAAACCCATGGCTTTATTGTATCGGCTCATTCCTCCATCAGACTCACGACTCGTTCCCTGATGCTAGATGATTCTCTGTGATCTTCAGGGGTAGAATAATGGTGTTTGTTGCCAGCTGGGCCTCATGGTCCCGGTGTGTATCATGCAATCCCAATAATCTGATCGAGATCGTTATTATACAGTTCAAAGTCACACACCGGATGTCCTAAACAATCTTCCAATAAATAGAAAATATCAGCTTTGAACTATATTAAGAACATCATAAATTGTTCATACCATCCACACTGACGCATTAGGAGATAGAAGAGGCGCAAAATCTTATCAGGAAACATAGAACGTTACCTTATTGTGAGTAGGAAAAGAAGAGGCATAGAATCTAGAGAACGATCGATGTACTTGAGCACCTGTGCCTCAATATAGCTCCTCTCCTCTCCACTTTTATGTTTTGTCGTGGGACATCATCCTTCCAATCTTCCTCTCTGGTGGTCCCCGAGGTCAGGTTCTAGTAGAAGAGGCACGTAGGAGGACAAGAGGGTGATAGGGAAATAATGTGATCGGAATGGACATTGGGGGGAGGAGACGAGAAGGAGAAAATACGATTGGGATGGAGGGCAGAGAACAGAGTGAGAGAGAGAGTATGATGGGTTGAAGAAGGGACGCTATTGGGGCGGAAGGAGGGGCGAAATGGGGGAAGGGATTACAGGTGCAATACAGCTCTACTTATGAAACCGCGCCAATGAGGAAAGAGGAGTGGCGCGTTGGAAAATTGAAATTTTGGATCTTTTGGTTATTTCAGAGGGGGAGCCGACGGAGAGGGAGAGGAACTTAGAAGAGTGCGGGTTTATGGTCCATCTGGTACATGTAGGAAATTTATGTAGTTATTACAATTAACTATAATTACTTTGCTTACATTTTTATAATTTATAAAGAAAAATAGTTTTAACTACAAATATACTATATATAGTTCGAAAAATTGTAGTTAATCCATCTTTTTTTTGTAGTGTCTTTCCTCTTTCTCTCCTTCACTACGATGGCGCCCAACCAGTAAGCCTTGAACTAGTTGGAGTTGGTTGGCTCAGGTAGAGATGATGTCGAGGGGATCTGAGAAGTTAGGTATGTATGTGGTAGTCCGCTGATGGATGTCTCGTTTCACCACGAGCGTCGAGGCTACTTGATTGCTCACCGGGATTTCTCCCTGGATTTCATCCCTTACACCGGTGCTGGATCTACAGAGCTAAGCTGACCTCGAGGCTATCCACCTTGTAGGAGAAAAAGGCACGTCGGCGTCTCCCAAGAGTGATGACGCCCACGTCGTTGAGCCCTCTCCGATCACCAGAGCCATGCGCAACCTCGACCAGGTTGGCCTTGGAAATCGGCGGTTGTTTCCCTCACGGCGGCGGCTCCTATGGAAAGAACAGGGAGTCAAGATTCTATGAGAAGGAGATCAGAAGTGGACCAGAGATCACAGAGCAGGCTGAGACTCAGAGACAGCTAGGGATGCCTTTCCTCTTCTCCATCTATTGCCGCCTATGGTTCCGTGGAGGAGCTTTCGGAAGGAGATGGTCCTCGCTGTTCCTGTGAGTATCGTGATGCGCAAAGGGGGTGGCGACTGGTGAGGGTCGACCGGGTTGGCTGGACTCCACCCTAATCGGATCACCAGCAAGATCCATCTCGCCTAGCCCAGTAAGGATCTGTAGGTCCCCCACACCCCTGTTGGGCGTGGCAGTGATCCAAGCCCTCAAAGAGAGATCTGACGGCCCACAAAAGTCGAGACAGGTAAATATCTCAAATCATATGCAGAACTTGTAGAAATGTTTACAAATAGCTCCCTTAGCCAATAAATGCCCGAAAAATACCCCCAGGCTCAGAAAAATATCCTCTACATTGCTAGATCCCTAGATCAGTCCTTTGATGCAAATTTACTGATCTTATATAGTTTAGATGATAATACCCCATTTAGGTTTCATTAAATGAAATAAATTTTATACAATTGACATAAATTCTTAGAAAATTCTTATAGATCCCTAATTATGATTTTAATCCATATGTGGGCTCTGAATTCAATCCTATTTCCTAATATTAGGTCTTTTCCCATTAATGCATAATTAAATGCTTTCAATCTCATATTAATGCTAGAAAATAGATTAAGCATCAGAAAATTATGAAATTTGAACCAGACCATAGTTATGACCTTTAGACCAGTATAAAAATATTAGAGGCAAGCTTAGGTCAGTTTAAACCTAGGTTTGGCCTAAACCCTAACTTAGACTTAAAATATCAATGACATAATGGACCATGTATTAATGATGAATATTTGTTATTAATCAGGTGATGACCAGATTGTCTAGATGATCAAAGATATCTATGAATCTCTAAACTCAGGTACGTGGGATCTATTAAGTATAAGACTAGTTTTCTGGTTGCCTATGATATGCAATATCTTGAATGCTCGTATTTGGATATGATTGCTTGGTTGAACTAGTACGAGTTATACTTCGCCAAATCTAATAGAACATAAATGAGTATGATGGGTTGTAGCTACTAGAGCACATAGCCTGGTGTGGATGTATGTTGCCTAACATGGATGTATGATTCCTTGGCCCATGTTAGATGCATGATGATACTATATTGCCCACACTAGATGTAAGTCAAGTGCAAGTATGTGTAGTACAACCGCATCAAAGTGAAAGCAATAAAAGGAATGTTTACCTGATTATCGCTTTAAATAATGTTTTCTTTTACTATTTCTTTCTCAAGTTATTTCAATTAAGCAAACATATTAGTATGTATCTTTCTTCCCACGTACACAACACCTTGTGTGTTGATTCATTGTTTCACATATGTTTTAGGTTCAGTACTAGCATGGGAGAAAAAGAAAGGAAGTGAGCAGTTGTCCAGGTTGTACCTATTGTGTAGATCCTAGTTTAGCATACATGTTCTTAGACTGTAGAATCTTCATTAAATATGTAATTGTAAATCATTTTGTAATAATTCATATTGTAGAAATATACATGTGAATGTTGAGTATGTTATGGTTGTATGTTCATGTATGCGTATTTCGCTTCCGCATCGCTCTCTGATATGATTGGATGATGTTTTCGGATTCTGACCTCTCATTCCCAATAGGGCATGGAGAAGCCAAAATCCAGGGACGTCACAGTTGGTATCAGAGCATGAACAATAGCTACACCTAACAATTGCTCACCATGAAACATAAAAACTAAAATTCACCTTTCACTTTAAACCTTAGAAACTTAGTAAGTTGTTCTATAGGAATAAGGTTTGACTTAGCCTCTAGGTTAGAATCTAGATGTTCGAGAGCTAGGTTTAGACAAGTGTCTAAAACCCTTTCCATATAGAGCTCATATGTCTTGGGTAGCTACACTAGTCTACACCTTGTTCTCACCATTTCACTAGGTGACATGGCACTAGACTATCTACTGTGTGTGAGACACTCGTTTTGCTGGTTTGGTTTTGTTTTCCAATTGGCTCGAGCCTCAATAGATTTCTCTGATGTCTTCTTTCTCGGAGAAAAACTATATAATATTTTATTAAATATATGTAAATATGAAAATGTGTCCCTCACACAGGAGAGTAGTTAGTGCTTGTGCAACCTAAGTGAAAGGGAGTGACATCAGTCTATAAGAGAGAATAGATCTAGATTAGACGTCTAGAGCCTCATAAGGTTATGTGATACATAGATAGATAAAAGAAAGATGAAGGAAATAAGCATATATAATATTATCTAACTTTAATCCATGATGGTATAAGTTTCCTTATTATGATTTGAGTTGTAGATGAGCCGAATCCACTCTTAGAGGATCTATGCTAAGTTGTGATGATGAAAGTACATTCTCTTTTCCTACTTAAGATTAGCTAAGTTAAGATAGAGATGAGTGTGCATGAGCCTCAAGGTCTTATACAAGGAGGATATCTAGTGGTAGGACGAGATATGTGGTGAACTCTAGAGAGAGTAAGACCCACAAGGAGAAGGTCATAGAACCTAGCCTCCAATATATGAGATATGTGTAAAAAAAATGTCCTACACTAGATTACTCTCAAGTGTTGAGTTGAGTCCTTATGCATGATTCAAATCTATATGTGAGAATTGGGTAAAATAAAAGGATGGGTAGATGACCCATATGATAAAGTCAATCCGTTGGCTGAGTTAGGTCCTAGCTAGAGTGACATATTTTGTGGATCTCATCATTAGTTGCAAGTGAGGTAATATATGAACTCTAGTTATGAGAGTATGATGATTTGTGCAAAAGATACTCAAAAATACAATTCTTCCTTCTTCTCTTTCTTAATATATGATGATAGAAACCTCACTTGAGCTATATGGATGATTTATATATGAGGAGTCACTCATATAAGCTTGACCTATTCTATATCCCCCACCCCTATATCATACATGTAGTACCAAAGATTGAAATCATGATAAGTTTGATTTTAAAATATTCTCTTCGTATTCATATGAAACATGAAAGATATAAATTTTCAAAGCATGAGCTTGAAATAAATATATCTTTGAATTACATATTACATGATAAAAAAAATATAGTTCTTAACCTCAAATATTCCAACTCTAAGCTTCTACGTTAATAACAACTCTCACAAAATAGTGTGAAACCCTAATATAAAAAGAGGAATATTTGTTTCCTCTAATAATCCAATCATACGGTGTGTTGAGCATAAAAATATACTGGTGATGTTAGTGATAATTCCAGTCATTAATGACTTCAAATCATGACATTACCTTATAAAGGTGTATAGGGTGAAAGATGAAGTCTTGAATAATACCTTCACAACTTCCTATGTATGAACAAAATCCTAATTCCTAAGGGGATTAAGGATAGATAGATCCTAATAGTAAATAATATCGCATGATGACCACAACATTTGATGATGCTTCAACCTTTATAAGATGTGGTGGGAACACCCAATAATCTCTAAATCCTAAGATGACAACTTAGGGTATATCCAGAATGATGATGAGAACTCTAGAAGCTAGAAATGGTGAACTATATGAAGTTGAACCTAGCTATATCTCTTTAAATATGAAATTCACCGAATTTCGAGGACGAAATTCTTCTTAAGGTGGGGTGAATGTGATAACCCTAATTTTAGAATTTTGATGACTAATATAGTATTGGAGGACCAAACATGCTATTTAGATAAAAAAAATTAAGGAATTGAGAAATTGCTTATTTAATTATGGACTCTCTTCACCCAAAAAGGTGTAACCAAATATTGAATTAATTATTATCATACCTAATTAGTTTTATATGTGGGTAAACATCCACTAGTGATATAACAAAGCATGAATAGTAGAAATTGTGCCTTCAACTTGGAAGAAAGCTTCATTTGGTCATGGTGAAAATATGTTTCAAGTTCCACTTCCAACGGACATTCCAGTAAAATGTTATTCAAAATATAAGATTGTAGATGATATTATTATTGGGAATGAGGACTATAGTCCATTATATATTTTATGCGTTCAGGTTTGGCTTCATTATCCCCCAGCTCCGAAATGCGAGGAGCAGGTGGTTCCAAACGGGACTCTTGAGGAATTAGTCGCCTATGAGGAATCTCGAAGGCTAGCTGGGTGAGCAGAGTCTGCCGCACTCTTTGAATCAAAACTACCAATTGCAATGGACTCGAGGTGATATACAGAGAACGATCAACCTCCCATTCTACACTCACCTCTCCATCTACTGCCATACACAACAATGGAACATTGGATGAGGAAGAAGGGATCGAAGGTATAGAAGAGAATATAGGAGTAATAGATAAAAAGATAAAATCTTGGTCAGACGAGTTCATCTGTAAGGCATCTGTTGATTGCCATGATCATCTTGCTAGCGTATGAGGTCAGTGTTGTTCGACTAAGAAGATGGGATCGGTCAGAGCTTGAGGTTCCCCGTCTCTTGGAGTTATTGTGTTGTGTTCCTAGAGATCTTGCTTGAGCTTCATCTACATATCATGCTATTTTCAAGGGCTTCAGGGGTCATCTTTCCTCTTTCTCTCCTTCACTACGATGGCGCCCAACCAGCAAACCCTGAACTAGTTGGAGTTGGTTGGCTCAGGTAGAGATGATGTCAAGGGGATCTGAGAAGTTAGGTATGTTCGTGGTAGTCCGCTAATGGATGTCTCGTTTCACTACGAGCGTCGAGGCTACTTGATTGCTCATAAGGAGTTCTCCCTGGATTTCATCCCTTACACCGGTGCTGGATCTACAGAGCTAAGCTGACCTCGAGGCTATCCACCTTGTAGGAGGAAAAGGCATGTCGGCGTCTCCCAAGAGTGACGGCGCCCACGTCATTGAGCCCTCTCCGATCACCAGAGCCATGCGCAACCTCGACCAGGTTGGCCTTGGAAATCGGCGGCTGTTTCCCTCACCGCGGAGGCTCCTATGGCAAGAACAGGGAGTCAAGCTTCTATGAGAAGGAGATTGGAAGTGGACCAGAGATCGCAGACCAGGATGAGACTCAGAGACGACTAGGGATGCCTTTCCTCTTCTCCATCGATTGCCACCTATGGTTCCATGGAGGAGCTTTCGGAAGGAGATGGTCCTCGTTGTTCCTGTGAGTATCGTGATGCACAAAAGGGGTGGCGACTGGTGAGGGTCGACCGGGTTGGCTGGACTCCACCCTAATCGGATTACCAGCAAGATCCATCTCGCCTAGCCCAACAAGGATCTGCAGGTCCCCCACACCCCTGTTGGGCGTGGCAGTGATCCAAGCCCTCAAAGAGAGATCTGACGGCCCACAAAAGTCGAGACAGGTAAATATCTCAAATCATATGCAGAACTTGTAGAAATGTTTAAAAATAGCTCCCTTATCCAATAAATGCCCGAAAAATACCCCCAGGCTCAGAAAAATATCCTCTACATTGCTAGATCCCTAGATCAGTCCTTTGATGCAAATTTACTGATCTTATATAGTTTAGATGATAATACCCCATTTAGGTTTCATTAAATGAAATAAATTGTATACAGCTGACATAAATTTTTAGAAAATTCTTATAGATCCCTAATTATGATTTTAATCCATTTGTGGGCTCTGAATTCAATCGTATTTCCTAATATTAGGTCTTTTCCCATTAATGCATAATTAAATGCTTTCAATCTCATATTAATGCTAGAAAATAGATTAAGCATCAGAAAATTATGAAATTTGAACCAGACCATAGTTATGACCTTTAGACCAGTATAAAAATATTAGACGCAAGCTTAGGTCAGTTTAAACCTAGGTTTGGCCTAAACCCTAACTTAGACTTAAAATATCAATGACATAATGGACCATGTATTAATGATGAATATTTGTTATTAATCAGGTGATGACCAGATTGTCTAGATGATCAAAGATATCTATGAATCTCTAAATTCAGGTACGTGGGATCTATTAAGTATAAGACTAGTTTTCTGGTTGCCTATGATATGCAATATCTTGAATGCTCGTATTTGGATATGATTGCTTGGTTGAACTAGTATGAGTTATACTTCGCCAAATCTAATAGAACATAAATGAGTATGATGGGTTGTAGCTACTAGAGAACATAGCCTGGTGTGGATGTATGTTGCGTAACATGGATGTATGATTCCTTGGCCCATGTTAGATGTATGATGATACTATATTGCCCACACTAGATGTAAGTCAAGTGCAAGTATGTGTAGTACAACCACATCAAAGTGAAAGCAATAAAAGGAATGTTTACCTGATTATCACTTTAAATAATGTTTTCTTTTACTCTTTCTTTCTCAAGTTATTTCAATTATGCAAACATACTAGTATGTATCTTTCTACCCACGTACACAACACCTTGTGTGTTGATTCGTTGTTTCACGTATGTTTTAGGTTTAGTACTAGCATGGGAGAAAAAGAAAGGAAGTGAGCAGTTGTCCAGGTTGTACCTATTGTGTAGATCCTAGTTTAGCATACATGTTCTTAGACTGTAGAATCTTCATTCAATATGTAATTGTAAATCATTTTGTAATAATTCATATTGTAGAAATATACATGTGAATGTTGAGTATGTTATGGTCGTATGTTCATGTATGCGTATTTCGCTTCCACATCACTCTATGATATGATTGGATGATGTTTTCAGATTCTGACCTCTCATTCCCAATAGGGCATGGAGAAGCCAAAATCCGAGGATGTCACAGTTGGTATCAGAGCATGAACAATAGCTACACCTAACAATTTCTCACCATGAAACATAAAAACTAAAATTCACCTTTCACTTTAAAACTTAGAAACTTAGTAAGTTGTTCTATAGGAATAAGGTTTGACTTAGCCTCTAGGTTAGAATCTAGATGTTCGAGAGCTAGGTTTAGACAAGTGTCTGAAACCCTTTCCATATAGAGCTCATATGTATTGGGTAGCTACACTAGTCTACACCTTGTTCTCACCATTTCACTAGGTGACATGGCACTAGATTATCTACTGTGTGTGGGACACTCATTTTGCTGGTTTGGTTTTGTTTTCCAATCGGCTCGAGCCTTGATAGATTTCTCTGACGTCTTCTTTCTCGGAGAAAAAATATATAATATTTTATTAAATATATGTAAATATGAAAATGTGTCCCTCACACAGGAGAGTAGTTAGTGCTTGTGCAACCTAAGTGAAAGGGAGTGACATCAGTCTAGAAGAGAGAATAGATCTAGATTAGACGTCTAGAGCCTCATAAGGTTATGTGATACATAGATAGACAAAAGAAAGATGAAGGAAATAAGCATATAGAATATAATCTAACTTTAATCCATGATGGTATAAGTTTCCTTATTATGATTTGAGTTGTAGATGAGCCGAATCCACTCTTAGAGGATCTATGCTAAGTCGTGATGATGAAAGTACATTCCCTTTTCCTACTTAAGATCAACTAAGTTAAGATAGAGATGAGTGTGCATGAGCCTCAAGCTCTTATACAAGGAGGATATCTAGTGGTAGGATGAGATATGTGGTGAACTCTAGAGAGAGTAAGACCCACAGGGAGAAGGTCATAGAACCTAGCCTCCAATATATGAGATATGTGTAAAAAAATGTCCTACACTAGATTACTCTCGAGTGTTGAGTTGAGTCCTTATGCATGATTCAAATCTATATGTGAGAATTGGGTAAAATAAAAGGATGGGTAGATGACCCATATGATAAAGTCAATCCTTTGGCTGAGTTAAGTCCTAGCTAGAGTGACATATTTTGTGGATCTCATCATTAGTTGCAAGTGAGGTAATATATGAACTCTAGTTATGAGAGTATGATGATTTGTGCAAAAGATACTCAAAAATACAATTCTTCCTTCTTCTCTTTCTTAATATATGATGATAGAAACCTCACTTGAGCTATATGGATGATTTATATATGAGGAGTCACTCGTATAAGCTTGACCTATTCTATATCCCCCCCTATATCATACATCTAGTACCAAAGATTGAAATCATGATAATTTTGCCTTTAAAATATTCTCTTCGTATTCATATGAAACATGAAAGATATAAATTTTCAAAGCATGAGCTTGAAATAAAGATATCTTTGAATTACATATTACATGATAAAAAAATATAGTTCTTAACCTCAAATCTTCCAACTCTAAGATTCTACGTTAATAACAACTCTCACAAAATAGTGTGAAACCCTAATATAAAAAGATGAATATTTGTTCCCTCTAATAATCCAATCATAGGGTGTGTTGAGCATAAAAATAGACTGGTGATGTTAGTGATAATTCCAGTAATTAATGACTTCAAATCATGACATTACCTTATAAAGGTGTATAGGGTTAAAGATGAAGTCTTGAATAATACCTTCACAACTTCCTATGTATGAACAAAATCCTAATTCCTAAGGGGATTAAGGATAGATAGATCCTAATAGTAAATAATATCACATGATGACCACAACATTTGATGATGCTTCAACCTTTATATGATGTGGTGGGAACACCCAATAATCTCTAAATCCTAAGATGACAACTTAGGGTGTATCCAGAATGATGATGAGAACTCTAGAAGCTAGAAATGGTGAACTATATGAAGTTGAACCTAGCTATATCTCTTTAAATATGAAATTCACCGAATTTTGAGGACGAAATTCTTCTTAAGGTGGGGTGAATGTGATAACCCTAATTTTAGAATTTTGATGACTAATATAGTATTGGAGGACCAAACATGCTATTTAGATAAAAAAATTATGGAATTGAGAAATTGCTTATTTAATTATGGACTCTCTTCACCCAAAAAGGTGTAACCAAATATTGAATTAATTATTATCATACCTAATTAGTTTTATATGTGGGTAAACATCCACTAGTGATATAACAAAGCATGAATAGTAGAAATTGTGCCTTCAACTTGGAAGAAAGCTTCACTTGGTCATGGTGAAAATCTAATTGTGGGTGACAACCCTAGCTGGTCCATGATTGAGAGGACACTAGGATCTTGAGTCACTGGAAGGTTGTATGTTGCAATCTTTTGAATTGATGTTGATGGCTATCAATTTGAACAAAATAGTGAGAACGATAACTAATTAAAGGCCTAATTATATCATCAAAATTTTCAAATCAATCAAATTAAGTCAAAAAGAGTTTTGGACTAAAATTGCAAATTTCCTTTTTGTGGAACAAATGGCTGTGAACAATAATCACTTTTCATTGCGATCGGTCCTTGAGAAGGAAAAACTAAATGGGAATAATTTCCACGATTGGTTTAGGACGTTGAGAAGTGTTCTCACTGAAGGGAGAAAGCTCTATGTCCTAAATACACTAGAACCAGATGAACACACTCCCACCACACCAAAGGCAGAAAGGGATGCTTACTGGAAGAAAACTGAGGATGCCATTGATGTGGAGTGCTTGATGTTGTGTTCTCTAAACTATGAGTTGTAGAGACAACATGAGAGATATGATGTCTCCAAAGTATTGTCCTAGTATGTCATGACAGAAGTAGATCCAGTAGGTCGTCACACACTCAATGAGGTTGGGTATGTGGAGAACCTGACTAGATTGGGATTCCCTTTGAGCCAAGAGTTGGCTACTAATGTGATACTACAATCGTTGCTTGAATATTATAGTCAATTTGTGATGAACTACAACATGAACAACTTTGACAAGCCATTGATAAAGTTGTTGGGCATGTTGAGGACATCCGAGGCACAAATGAAGAAAGACAAACCCAAATCTGTGATGTTGATCAGTGGAAAGAAGTGTAAGTCTAAAGGAAAGGGTAAGGGCAAAGCAAAGAAGGATTCTGATGCTAGCCAGCAACCCAAGTCATCTTCAACTCTCAAGGCCAAAGGAGGGGTGAACAAGGGAGGCAAATGTCACCATTGTCAAGAGCTAGGGCATTGGAGGATAAATTACCCTCTCTATCTGGATGAACAAAAGAAGGAGGGGATGGATGTCTCCACCTCAAGTATCATGAAATAATCTTGAAACACTTCTTTATCTGAGGTATATGATACCAAGATATGGATCTGACATATATGATATGCATGATCTGAAAAGAAGTGATGGCCTTTGTGAAAGGACCAAGAAGGAGCACCCAACATTGGAGCAAGTGTTTCTTCCATAGATAAGAGTACCTTTTAGTTTATTTCAGCCCAACGGGCATGTAATAGAGTTATGAACTACTATTTCATTTTGCCAATAAATAGAAACACTTTATTTCTGCATCTTGTATTGACAAGGATGTTTATCAATAAAGTTGATGTTTCAATTTAAAGATATGATCTTTTGTGGCAATTTTATCTTGTGGTACTTGGTATGCATAAGATAAAATGATACCTAAAAGTTATTTATGGCTCAAACAATTAATTAGCATTATCAGGAGAAATTCATTTCTAGCTTCCATGTTGATGGATAGGCTAGACTCTTTTGGTTGTGAACCATTAAGAGATATGAATGTCTTGGGCATGGTGACAAGTCAATCTTCACTAGATGTAGTGGGAGAATGACTATTCTATTAGGTATAATACATACATGCCTATTGGAATAAATTCTAATGCTTCAGATGGTGTTTATTGAAATACCAATATGAATGTCTTGAAGTGTTCAAGAATATCATAAATGAAGTACAAACTTGGTAAAAGTATTAACTCTTTGTTGTGATCAATGAATGGGATACTTAAACCAAATGTTTGAGGATCTTGTGAGTAATTATGATAATGTATCATAGAGAAATCATGATTAAGGCATAGTGATGTCTAAATCAAAGAAGGAATCATACTCTAAAGTGTTAGAGCATGATCATCAAATCACAAACCTTCTAGAATTCTTCTAAAGAACACGCTTTACACTAAATAAAGGAGATTAAGAATCACAAGTGTTGTGGATTCACAAATTCCTTATGTAATAGATGCACCTCATATATCTAGGTGATGAATTGGTCATATGATGAGCCAATAAGCTAGATGATGTTGAGGGACCAGATTTTGAGTTATGGCTTGAGGCCATAAGATCCAAAATGACTTCCATGTGAACCATAAGGTATGACCTTAATTGTAGCACTTGATTGGGATAAAACCCATAAGTGCAATTAGCTCTTAAGAGTTAAGACTAACATGGATGACATTTAGAGAAATGATCATGCTTGATGTTGGAACTTGAAAGATTGTGAAATTTGTCATATGGATATTAAAACTGCATTCCTGGAAGGAATAAGATAAGGCTGTGTACGTGATACAACCTGAAGGGTTTTATGAATCCAATAATGCAAATGCAGTCTATAAGTTACAAGAGATTAATTAATGTGATTGATTAAGTGCAAGAAACTCAGAGCTGGAAGTCTTTACTTTGATTATATAGATAAAAGGTTTGACTAATATATCAAAATAAAGAAGGGATATGAGATTACAAAGATTTATCGGGAGCGTATTCACATTCTGCATGATGATGAGGAATGAAATGTTCTAAAATGGAGACTGGTGTGGAAATACCTTCTTTAAGGGAAGATAGAGAATTGTCCTATGAGATAGGAATAGATATATATAGAGATAGTTCTCGAAAACCTCTTGACCTGATAAAGAGAGAGCATACATTGGCAATCTGTATTGAAAGGTTCAGTATGCACAGATTCAACGGGAGAAAACTTGTCTATGTTAAATGGAGTTAGTATCTCATATGCCAAGTGTCCCAAATTCTTACGAAGAATAGGAACACATAGATAGATATAGATGTATCACATATGCAATCATCCCATTATCTTGTATGTATTGGATAGGACAATATGATGTGCTCATCTTGATAACTCGTATGTAGTACATGACGAGTGGATGTCTGTTTGCTTCCAGTGAGGGTCATTGGAATACCATGAAGAACTTGTTTGGTACTTATGAGGTACTAGTTCTATGGTAATATAAGGAAGAGTTGGGTGTAAATAGTTACACTGATGCAAGCTTCCGAAGTGATAAAAAATGATCGCAAAAAATATAAAATATAAAAGTGAATATGAGTTGATAAATGGAAACATTCCAATTTAAAAGCCGTTTAATTCTAAAAGGGAATGTTGAGTATCCTTATGTTATGAACATCAGAGGATACTATATGGATATAGAAGTTTATACAGATGAACTTATAGATATTCCAGCCATTGATGACAAGTAGTAATACTGAGTCAAACAATGGAGCTAAGTGTTAGGTAAGGCATATCAGGTCGCATATTACGAAAACTCCATCTCATACGATATGTCGTACAATGAAGAGATGTGAAACATATAATATACCGACTAAAGCAAAGTGTTGCTAACTCACTGCGTTAGCAATGGAGTGCAGAAACATGTGGGACATGTTTGGAGATCTCTAAGAATATGATTCAAAGGTGATTGGCTCATAGTGCAAGTGAAAGTATATTGGTATGTATGCCCTGAGAGCCAATCATATGATGATTGGATTGGGATACATTATGATTGATTTGATAAATAACAAAGGGAAGCTTCCAATTTATTCTGGTTCAATCAGTTATGAGATAATGATTGAACAGATTGAATGTCTAAATAATTCTAGTACTCAATGATGTATGCCTTCAAGTATGTGACTTGAACGATGAGATCATACGAATGCTAAGAGTTTGTACATTCTTGTTTTGTACCTAGTCAGATGTCATTGTGGAAGGTTGATAGACAACAATGACACAACAAGACTAGAGTGTGTGTTGGTTGATGACATAGTCTCATTAGTCATGATATATGATATCAAACCAAGCACATAGATACATGTTAGAGAACAGTGTATCAGACAGACCCACCGTGAGAGTGACACATGAAACCATGACATGGTAGTCACAGTCAGCTCTCAAAGTGATGGTGGTGATTGTGATTCTTAGACCTGAAATCACTGCACACATCACATGTCATTGGATACACTTTGACATCATCAAACACGGTCCTAAAATATGGATTGTTATAAAGGTGATGATTGGGTGACTTTGACACATGCAGTTTTGACTGTGAGTGATAGGTATGTGATTTGTCCCTCCTGAGGGAGTATGATGTCCATGACCACTTGATAAGCGATACTGAGAAAGGCATGTGCATGCACGTGTGAGTCAATATGTGATATTGATGGCACACATATCTCAAACAGTCTGCTTTGGATCAAGGAACATGAATGAACATTGAAAGGATGATAGCTCCATGCCTTGAGTTCATTCAAGATATCAAAGATAAAGGAATTATACATTCATTGGAACACCAATCATAGACTGTAGGATTGAAAGTTGTTCTCTTTTCACTTGGGTAGCACTGATGTGAGACTAGGCACCACTCTTTGCTTGTGATGTCATAAGCTAGTTATGGACATTCACTGTCAATGTGAAATGGGACCTATAGGGTCACACATAGAGGATTTACCTGGAAGAGGAGTTTATCTATGAATGATGTTTGGATTGATTACTAAAGGTGTTTAGGTACTCAATCAAACATTCAATCAATTAACTTGACTCAGAATCCTCAAGTTCAAGTGTTGAACTAACTGATTTGAGTGTCAGATTGATTGAGAACTACATTGACTGTTATGCACAATCTAGACCACCAACTGACTGGTTCACTGGGTGAACCGATAGACTCATGGTCAGTGAGATGACTGATTCACTTGGTGAACTGACCGGTTCATGTATCCAGATGAGCAGTGTTGGGTTGTCCTGATTTATGAGAAAAGTTTTTTCATTTCACTTGTACAATTTGATCAGGACAAGAATTAATCTTTGTGTTAATTAGAAACGAACAAGGAAAGTAAATTTAAGGCAAGTATGGGATGTGAACTGTCTGACTCACACTCCCAACTGACCGGTTCATTTGTGAAACAACCGGCTCGACTGCCACAGTGCAATTAGTTCATAGAAATTATGGACCCTTCTACTCCCACTTTAGTCCCGCATTGCCCAGGGCTGAGAACCTTGACCCTGACCCAGGCTCCTCCTATATATAGAGGGGTACTGGGGCCTTCTCAGAGAGAACAACTCAGAATATTAGTTGCTCTGCAAAGTTGTTGTCCTCTCTAGTTGTGGTAACTAAGAGAGCCCAAGAAAGTTCTATCCATCCAGGGAGGAACATTGAGGGAAAGACAACTATAGGACATCAATTGGTTGTGGGAGAGTGTGTCAGTGACTAGTATACCGATAGAAGGGGAAGAATCCTTCTAGTGTCCTATAGGATAGGATGACTAGAGTTCCCGATGGTCCGTGTGGACTATCTATAGAAGTGGGAGGTTTCTACCACTCAAGAGGATGACGGTCCACTACAGTCTGGGTAGAGACCAGGAGCTACACAGACGCCGTCGAAGACATGTGGTTGAAGACTGCACTAGCTGTGAGGTATTGTCGCTGAGCAAGCCTCTAGACCAGGTATATCTCGATAAAACCATCCTTCCTATTTCATATTCGTTGATGAAATCCGTGGTTATGGTTTTATGGTGAGAGAATTTTTTTTTGTTTCCGCTGCCTTCTCCCTCAACTAAAACCCAACATAGTATCCCCTTCATATTTGCAACTCAACACAACCTTCAATTGTTTGTGTCATCACCATTCCCCCCCCCACCGAGTGATCGATGGTGCTGAACTTGCGGTGGAGCACTCTCTCACCTCCCTCCATCACCGGCCTAATTGTAGGTATCCTTGAATTCAGTTTGCTTTGTTCTTTCTTTTGGGTCTCTTCTCGTTGAGTTTGGTTGTGAATTGGGGTTTTGCCCAATTTTTCTAGGCTTCGATCGAGCTTCTCCATAGCCATGTCATGTGAGTGAGGGGGGGGGAAGATGACCCCATGCCAATTTACCACTTTGCCCTCCGCTTTTTCCTCTTGCCCTCTCTGTTTCACGCTAGGGGTAGTTTCACCCTTTTGATTCATGTTGACTGCGTGACTTGGCCACCCCTTATTGGGCCAAGTCAGTGGGTGGGCCCATCCCCTCTCTCTCCCTCTCTCGCTTTCTCTTGTTTTTTCAAATAAGTTTTCCTACGTGGCATTTTGTGATTGGTAGACATTGCAAAGATCATAACTTTTGATTCGATTGTTCAAAAATAAAAATAAAATATGTTCTGAACTTGGAAAAATGTGCTCTTTCTAATCAAAATATTTTCAAAGGTTGATTTCGAATTTTTTCAGAGGTGATTTTCTAAAAATGAATTATTTAGTTAAAAATCACCAAAAATGCATCTAAAAGTCCATATCTTCAAAATACATAATATTATATGTTATTTTGATCAGAAAACCCTAACTAAGACAATGGTGATGTTTTTAGGACCTAAATCGATGGTTTGTAGAAAAAGTTGATAACTTTGGGGTTTTAAGTCTTTCATGAGTGTACATGGTTCTAATACATGAACATGGTTATGATATTAGGACAAGTGGACCCTGATCTTGTTTAAAGGTTGTATGCTCATGGTATGTTGTTTTGGTTTTGATGTTGTAGAATCGATGGAGATGTGCCCTTAACCATGTAAACTTATAATTGCCATAACGAGATGATGTGTAATACTAATCTAGCTTGTCTTGATACAACTAACTTTAATACAAATAGGTGATGATTGTGGGTCTTACTTAGCTTCCTTGTGTGATTTTTATGGTGATGGATATTTCCCTAAGGTTGTTGTAACCCTAATGTGTTGTCATATGATGTTCATAAGTTTCTTAATGCTATGTTGTGCTTAACATGTGTATCACAAATATGGAGATGGTCTATTAAAATTTGTTATAAGGTGGGGAAATTAAATGATTTTCTTGCATGTAATTATGATGTGGTGGTCTTAATGACCCTTGTACAAGGGATTTGCATCCCATGGTGAAGTGAGAATGGTGATGGTCTTATGAGTGGTAGTGAACAGTACCATGTAGTTATGTGACCAGTTTTATGTTAATATGTTTTATATCTTCTTAAGTTACACTCTAGCAATGTTTTGTAGAATTCTTTTAAGGTTTTCTTGTAACTTGATTGATGCAATAAAAGACACCCAAATGGATTTAACTAATCAAGTGGAACCCTAATCATGTAGTTGCCCTGGCCATAGAGCTATTCTAGCGTCAGAAATTGTTGGATGGTGAAACGAGTATTCCTAAGGGAAACTTAGAGCGAATATTGTTGAGTATGCGAGGTGCAAGTGAATTTGAGTCCTTGCCATCTTAACCCTAGGTGTTTTGAGGATGGACACGGTCATAACTTGATATGAGAATGGCTACAATCATGTCTTGATGATTATATAGTTGATGTGATTGGAGGACAACTGCATTTGTACCTTGGTGGTAGGGTTTCATATCTTGGTGCCTAGCGTCGTGACCTATACCAAGGTGGGCTAGGTGTTTTCAACTTGACTATATGTCGTTGGTGGCATTTTGACTGATATGTCACTATGGTTTTCACTCGTACTGACCAAGTGGGGAGAATATCTTGGATTCTGACTCTTTTGAGATCTTGTATGACATTGATTTTGACTTAGAAGTGCTGAGTTGGATTTGGATGGTATGACTCAAATCGTCAGGGCAGTACTAAAAGATGTAATATATCATTAAGTATATTTGCTTAGGGTTAAACACACTTCACATTGGATGTTTACCCTCACCTTGTTTCTTATACTACTTCTTTGTTATATAATACGGTAAGAGAAATCAACTATTATACATGTTCTTCATATTCCTTCTTATCATGATGTTATGCATGTCTGTTATAGATAATTAATCTGTTGAACTTGTGTAATCAGTTTAAGAAATTCATTTAGCTGAATCTACTCATCCTATTTAATAGTATTATGTCTATGGCACCAATAACTGTTGGTCGAGAGTTATATCCCTCACTGGGACATGGGTCTCATCTTGTGGGTCATCACATCTTTTTTTAGGTGGTCGCCAGCGTTGTCGTCGGGATCATGTTGTTGAGGGAGAGTATCTTGGAGAGCAGTAGCCTCAGAAGATTAGATAGCTACTAGTTGTTGTCATAGTAGAGTCCTAGTGTCATCCCTATACTCTCAGGTCCAGGAAGGGATTTTTTGTATATGATATGTATATCGACACATGTTTTGGCAGTATGTCGTGGTTTGTATATATGTTTCATCTATATGTAAATAGGATAACTTTTGTATACATGTAATGTCTAAGGCCACTGAATAGATATGTAAATACTTGATATGGTATGTGTTGCTATGCAAAGTTTATGGACCTTTATGTAAACATTTCTGCTCTTCTAGGGAATGTTTAAATCGGTTTTAATTTACCCTATTTTCTGGTAATCTGGATGTTTAGTAGTTGATCGCTTGTTCATTTTGAGTAATCTCATTGGGTGTGGCATTGGGATTCACAAGTTAGGTTGGTATCAGAGCTCTAGGTTTGCTGAGTCTACAGGGATATAGGACTAGGGTTTGTGTTTGTTCTTACATCATTCAACATAGATGATTGTAGTGTATGCTTATGTAGATATGTCTGGAGGGCATGAAGAACATGTTGAGAGTAGATTTGTTGTGCTAGGAGGTGGCAGTACAAGGCAGGCACATGAAAATAGAGTGTCGGAGACGGGGCCAGAGCAGCCCACGGTGCCTCGGTTTGACCCAGAAACCATGTCCAATCCTACTTTCTAGTCCATTTTTAGTCAACTTATGGCCATGATTATTCATTTGGAGGATCAATCACTCATACCTCAAGCTAGGGCAGTTGTCCCCAATGTGGAATTCCGAGGTTCTAGGAATACTTTTGAGTGGTTGAGATGTGTAGGGGTAATCAAGTATGTTGGTACAGCAGACCAGACGGATGTGGATATGTGGTTGATGGAGCTTGAGAAGGCTTTCAAGATCTTCAATATCCCAGAAGAGGACAAGGAGAAGCATGTTGTGTACCTACTAAAGGATGGTGTTGGATAGTGGTGGGCCATAGAGGAGGAGAAGAGACCTAGAGTGGTGATCAGTTGAGAAGAGTTTTGGTGAGAGTTTGTTATCTGGTACTTACCAGAGACATATATGGATGAGAAAATATCACAGTTTGAGAAGATCACGTAGGCATTGATGACGATCAACAAGTATGACGTGAAGTTTATGGAGATGTTGAGGTTTTGTACTTACATGGAAGCAACAGATAAGGAGAAGATCTGGCAATTTGAGAAGGGCATGCGTAAGGAGCTGACGACGACAGTGTCTACTTTGGAGAACAGAAGAGGTGTGCTACCTTCACGGAGTCCATGAGGAGGATCAAGAAGTCTGCTATAGAGAAGTGTGAAGCCAATGCTAAGAAGAGGTTGACTCAGTTCTAGGGGTAGTCTTCTGGAGGATTTGAGAAGACAAGGTTTACTTCACCTCACTCGTAGCTGTAGTCAATTTTCTCAGAGCCAAGATCAGCGCTACCATCATAGTGGTCCCCGAGCAAGGGCAGAGTTCGTAGCTTTCTTCCATCTAGAGCTCATAGTACAGCGTCGATGTCGGTGATAGTGCCATCTAGGCCATGGTACAAGGCTAAGATTTGTTAAAAGTGTGGATAGATCGGTCATACCAAGTTGTTTTTCCCTATGAAGGATGAGTAAGTAAATCAGCAACCAAGGTTGAGTCAGTGGGGTTCTCAGCAGTAGTAGTTCAGCTGTGGGTGGTGATAGAGGATGTGGTCAGGCATCATAGGTAGGATCCTTTGGATAGTCCAGCAGAGGACATGGAAGAGAACAGGTGACGGCTTGATTCTACGCTCTGAGTCAGCCAAAGGGAGTGCTTAATCCACGTGTCATGACAAGTCAGATGGAACTTTTTTTTCTAATTTGTCTACTTCTTCTTTTGTATTTGTTTTGGTTAAATCAGGTGCAACACACTCTTTTATCACCAGAGAGGGGATAGATTGTTGTTATTTTCCTGTTGTTAGTAGATCTAGTAGTCTTTGGTTAGAAACCCCTCTTGTTGGTTCTACCGATTTACGAGAGGTCTATCCATCTTGTGTTCTTTCTTTCTTGAGACGCATCATTCTGTTGGACCTTATGCCACTTGACATGCATGGATTCGATGTGATCCTTGGTATGAATACCTTGGAGAAGTACTTCATGAACTTGAACTATAGTTTCAAGGTGGAAACATTCTGTGAGGGAGATGTTTCATGGGTCTTCCAACGAGATAGAAAGATTCTTCCGACGTGCTTGGTGTTAGCTATTATAGCATAGAGGTTGATGAGATAGGGGTGTGAGGCTTTCTTAGCACAGGTTGTGGACACCAAGAGGAGTCCTGACATTCAGGAGGTGCTTGTGGTTTGAGAGTTTGCAGATGTTTTTTTGTGAAGAGTTTATGGTGTTCCCTTTCATAGAGAGATTGATTTTGAGATCAATCTTATTCCTGGAACGCAGACCATAGCACAAGCATCATAAAGGATGGCACATGCAAGGATGTAGGAGTTAAAGAAATAGTTACAATACTGTTAGAGAAAGGCTTCATCCGACCAAGCACTTCCCATTGGCGTGCTCCTGTGTTGTTCGTGAACAAGAAGGATGGTTCCATGAGGTTGTGAATAGACTATTGATAGTTGAACAAGGTCACTATCAAGAACAAGTACCTTTTGTCTAGGATATACAATATATTTGATCAGTTAAGAGGTGTTGCAGTGTTCTCAAAGATAGATTTGAGATCAGTTTACCATCAGTTGAGGATCATGATGTATGACATACCCAAGTCTGCTTTCAGGACTAGGTATGGTCACTATGAGTTTGTGGTTATGTTGTTTGGGTTGACCAACACGCTAGTAGCTTTTATGGATCTGATGAACTGAGTGTTCATGTTGTACCTTGATTGGTTTGTGGTGATGTTCATCGAAGACATATTGATATACTCTAGAAATAGTCAGTAGAATGAATAGCACCTACATCATGCATTGACATTGTTGAGATAGCACATGTTATATGCTAAGTTAAGCAAGTGAGAATTATAGTTGATGGAGGTGTCCTTTTTGGGTCATGTGATATATGCTAAGGGTGTCTGTGTAGACCTGAAGAAGGAACAATTAGTGATGGAGTGGGAGCAGACCAAGATAGTGACGGAGTTTTGAAGCTTTCTTGGTTTGGTAGGATATTTTAGGAGGTTCATAAAGAACTTCAGTGTTGTGGTGTTATCCCTAACCAAGATGACATTTGTCTGGGATGACAAGTGTTAGCGCTCTTTCCAATGGTTGAAGGAGAAGTTGACCGGTGTTGTAACATCCCTGACCTGGGTTATGTTCTAACCCTAGGTGTTTTGCTTAATAAAGTTGATTAGATGCTTGCTCTTATATTTTGAAAAGTAATTAAGGCTCTTGAGTAACTTATATTTCAATTTCTGTCCTTTTAGAATAATGTTGAAACATTGTTTTGTTAATTTTGGACTAAAGTGAAAATTACCCAAGTTGAGGGGTTAACTTGAAAATTGCACATGATAAAATTTTCCTATGATGTTGAGACATCATAAGAATTAATATGATGTAGTGGTATGGTTTCCACAAGCTTGGGCACCAAGATAAAGCTTGTAGAGCAATCCTTGTGCATTAAAACCTAGTTTTGGTGTAATGTGCAATTTACCCAAAACCTAGGGTTCAATATGCAAAATATAATCTCTAGAACGTCCCTCATGTTTCTTGGCATCAAGCAGAGCAACGAAAATGAGAGGGGCGCCTCATTTGAATTATCATGGAGGAGAGAGAATCTTGATATTAAAATAATCAAGATTTAAGCATAAATGGAACTTTAATTTAATTTAATGCAAAAAGAAATAAATTAATTGAGGAGCCCTTCAACAAAAAGTTGAGGGATGAAATAGAAGAGTGTTGGACGAGCTTGTGACTTGCTATGACACAAAAAGGTCTTGGTTGAGTGGAAGCCCACTCACATTATCATAATAAAAAGTATTATCCACTAAAAGTTGGATATTAGTATAAAATTCACTAAGGTGCTTAATTTCTTTTCCATTAATCATTGGATAATGAAGAGGATTTACAAGATAATGAAGGTGGATTCGTGGCCAAGAAATTAAGGGGAAGTGGTGGAAATAATTTCGGAATTTAAAAGAAAATAATCCCATTTTCTCTTTCCTTGAAATCCCTTATACTTATCCTTTTTCCAATACACTTAAGGATCTTTTCCTTGGATTTCTTTTCTCATTTTTCTTTGGCCGACCACGGGAGAGCTCAGGAGAAGGATAAGGACGAATATAACATTTTGGTAAGCTTTTGATCATCTTCCACCTTGGATTCATGGTGAAAACTCAAAATCAATGCTTGATTATTGGTTTTCTTCACTCGATTTCCAATCCTAGCCAACTTGTTCATCCAAAAGCTCAAGAACGGACCTTGGGCAGTTTCTAGAACTTCATCCACCATTAGAGCCGTGGAGCTTGGATCTTGGAATCATATTTTGAGTCGGGTTTTATAACTTTAACCCTTAAACATCGATATTGCATCAAATTCTTTATGATTTGTTGGTTATTTTCTTCTATTTGGAACTCTTTTGATTCATTGCTGAAATTCCCATGAAAATGACTGTAGGTCTTGGATGTACAAAGGAAGATGATGATGACATCATCTTGGATATATTTCCCAATAAATTATTAGGCCAAACGGTTTCCATAATTTTCTCAAACGGTTTCCCAAACTGTTTGGAAGCAAACGGTTTCAAACCGTTTGAGGGAAAACGGTTTCACCAAACCGAATGAGAGAAAACGGTTTCAAACCATTTGGAGGTGTTGACCAGGATTGACTATTTGGAGTTTTTTTGATAATATTGATGGTTAATGATCCACTAATTATAATTGATTAGTTCCAATTGGTTCATGAGTTGAAGGTCCATCAATCACCAAACCCTAATCGGGTTAAGTGGTGATTTCTAATTTGATTGAGTTAGTTCTTTGGGTTGATTGACCCAAACGGTTTCAAAACTGTTTGGGGATCACCCAAACGGTCTCAAGACCGTTTGAGGGTCACCCAAGACCTTTTGGAGGTCTAGGGTTGAGTATGGTTAGGTGTTTTAAGATCTAAAGATACCATGTTGAAATGCAATCCAATGCTGATTTGGTGATCAATCTTACGATCCAAACCCTAATTGGATGCCATAGTTTTTTAGGATAAGATGGGAAAACGGTCTCAAGACCGTTTGGAGGTCATCCAAATGACCTCAAGACCATTTGAGGTCAGGTCATGTTCAATTTGGATGATGGTCCAATAGTTTCAAAGTAACTAGTTTCACATTGATTAACATTGAAGGTTCATTGATTCCAAACCCTAATCCAATTGGAATCTAAACCCTAATTGATGATTAATTGGAAGTTGAATCACTTGAAGGATAATTTATTTAAGTCCAATTGAGGTGTGGAGCTTAGGCTCAATTGATAGTTGGATACAAGAATTCAATTGATCAGGGATTCAACATTGGAAACCCTAAATCAACATGATTGGTGGAGACCATATTTGGTCCATTCGGTTTTGAGGAGGTTTGGACCAAACGGTCTCAAGGCCGTTTGGGACCAAACAGTCTCAAGACCATTTGGGACCAAACAATCCCAAACCGGTTAAGGTTCAAATGGTTTCAAAGGTCACTTTATCAAACGATTTCAAGAATTACTTTGGCAAACGGTTTCAACCTCCTACTTTACCAAACGGTTTCAAATGTATGGTCAAGAGCATTTGAGGTCTGATTGGTTAAGACCGTTTGAGGTCTAAGTGACCAAGATCATTTGAAAGTTAATTAATCAAATCGTATGAAAACTTAAAGAGGATAATGGCCAATTGTTTAATTGAACAATTACATGATGTAAACTAAGGGTGATTATAATAATGGTACCCTTAATGAGATAGGGTGATTAGTACCCTTTGAATAATTAAGCTTTAATGATCATGGTGTAATGACATAACTCATGGTGTGAATTCTTCTTTCAAGTTGAGTTGACTTAACATATTCAAGGCTGAAGTAAGCATCATCTTATAGAAGATAAGAGAGAGAAGACTTCTTACATGAATGATAACCATGTAATGTTTAAGTCTTAACATTTTCATTATGAATGAATCTCTAATTAGGGTATGATCCTTAATAGTGAGATCATGAAACCCTAATTATGAAGGTTAGTGAAACATGACCCTAATTGAGGGCATTGATAGGTGAAATCCTAATACATGATGATGGTATGATCCTAATTCAGGACAATGACATGAGAAAACCCTAATTCAGGGTATTTTGATAATCAACCCTAATCTAGGGTGATGTAATGTGAATAGTAAACCCTAATTGTGGAATATTGAACATCAACCCTAATCTAGGGTGATTCAATGTTAATAGTAAACCCTAATTACAAATAAGGTGAAGGAATATGTGAAACCCTAATTCTGGGTTATACTTTATAGCATGAAGCTCTAAGGTTGGATAATGAAATGATGAGACATTAATCCTAATTGAGATAAGGGGATGACTAACCCTAATTGAAATGAAAAGGAAAACCCTAACCCTAGCAAGGGCATAGTGGTGTAACCCCATGAATAGTGATGTTGTAATTGTTTTGCATTGTGCTGATATGAAATTGATGTATCTATTATCATCTATACTAATCATGTAGGTTTTATGAGATAATGAACATAGCCAGGTATGAGCTATGATGCCTTGTTTATTGAAAGTACTTTATGAGCTTTGTAAGCAATGATATGCTATGTTGCCTAGTGAGAGGTAACAAAAGAGATTTATAGGTTGTAAGAGCCATGTGGAATACATGCATTGCAATTATCATGTTTACACTGTCAGATGATTTGATGGCATTAAGTTACTTGTTAAAGTGGTAACAAGTATTTTGATGATCTAAGGGTTTGAACACCCATATTCTTGAATCATGATGATGAGATGATAAGGGATTGAGTTCCCAATGTTAATAAAGTTGTGAAATGAACTTGATAGAAATAGTACTCATTCTTTATAGCAATTGTTATAATGGTTTATGTTTGAAAACATGTCTGATGCTAAAAGAATATTGTAATGTACTTAAATAATCAAGTGAAATGATATCATGTAGAGCCCTGACCATAGATCCATCATCGTTAGTAGCTTGGTGATGGTGAAATAGGTTTTTCTAAGGGAACTCCTGGAGGGCATACTTTTGAGTATGTTGGGGTTATGGGCACAAATATCCTCATGCCCTAATGGAGGAATTGATGTGAGATAAACATTAAATCTCTCAATCCTTCATTATATGTATATGTCAGGATAGATGTATCACTAATCTCCCGATGATGATGTTAATGCCGAATCGATGTGAGATAAACATGAAATCTCTCGATTGCGAAGAGAGTACAGTATGCCACTGTAACTCTAATAGCGAAGTTGCCAGTATATCCTGGAAAGCTATTTAGCAGAGACACGAAATGTACTGCAAATTATTTCCTCAAACTGACTGAGGAGGATGAGGTCATAGAAATCCGGCTCTTCTATTGATCTATGTATGGTACCGATTTTGATTTCACAATGGTCAGTTGGAGTATGAGTGGTATACCTCATCTCCTCAGGGCTTAAGTATGTTTGAAAAATGTAGTCAGTCGTGTAGCATATTTTCTTAGGGTTGAACCACGAGAATCAATGATTGATGATACATTGTCTATTATGTCCTAGTTGGATAAATGATATACATGTTCTTCATATTTCTTATTGAATAAATGACATGCTGCTTTATCAAGTTATAACTGGAATAAACTGTATGGAGAATACTACTCTACTTAGTTTAATCAATGATTTACCTGCTGTTGAATATTTATTCTTCTACTGCTAAGTGTTATTCTATTATCTGCAATAACAATGTTGCTGGCGGAGAGTTATATCTCTCGCTGGGGCAATTTTCAATTGTCTCACCCCCGTGGGATTAAATTTTTAGGTTGATGTCGAGGAAAAGGTAGAAACCCTACAGAGGGTGAACAGCAGCAGCAACAACAGTAAGGACAGTAGTGATCCTCAAGTGGAGACATTGTTTGTCAAGTCTTATATATAGAGAGTCCTATGTGTCATCTCTGTACTCTTAGGTCCTAGGAGTCAGTAGATGGTTTGATATAGATCTGAGATTTTTGGCTTGATGCCTCGAGATTTTTGTATACTGCTTATGTACAGTTTAACAGGGCAGTCAATGTTTGTGACTCTCGAGATGAAATGATATAGAGATGTACTGATAAATCAGAATGTAAATAACTTACTTTGGTTTCTTATGAAAGAGTTTTACAATTTGTGGATCTCTTTGCAAAAAGTTTTAAATTTTTAGTGATTTTTAGTAATTTCGCTGCTAATAATACGCTTCCGCATTAGTTAATCATGTTTTGTGAGTCGTACGTCACAATTAAGTTGGTATCAGAGCTCTAGGTTCGCTGAGTCTACAAAGACATAGGACTAAGGTTGTTGAGTCTGTTCTAGTGTCTTCCAGTCTATCTGATAGTGTCTTCTGCTCATATAGGAGGAGAAGAAGAAACTAAAGATGCCTGGATCACATGATGAACACGTTGTAGAAAGTAGTGTTGCTGCACCTGGAGGAGGTGCAAGAGACCAAGGAAGGGAGGAGCATGTGTCTGAACCACCCCAGTTCAATCAAGCTGACATGGGGAACCCAGCCTTCCAAACCATGTTTGAGTAGTTTATGGCTTCCATGACACATATGACTGATAGAATGCCCATACCTGCACCTAGGGCACCTGCCCATGATGAAAGACAAGGAGCCGGCAAGACGTTTGAATGACTACGCTGGGTTGGAGCCACGAAATATGCTGGGACAGCTGACCCAACAGATGCTGACATGTGGCTAACTGAGTTAGAGAAGGCCTTTAGAATCCTGAACATCCCTGAAGCTGAGAAGGTTAGACATGTTGTGTACCTTCTTAAGGGGAGTGCTGGTCACTGGTGGACCATAGAGGAGGGGAAAAGGCCTGGTGTGGAGATCGAATGGGAAGTATTTCGGCGAGAATTCGTCAATAGATACTTTCCTAAGACGTTCTTAGATGAGAAGATCTCTCAGTTTGAGAGGTTAAGGCAAGGACCAATGAACATTAGTGAGTATGAGGCTAAGTTCATGGAGCTTTTACGGTTCTGTCTGCATATGGCAACTACAAATGAAGAGTGGATTCGGCATTTTGAGAAGGGATTAAACGCTGAGTTGACCACCCCTATGTCTGCTCTGGAGAATAGGGAAAGATTTGCTACTTTTGTGGAGTCTATCAGAAGGATAGAGAGGTCTGTGACTGAGAAGCGACATACCAAGAATAAGAAGGTGTACCCCCAGTTCCAAGGATCCTTATCCAAAAGTTTCAAGAAACCGAGGTTTTCTGCACCAATGGCACCACCTAGATTCAATAACCAGACACAGTGGACATCAAATAGGGGTAGAGGACGAAGTTTACCACCAGAAGGAGCCCATAGCTCAGCATCAGTGTTGGTTATAGGACCATCCAGACCACAGCCAGGGATCGGGAGTTGTTTCATATGTGGAAAGATGGGGCATATGATGAAGGACTGTAGAGCCAGAGAGGCAAGTGTGACTCAACCTCAAAGGTGTACTCCCATGATCCTTTTATATGAGCAACACCTCAGAGTTGAGTCCTCCTCAAGGACAACCAACTAGGTATAAAGCCCCACAACTGGTTACTTGAACCTCCTCAGGGTCTAAGGCACTCTTTGTCTCATCTCAACAGGTAAACTCCTATACCATAGGCACATAGGTTCCAGAAGCATCATCCTCTCTTTAGGGTTTGGTTCCCCTAAAGGAAACCAAGATATCATCAGCCTCCAGGAATCAAGCATAAGGCAACCACTAGCATCTACTTAGGTCGCATCATTCTCCACTCCCCACTGTTCCTCATATCTCGGGGTTTTAGGCTTCCGACCTCCTTGTTGGGTTCTTGCTTTCTCTCTTTAAAGCTAAAACCACCTCCAACCATACCTACTAGAGGTCCCTTCTCCATGAAGGCTCATGTTCTCAAGCAAACCTCTATGTGGTTGAAGCCTATGCTCAACTCATCTCTTTATGCTTATCTCATAAGCCATCCATCATGCCCTTCTGGCCAGGGTTTCTACCTACTACCGTACCACTGACGTACTCTGGGGGCATGCTATCCCCTAATTGCATAAGCCATAAGGTTTCTATAGGTCCTTCACTAACTTCATCCATGAAGGATCTACCCTTTTCTTAACACGCATGACCCTTTCTCGGGTTTCCAAAGGTGCTAGGTCACCCAACCTCACATGGCTAGTATGGGAATCCAAACATTTGGACAACCATGACATCTAACTCATCATGTCATCTCTCTCTCTCTAATCTTCACTTAGGGTTAACATCATCCTCAAAGGATGTGCTAGGTCTCTACTTTTAATGGAGGTCTCTACCTCCAAGACTAATTCTCTCTACTCATCCTCCAGATAAGGAGGTCTATCCTCAGGTCTCTCCTGAGGGAAAAGACAACTCGTGTCATGTGACCTAAGCATGTATCTATTCTTTAGTTTGCGCTTAATCTATTAAGCTTATGTCCATGACATCTTATTTACATGCTTTTTATTAATTTGGTGGAGGATTCCTTAGACCTTATTAACTTTTCCCATACCTCAAGAGGGTGAGGAGAAGAGAGAAAACCCTAATCCTTAAGGTCCTTAATAGAATTTGATTTGAGAAGGGATGAACAAGATGAGAGAGTCCTAAAGGTATCTTATTTCGAATCATACCCTAAGACTTTGGCCAGACAGTCACACGGATCCGGGAGTCCTCGTATTCTGACTAGTGGTGTGGAGGAAAATATTGCCATCCCCCGGTCGTGATCCTTTTCTAGACACCTCTGTCTTTCAGATAATCCTCTAATAACTCCCTTGGGTTCTACAGAATTTGTAAAATTTAATAGTTATTAATGATTACTTGAGGAACCTATGCTCTGATACCAATTGTAACGACCCCGCCTCCCGGTAACCCCCAATTAAGGGAGACCTGAAGGTCAGAGCCGTTGTTCAATTAACAAGATCAAAGGTTCAAAAAATAATCAATAATAATTATGAAATTCTACTAACTAACTAGAATTTGGTATAAAATTAAAACTTTACTTACCTTTGAAAACCTTAGAAATCTATCTATCCTGGTCTTGAATTATTCTATCTAATCCTCCTTGCACTTTATTTCTTTTTCCGCAATGTGTCACTTTATTGTTTGTTCTTTCAATTGTTGTTCCTAAAATGCCGACAAACAAAACGTCGGTCAGTATATCGAAATATACTGGTATGTGGGAACAACCAAAATCTTGCAAATATGGCTAACAATTTAATAATCACAATCAAATTAATTAACAAGCCAATTTACACTTTTCAGTATGACATTCTCCACTGCTTTTGCCCTAACCCTGGCATACCCACCTTAGGGTGCCCTTTGCCAATGACTTAAGGCCACCTTCTCAATCCCGAGCTTGGTGCCTGGGGGTCACCACTCATGGTGCCCACTAGCCATGCAATATCATAGGCCACCTTCTCATTCCCGAGCTTGGTGTCTGGGGTCACCACTCAAGGTGTCCATTGGTCTACCCATCTGGGTCTGACCTTTGGCATCATCCATCAGGGTGGCAGGTAGGTGAGAGAATACATATTTCTATTTTTAATGTGATAATCATAGTGACTTTATGATTTGCAAATATGAACATCCAACAGATAACTTGCATTCAATGCGATTAACCATTCGGAAAATCCTCGGGAAACTAAGGCGGTTATCCATAATTAACCACATACCTGATCCAGAGCAACTTGTTGTCCAAGCAATAATGATAAAGAAAAAGCAACAAGAAATCAACAATTATCCTAAAATTAATGCATGACATCCAAGTGTTATTGTTTATCCAAAACATTCTAAAGCTAGACTTGGATTCCACCTTAAGCTTTTTAGGGTTTTATTAGGGTTTTAGCCTCCATAATACTTTTATCACGTTTTAATGTTCTCTTAGTTTACAAACCCTAATTTCAACATTAAGGCTATTTATCCGCAATTAGGAACCTTTGTACATGAAATATATTAGAACCATCATATCTCAACTTTGTACATGAATTTGACCAATTAAAATCATTAAGGGTCATATTTACCAAAGTTAGGGTTCAAGGTTTGTTAAAGCATATGGAACCCTAATTAAATCAACTTACACATGTAGATCATCTTATTAGATTTTTATATGCCCTTTTTATTAACAACATGTCAAAATCTACTTTAAACGCTCATATAACCCCTTTCAAATTCTTTAATCATCAATGGTTAGGGTTTTTCCATTGATTAAACTATTAAAGATAACCTTTTTGTATGCTTTTTGAATTGCAGGAAGAATTAGGCTTCAATTACATTTTTATTATAATCCTTGCAATTTCTTATCAATTTTGATATATAATACTCTCTAATTCGAGTTACCAATTATTAGTTACTAATTTCGCAAGATAAATTACCTTTGGCCAATCGCTAGGTGACACGTCAGCGTCTTCTCCAATTATTTAGGCGACCGGCTGGTTTATTGTTGAAAGGGCATCTTTGCCCTTATTCTTTGTTCTCGATCTACAGGTGAGTGAGGGGCTGCTTTGTCTTTTGGCGAGCGCTCATCTTCAACCTCACGAGTCCCCCTCTCTCGCGATGCAACTCCAGGCAGCGGTCAACAACGACATTGACCCCGCGAGGCCTTCTTCCCCAGCAGTCGACGATGGTCTCTCCCCCTTCACCTCAGCCCGCCAAACTCAGGGAGCCCCTTTGCAGAGACTGCGATGGTGGGTGGCGCCGTCCCGCACAGAAGTTCTGCTGGCCTGAAACAGGGCTGCCGCAACCCTCTTGGACGAGGCAGTCAGGGCCCCCACCTCCCCCTCCAAGCATCTAATCCTTTCTGCAAACCAGCCACGAGTTTCCCATTCTAAGTAATTGCATGGCATTGCCCCAAATTTCCGAGAAGGTCCTGTGGCTGCAGGAAGAAGGAAGTGGCGGGTTGGGGGAACCTGTACCGAAACTCGTGAAATTAACCAAGGTTCTGTGCTTTCCTGGGCGCGGGGGTCCCTTGGGAATCCTTATATAGGTATGAGAGGCAATTCACTCATTGCCCTATCAAGTCTACTTGTACGAAGCCAATTGGGATTTGGGGACTTCCTATTTAGGGAGGGACAACGATGGTTTAATGGCTTGTTGTATTCCTCACTCTTTTCCGAATCTACCAGACTTTATTTCACGAAAAATCATCAAGAGAGTGGGGAGAAAGGAGTCCAGGAAGCTTCAAACTCTGTGCTTCATTTTTCCCGATCAAAGCCTGAGGTGGGTGACGACCCGATCACTGTCGATCATGGATCGAACAGCCATGATATCGTGCGTCTTTAATCAAGAAAATCAAAAATCGTGACATTTACTATTATGCTCGTCACTTTAGGAAACTTCCAAAAATCATATCTCTTAATACGTGCATCCAATTGATTCCAAATTTTGAGGGAAAGTCAATAATGACTTAATACACGTATGTACCAACTTTGGGACTCAAACTTGGAAGTTTGAGATGCTTTTCTTTATATGCAAGGTATTACTCAAATATGTATATTTCTCACCTATTTTCTCTTTCTTATTTTCTTATTTCCCATTATTTCTATTCCTTGTAATCCAAGAAAGCAAGTGGGGTTCGAATTATTACTCATCATGACCAAACCCTCATTTCTCTCTTTATTTCTTGCATTACCTCCTTAATTTCAAATATTCTATTTATTTTTATTAAAATATATCTTTTCAAGGATTTCTCTTTATCTCTCTTTTTATTTTCCTTATTGGTATTCCTTTCAACATTAGGAATCCTTAGGATACGAAATTCCACCAAGGATTACTCCATTATACCTCTTTTCACTTATTTTCCACATTTCATCAATATTTCCAATTTCTTCCTTAATAAAGAAATACTTAATTGATCTTTTCTTTTCTTATTGTTCTCTTTATGCAACTTTGGACTCCTTGGAACCCAAGGAACCCAAGATGCACGAAATTCATTCTTGGATTACATTCCTTTTCCTTCTAGAGGTTTCCACCTCATCTCTCTTTTCTCAACAACTCAATTATTCATTAATTAATTGAATTTCCTTGTTATTGGGCCCAATAGCCAATAAAGCCCACAAATCAAACAACAAGGCTATTTTAAACGAAATCCATTTGTTCACAACAAATTATATCATTATTTGTCCAAATATCTTTAATATGAGAAGTTACATTTCTCACCAAAGGAACCCAAAATTTGGGGTTGTAACACATACCCTATGCACGGGATTGGTTACGGACCATACCCCAGTAAGAGTATGGCTACGGGCCATGACTCCATAATAAAATACCAAGCATTGGCTACGGGCCATAACCCTGAAGAGAGTATATGCTATGGGCTATAACTCTATAGTGAAGTTGCCAGTATACCCTGGAAAGCTATTTAGCAGAGACACGATATGTCCTGTAGGTGGTCTCGTACTGACCGAGACGGATGAGGTCTTGGAGTCTGGCTCTTCCATTGACCTATGTATGGTACCGATTTCGACTTCGCAGTGGTCGGTTGGAGTATGAGCGGTATACCTCATCTCCTCAGGGCATAAGTGTGATTTGTAAAATATGTTCAGCCGTGTAGTATATCTACTTAAGGATAGAATACGAGAAACATTGCTTGATGTGCAATACAGTTATACATTCTAGTTGATAGATGTTATTTATGTTTCTTTACATTCCTTGCAAAGCAGATAGATGAATTATAATCTACCATGGGTAGATGCAATGTTCTCCTTTTGAAAGGAGATTACTTCATTCTGTTCATATAGTGAATTATCCTGCTTGTTAATATAAAAAGAACCTCTGCTCAGTTTATAAATTCTTAATCTGTGATAATAATATGGTCGGCGGAGAGTTATATCTCTCGCTAGGACAATTACAATTGTCTCACCCCCCGTGGGACCCAAATTTTTAGGTGGACGTGCACGAGGAGGTGAAGACCTTTTTGCAGAGGAAGAACAACAGCTAAGGCAGCAGTGACAGCTCAGGTTGAGTGTACTGTCTGTCATGTCTTGTAGATATGAGTCCTATGTGTCGTCTCTGTACTCTCAGGTCCTTGGAGTTAGTTCGTACTGGTTTTATGATCAATAAGAGATTTTGGCTTACGCTCCTCGAGGTTTTATGTTGCTCATGTATAGTTTGGTAAAGCAATTGTTATATGTTATTCTCGAGATGAGATGTACCAGATATGTACAATGTGAATAATGATGTATATAAGGTTTTGGACCTTTCAGTAAGAGTTTTCCTTGGACTGGATCTCTTTGAAAAATGGTTTTAATTTTTAGTGATTTTTGTTAATCTATTTTTTATATTTAATTCCGCTTAATTAGTAACGATTTGATTGTCGGTCGATATAAGGGAAGTGATACATCAAGACATGATAGATATCACATCCAGCACGTCAAGGTTGATGTACCTTGATGCACCTTAAATCCAATATACTTGGATGAGTAACACATGAAGTGTGTTATGTCAATTGTTACATTGAGATGTAATAAGTTTAATGCACTTTGATAAGTGTGGGCTAACATACCTTGAGAAAGGGTTAAGCCAAGTTAATATAGTATGATGTAATCATACCCTGATAAGGATGAGAGAGGAACTCATACCTTGTGTTGATGATTCATTTAAAGATAAATGATGAGAATAAATAAGTATGATTGAATACTTATGATATCAATGTTTGCTCCTAGATGTGTGGAGCAATGAATTAGGGATTGATCATTGATAATATGATATTGAAAACCTAAATGGTTAATAATGGAAAACCCTAACCCTAATGATGGGAAGGTTGTATTTCTCTTATTGCATAAGCCTTGTAAGGCATGTTAAATACTTGTATAACAAGTATAATGATTAATGGCCTTGTGAGCCATGTGAATAAGTTGTTGCCTAGTGAGAGGTAACAATATGTGTAATGGCCTTGTGAGCTATGTGAATAGTTGTTGCCTAGTGAAAGGTGACAAGATGATTAATGGGCCTGGTGAGTCATGTGAATAGTTGTTTCCTAATGAGAGGTGACAAGATGTTTATAAAAGTCTCATGTAAGGAATGGTAATGTGCAAAATAAACTAAGGGAAATGGAAATCAATAACTTCATAATAATAATAAATGGTTATAATAATAATGAAATCTTGATCATACATGCTTTATGCTTATAGCCAAATAAGGGCTATAGTGTTTTGAAGATGTTTAAAGGAGATAAGAGGAACACTTGTAGTATGTAAAGAATGTGAATAGATATGATGGCTTGCCCCAGGGTATAATGCCTAGTAAAAGGATGTGATAACTAATGATGAATTTAAGGGATTGATATCCCATAACGAATGTGAAATCAGGATTGGTTAAAGTCCAATGTCTGGCGGTGTAATAGGATTGGTAGAGTCCAATGCCTAGCGGTGTAATCAGGTTTGGTTAAAGTCCAATACCTGGAAGAGGCTCAATGCCTGTAATCAGGTTTGGTTAAAGTCCAATACCTGGCAGAGGCTCAATGCCTATAATCAGGATTGGTTAAAGTCCAATGCCTGGTGGTGTAATCAGGATTGGTAGAGTCCAATGCCTGGCGGTGTAATCAAGTGTTGTTAAAGTCCAATACCTGGCAGAGGCTCAATGCCTGTAATCAGGATTGGTTAAAGTCCAATGCCTGGCGGTGTAATCAGGATTGGTAGAGTCCAATGCCTGGCAGTGTAATCAGGTTTGGTTAAAGTCCAATAACTGACAGAGGCTCAATGCCTATAATCAAGTTTGGTTAAAATCCAATACATGGCAGAGGCTCAATGCCTGTAATTAGGATTGGTTAAAGTCCAATGCATGGCTGTGTAATCAGGGTTGGTTAAAGTCCAATTCCTGGCAGTGTAATCAGGTTTGGAAGAGTCCAATACCTGGCAGAGGCACAATGCCTATAATGATACCACAAGATGGGTAATACCCAATGCATGTAATGATGACACAGGATTGGTAATAACCCAATGCATGTATTAATGATGTATGAGTGCATGACAGATATAATTTCAATATCTGTTTAAGCTGATTGGCTAAGGCCAACAGATAGAAACAAGAATAATTCATGGGTGGCATTCCAGGATAATAAGTATCACAAGAAAAGCTTGACATATTGATATGTTGATACAGTATGATAGATAAATGACATATATGTTCTCCCTATTCCTTATAAAGAGAATAGATGATTTACTGTTCTATCATGGATAGTTGCAATACTTTAAAAAGATGAGAATAATCTAAATTGCTTAATCTCTGCTCAGTTTTATATTATTAAACTGCAATAATAATGTTTTTGGCGAAGAGTTATATCTCTCGCTGGGGCAATTTTCAATTGTCTCACCCCGTGGGATCCGACATTTTTAGGTAGACAAGCACGGAGTAGGTTGAGAACATCTTGCAAAGGAAGAACATCAGCAGCAGCAGGGACAGTAGTGACAGCTCAGGTTGAGTGTACTGTCTGTCGTGTTTTGTAAATAGAAGTCCTATGTGTCATCTCTGTACTCTCAAGTCCTTGGAGTTAATAGTTAGTGCTTTCAATGAATCGTTTTGAGATTTTGGCTTGATGCCTCAAGGTTCTTATGTTGTTTGTGTTTAGCTTTTAACAAGGCAGTTGATGCTGTAACCCTCGAGAAGAGATGGTACAAGATATGTACTTATGAACCAGGATGTAAATGTAATACATTGGTTTTTATTGAAAGAGTTTTCCTATGATTAGATCTATTTGCAAATGGTTTTAATTTTTAGTGATTTTCAATAATCTGCTGTTAGTATTTGCTTCCACTTAGTTAATAGAGTTTGTTTGAACGTTGATCATCACAGCAGTACTCTCTCTTTTCTTAGATTATGTCATCTAGGTAAGGCGATCGACCGTAACCCATATTGCATCTTGACCTTCCTTGGTCCAGGAAGACTCACCACAACATCTATAGTGATGAACTCCCATTCCCTCTCAGGGACTCTTTATCCTCTATATCAACTCATTGGGTTACTGGTGTTCGTCCTTCACCTCCTGGCATGCATGGTGACAAGCCTCATGCAACTTCATCTTAGGCATCCAAAGTACTACCACAACTTATTATCTTAGTAGTACCACGGTGTATGGTGAACTTGAAATCATGATCTCTTGTATGTCATGATTCCTTAAGGTTGATTCCTCAGAAACCCTAAAACACTCTAGTCGGGGTTTCATCGCCTTCTTTTCCAGAGAAGTGCATCTGAGGTTCTACAGCCATCTTTCTATCACCACAAGCCCTAGGCTGGCTAACCAAGCAACCACAAACTCGATTAACAAATCTTGTTATATCAGAGTGTTAACCAAACATATCTCTCAAACTTAGGGTTCACCTAACCACCTCTCCCAGCCTTTCCACTAGCTAGACTAGGTAGCTGCATCTCAATAAGAGCATCCATTACCACCTCACATCCTTAGGTTCTAGGTAACAGTGAAAACATACACCTCCATGTACTCCACTTATTATCTCATCTCAAACTCTAAGTCTATCTTCATGAAGAAAACTACGAGCTCATCCTCTTGGTTATTGAACTCTACCTTGTACAGTTCATAAGTTCCACATAACTCATGATAAAAACATCCTCATAAGATGACTACCTTAGTTCTCTTGGTGTTTGTAAACCATCCACATATCTTACACTCCACAAGGGTACATTATTACCTCTATCCTCATACCTCATAGCAACGTTTCCACTCACATCGTCTTTATCCCTGGTGTATGGTATGCGTACTGTCCTATCACTCACTCCCATAACAAGAGGAAATAAGCATTTGGCGGCCGTCTAAACACAAAGTTCTTCTTGTTCCAAGAGTAGAGATGGTACATCCCACATTTCCAGTACACCTTCAAATCTAAGTTGAAACATGCAACATATGTCTCTACATCATGATCATCTCAATATCAAAGTTACTTCCATGGAAAACTGATCTTGAACCTACTTGGGTCCACACACAATCCTTGGTCATCTCCTCTAGGTCTGTAGGGTGCCGAAACTTTTGGGGTCATCCCTCTTCCCTTATGCATCCAGAGAGTTCCCTCCTCATCTACCCTTTGGGTCCCCTGAGTTCATGAAGGTGATCAATCTCCTAACCCATGGCCCTCAAACAATGTTAGCTGTTACCTCCTGACCCTATGGTCATGTACAACTAGGGAATTAGGCAACTCCTACTTCCATCGGTCTTATCATTACCTGACTCACTACTATAGAACATGCCTTTGGTGTTAGTTAATTAAGGCCTTTAGTGTCGGTTTCCAAGCAACACCCAAGTGGGCACCACTAAAGGTGGACCCCTTCAGCGTCGATTCCCAATCGACGCCAAAAAGCTTCACGCCATTAAAAATGCACCAACAAAGGGACTATAGGCGTCGGTTTTTTATGAAAACCGACACTATAGAATGGTTATAGACGTCGGTTATTAAAAGAACTGACGTCACAATGCTTCCTGCCACCGAAAATGCGCCAGAAAAGGGCCTATAGGTGACAGTTTTGTAAGATAACCGACGCCATCTCCCCTGCCACCACGGTCGTGCTTCCCAACACGGCCATGGTTCATGGCCATATCAACTGAACCGACGTCGGTTTTGTGCAAATAACTGACGTCATATCCCCTGCCTGCCACCACGGCCGTGCTTCCCAGCACGCTCGTGGTTCCTGGCCACATAGACATTGGTTTTTTATCAAAAACCGCCACCGTATGTCTTTGGTGTCGGTTTTGTTCAAATAACCGACACCTATGTTAAGATTTTTTTTTCTTATCAGTTTGCATGCCTGCTGTATGGCTGGTCAGTAGGATGAGAACCTGCAGTTTAGTTCTGAATTGTAGGTTTACGACATCCATTGATATCAGTTAACATCAGGCCACAAACCTGTAAAATTAACAAGACGGACAATATTATTTATATGTGATTCACACACATGTATAAGCACATTTAATTCATATTATTTTTTCGTCACACACATGTAGAAACCAGTAGCAACCTGCAGTTCCATTCATTTCATCTTTTTTCACATTCAGACACATGTAGAAACATTTATGTATTGATCATCTTCACACACATATGACAATTCATAAAAATTCATTCACATTCACACAAAAATAATTATGAGAACAAAGTTATTCTTTATTCATCATTGTCATCATTGTCAATAAAATTATATCTAAAAATTCCCACTCTTTGTAGGGATTTTGCCTATTCTTCTCTTACAACATCTAATTCATCTCTCGTATAGGGAGCATGTACATCGAAACACTTTCCACCTGTGCTGAAGTCAGTAGTTTTAGAGACCTGCAAAGAGAATGACGTATATATATAATTAATAATATATAATAAGATTGATATATTTCATATTATCTAATGAGACTATGTATAATACCTGCTGTATCTTATCGATTTCCATTACGGCATGTCTGACGATTAGGTCCATAAATAGCATCACATAGTAGGCACATGCCCAGCCATTGTCTTGTGTAGAACACTATAAATTAAAACATACAAAATATTCAAAAATACAAATAAGTACAGTTCACATAAATAATATATACATTGGAGTCAGGAAATTACTTTCACATTCTCCCAAAATTAGTGATAGATCCTTTTTCCTGGGGACCTTTCCTCCAACTTTTTTGTACTCTTGTAAAGCCCTACATATGCTAATGTAACCCATTAAATTGCATAATTAAATAGTAATGTAGTAACAGATGTTAACAGATATAAAAACATGAAATATTTCTCACGAGAATAATGGCCTTTTAATTGCATGTCCATATAATGTATCCAACTCATTCCTCGTACGGTCTAGATAATAGACAATGAACATCTTGGGGACAATAACTAGTAACTCCCAATGCCTACCATTACAGGTAAGAAAGTCAAAAATTAATAACTCAAAATCTACAATAAAAATGTAATTTTCTTAAGTCCAAATTATAAGCAAAGTAAACTTACTCGACATTGAATGGAGCTATTATCACCGTCTTCTTATTTTTACCAAAATATTAAAAAGCATCACAACAGTATGAAGTAACTGAAGAAGGATCTGTATCTACAAGACTAATCAAAGATGGAACCAAAAATCCCACATGGGAAAACCCAAAATCAGTACATATCTTGTGTAAGTGGCTACAAAACATGTATTACGTATGCATTAATATATAGGAAACCAGATCACCATATATAAAACAAGGTATATAGATGTATAAACAAGATCTCACCATATCCACAGCTCTATCATAGATGTGTTCAGCCATTCATAACTAAACAACTCCAAAATATCTTGTATAAATATCTTGTTTTCGTATGATTGACCTGCATTAATACCAATGCATTAATACGTACGTATGCAAAACTTGTATTACGTATGCATTAATACGTATGCTAAACTTGTATAAAAAGATTGTTATCGTATGATTTACCTGTAGCATCCTCCAGAATAGTAACAATTATAGAGCAATTTGTATCATGTTCGCCGATCCATACTGCCACACCCCTACAATTAGGACCTATAGAGGCGTGTACGTCCCTTGGAAGCCAACTTTGTAGTCGAGGAGGTGGAGGCCGAGATGTAGTGGGTCTCGTCTTTTTGACCTGTATATATAATTTCAAATCAATCGACTCATATATAAATACTAACAAATAAAAGTAATGGAAATTTATCATACAATATCAGTATAGAGGACATCCGCTTCGGGCCACGGTATCACTCCGCCTACTGCCTCACCAAGTGTTTCAGCATCTGGGTGTGCATGAGATAGTGCAAGATCCATCCAGTCGGGGAGTACATGTATTGGGCTTACACGTACCACACCATCTGGTACTGGATACCTATGAAACATGCACTCTTTAAGGGGTGGGTAAGCCGACGCCTCTGCAACGATATATTCTTGACTTTTTAGTCGGCATGGCTTCAACCCCTACAAATTTACGTAAAGAATGTTATATACATATATACACAAACATATCATCTTGAACATACTAGCTATTATGTCATAAAAATACTTACATAGGACGTGCTAGGTGGTAGGTCTATAGGATTACTCCCAACCACTTCTACAGTAGGAGAAGAGCGGCCCACCACAGGTACTGTCTGAGTGGTAGGCTGAGACGCCTGCCACTTCACCATTACTTCTTGGATTCTCGTCTCAATTAATGAATCTACCTATACATGGATAAAAGAAATGCTAGCTTCTGATTATTGAATTCTCTTTTGCAATAACATTCTAAAATAAAAATAGGTTACCTTAGCTTGTAAAAGTCTAGCTTTTGGGACAGGTTTGCATTGGGATGGCCCAAAGAACGTTTTGATGCCCACACCAGTGCCTGCACCCCAAACACATCCAGGATGCTCTGGGTTACCCAGAGCAACTGTCAGTTCATCCCTTGTGCCCTGAGGGATGAACTTGCCTTCCTTCCTCTGCTCGTGCAGCTCCCACTAATCACCAACAACAAAAATTAGTAAGTAAACATAACAATAATCAATATCGATCGATTGCTCTAAGAGTTGATTTTTACCATTTTTGCAGCCGCCTCAGCAGTTGCGGGCTTCGGTATGTCTCCCTTCTTGTTTTGCCTCCCTGCTATCCACATAGCATGGCAAGGCAGAGGTGCGGGAGCAGTAGTAGAGGACTCTATAGTCTCCTGAGTAGCAGTAGGCTGAGCAGACTCAGCCTGTAGTCTTTGGCGAATGCCTGCATATCCTCTTGGAGCCATTGTGTGGTCGTGCACATTCAGTGCACGCCTTGCTCTTTGCGCCTCACTGAGGGCCTAGTTAGTTAGCACATTGATTTGGTTAGTAACACTAAAGGTTAATCTTGAATAGGTGAATACATAAAATGTATATTAATTAAATTGGGAGTGGCACTTAATACCTTGAATTCATCTGTTTTTCTTTGGGTAACAAATGCCTCCTAGTCTTTGGGGTCCAGGTAGTTCCATTGTTGTGTGGCTTCCTTCTACCTAAATTTATTTTTTAAAGAGAATACAAACAAAAATTATTAGTGTAGAGTTAGTAAAATAGTGATCAATGTCTAGAATTGGAAATCAATCAAGAACCTCTAATCAGCATCGCGTATGTAATCTCGGGTGAGATTGGTCCTATAGTTCCTTAGGACCCTCCCACAGTGTTGCATCACACATTTACGATGCATCTTTTCATCCAGATCAAATATGCTCTGCAAATTAAATAGAATTGCTATTAACTAGTATCCTAAAAATTAGTAATCTACACAAATAGAATTACAAATAATAATAACTCACACATAGTTCCTTCCATATGTGGTCTTTCTTCCCCTTAGGAACTTTATGCCAGGATTCTAGGATAGGACTGCAATTCCCCTTAGGAACTTTATGCCCCTCACTTTCTCAATTTTCTTTTGATGCTCATCAAGTGTTGTAATTTCTTCCGGGGGTACATCAACAACCTAAAATTTGATAAAAAAACACACTTACATGATATAATTATAAATGAACATATAGATAGAAATCTCAGGGATATATTCTTAAAACTTACATTTTCAGGCGGTGCAAGCACATCCTCACCCTCATGGTGATCATCAGCACGGTCATCATGGGAATGCTCAGTCATCTGAAATTTCACATTCAAATTATAAATTTCACATTGTAAAGTAACACTAATTGTAAAGTTCACACTGTAAAGTACACATTCACATTGTAAAGTAATTCACATTGTAAAGTTCACATTCACATTGTAAAGTAATTCACATTGTAAAGTCCACATTCACATTGTAAAGTTCACATTCAGACAAATAAAACATATAAAAAATATAAACATTCATGCCTCTAATATTGTGATCTTTTATCAATTAATAATCCTTCATTGTGATCCCCGTGAACATACAAGTCATCGTGATCCCCAGATTCAATGTTTGGTGGTGTTGGCAACCCAACTGAGAATGGACTGGAGTCATCATACTTATCATAGTACTCTTCTTCATCTATAGGATCTTCAATGAACTGTGTTTTACCATGAAGAACAATCGACAATTTATCATTTGTAGGATCATCGATATAAAATACTTGTTTCTCTTGTGATGCCAATATGAATGGTTCACCCTTCTCGCCAATCTTTTCAAAGTTCACTAACATGAAACCCAATTCATCCACTATAACTCCTTTTTTGTTGTCAACCCAATTACATTTAAAGAGCGGAATTCTGAAATCTACATAGTCAAACTCCCATATGTCTTCAATGACACCGAAATATGACATTTTAGCTTCACGTGGACTCTTATCCTTTGCACTTGCAAAAAACAATGAAGACGCTTGAAGGGTGACCCTACTATTTTGGATGACACTCTTATCATCTTGACGCTTTGTGTAATACAAGAATCCATTTATGCCAAACCCTTCATAAGACATAACATTCAATTTTGGTTTAAAGGCGAGGCATTTGATGGTTTCAGTAAGATTATCTGGTGTTTGAGATAGTTGATGTAAGACTTTATCTTCAAACCACTTAATAAATGTCTTGTTATGCTCTCTAGCAAGCCACATTGAATTGGATCGAGGATATTGTCTCTTGATGAAATTGGTATGTTCCTCGATATAAACACTCACTTTGTCGATGTTGTGTAAAATGTATAAGTGACCTTGCTCCAACTGCTCACGGTTGATTACTTTCACCCGTGATCCCAAAATTCCTTTGCCAAAATGATCCTCAATATTCTTGTCATTCACAGGAGCGTCATTAGTACTCAGAAAGTCATTGCAAAAATCCATAACCTCTCTCGCCACATAACCCTCAATAATACTCCCTTCAGGCTGATAACGGTTTCGAACATCACCTTTAAAAATGCTCATGTATCGTTCAAAGGGATACATCGAATGCAAGAAAATTGGTCCCAACATTTTCACTTCCCTAGTCAAGTGGACAATAAGATGTACCATGATATCAAAGAACGAAGGAGGAAAATACATCTCAAGCTGACATAGGGTAACAACCACTTCTCTTTGCAATTTATCGAGAGTATCAGGGTCAATAACTTTGCTGCACAGACTATTAAAAAAGAAACAAAGTCTGGTGATTGCAAACCGTACATGCTTCGACAATATAGATCGAATTGCCATGGGCAATATTTATTGCATTAGAGTGTGACAATCATGAGATTTAAGACCTATCAACTTCAGATCTTTCATTGATACCAATGTACGGATGTTGGATGAGTAACCCTGTGGCACCTTAAGATTTACCAAGCATTCAAAAAAAGCTTTCTTCTCCTTTCTTGACAACGTGTAACAAGTGGGAGGTAAGTATGTTCTCCGATTGCTACTAACTACTTCTGTTAATTCTGTCCTTATTCCCATTTCACGTAGGTCCATTCTAGATTATATCCCATCTTTAGTCTTACCTGGTATATTCAACAGAGTACTGATGATGCTATCACATACATTTTTCTCAACGTGCATGGCATCGATACAATGCCTGACTGTCAAAGAACTCCAATAAGGAAGATCCCAAAATATTGACTTCTTCTTGAATAAAGACTTGTCACTCCATGTGGCCATCATACATTGTGATCTCTAACCAAATTCATTGGTGTTGTCTTTTACTCTTTCATAAACATCCGCCCCGGATATAGGTTTAGGTGCACTCTATTCCTCATTCTGTCCATTGAATGCTTTGCGCAACCTACGATACATATGAAATTTTGGAAGAAACCTTCAATGACCAAGATATACAGTCTTGCTGCCGTGTTTTAGTCGTATTGAATCAGTGTTCTCTTCACATATAGGACACGCTTTAGATCCTTTGACACTATATCTAGACAAATTCCCATACGCTGGAAAGTCATTCACAGTGCAAAACAACATAGCATGCAAACGAAATGTCTCTCTTTGTGAAGCATCATAGGTCATCACACCTTCACCCCAGAGCTTCTTCAAGTCATCAATCATAGGTTCAAGATAAACATCGATATCATTTCCAGGTTGTTTAGGGCCCGATATTAAAGATGACAGCATAACGTACTTATTTTTCATACACAACCAGGGAGGAAGATTGTATATAACAAGCATAACGGGCCAAGTGCTATGTTGGCTGCTCAATGTCCCGTACGGATTCATCCCATATGTACAAAGCCCAAGTCTTAGATTCCTGTCTTCTTCACTGAATTTAGGGTACAATAAATCAATCTTCTTCCACTGTGGGGAATCAAACGCATGCCGTAGGATCCCATCATTATTTTTCTTAACATCTGCATGCCACCTCAAATTCTTCGCATCTATAGGATTGGCAAACAAGCATTGAAACCATGGTATTATAGGTAGATACCACATCAACTTGGCAGGAGAACCAGTTTTGGACTCCACCGAAGTTGTCAATTTATACCTTGACGCACCACATTTCGGACAACCTTTCAAATCCACATATTCCTTTTGAAATAATACACAATCATTCAGGCATGCGTGTATCTTCTTGGCCTCCATTCCCATCGGGCACAACAATTTCTTTAACCGGTATGTTGAGATTGGAAGCTTGTTTCCTTCAGGAAGAATTTCTTTCAACAAAGACAACAATGACGTGAAGCTTTTGTCGCTCCATCGATTGTTAGCTTTCAGTTTATACAATCTCAACACAGCGTTAAGCTTCGTAAACTTACAACATGTGTATAACGGTATCTCAACATCATGCACAATGTTTCTAAACATGGGAGGTGGATCAGTGTGCTCTACCCCACAACTATCCAACATCGCCTCAACAATGTCTACTGGAACTGGTTCGTTCATATCTACATCATCGAAGGAAATTTCTTCTTCCACACAAGCACTGCTATCGACATCCACTGATTTTAGGTTTGAAATATCTCCATGCCAGTGCCATTTTGTATAGCCTTGTACAATCCCGTTGTACATGACATGACTTTTGATTTCGTCACCAGTGTTGACTTTCAAGTTGTTACCGCAATGCCTACATGAACAGTAGAACCTATCTCCAGGTTGTTTCCTATGTTCCTCAGCAAATCTAATAAACTGGTCAAGACTAGAAATAAACTCGGGGGTGCAACGATTTGGAATGGACATCCATGATCTATCCATTCTATGATCAAAGAGAAAACAAGTATATATTAGAACAAGATTAGGGTCTAGGGTTAAAAGATTAGGGTTTATGGTTAAAACTTTAGGGTTTAAGGTCTTATATATAATTAATTGTTAAAACATCCTAAGTGATATTAGGTGTTCAAGAACAGTCCCAAACCGGGGACTATCCAAGATTTACTCCTAATGAGTAAATCTTGGACAAGTTTCTAGGCCAACAAATACATGTGTTGGCATTCTTATATATAATAAATGTGTATCACCTATCCTATTCCTGAACACCTAATCTTACTAGTAACTGTATAATGTGTATTGGGTTTTCAAGAAAATTTCGGCAGCATTTCCCCATTTGTTCTCTAAGTACATGTACTTAGAGAATAAATGGGGAAATGCTGCCGAAATTTTCTTGAAAACCCAATACACATTATACACTTACATCCTAAGTGAGATTAGGTGTTCAAGAACAGTCCCAAATCGGGGACTATCCAAGATTTATTCCTATGAGTAAATCTTGGACGGGTTTCTAGGCCAACAAATACATGTGTTGTCATTCTATAACATTGATTTCAACATTTTGAGTGTCCATGCTTGTTCATCATCAAATAAAAATTACACATAAATTAGTATGACCTAGGGATGGAGAGATAATTCATAATTGATTTCAAAATTTCAAACTAGCTCATGCATTATCATCAATCTACATTATACAATAGGGATTCATGTAGATGTTAGGGTGACACATCACTACAAAATCAGAGATTTAACATTAGCATTTTAATATCTTACATAGATTGATCACAATATTTTAGCAATATAGTTAATTCAAGATTATGGTGAAATGTGTATTAGGGTTTTAATATTTTAATTCAACATGCATCAAAATTTATAGAATTAGATCAAGCATTAGTATTCAATTGCAAATGTATCTTCGTCTTCCTTCTCCCTCCTTACCAAATGGATAAAAGCAAGGCATGACCTGCATGTGGGATGGACACGGCGGCCGTGTCCAGCCCACATGCAGGTCGTGCCTTGCTTTTATCCATACATTTGGTAAGGAGGGAGCAGGAAGAAGAAGAGGTGGAGGAAGAAGAAGAGGTAGAGGAAGAAGAAGGGTAGCAGCTTACCTGTCAACGACGTGGAGGAAGAAGAGAGCAGGGAGCTGAGCTAGCAAGAGAGAAGCGGCCGGTCGGAGCAGCGATCAGGCTGGAGAGTAGCGGCCGGAGCTAGCAGTGAGTGGCGGCGGCGAGCAGCGGACCATCAAGCGGCGGCGGAGGCGGGGGCAGAGGATCAGCGAGCGGCGGACGGTGAGTAGAGGAATCACCGGACCTAAAACCGTCAATCGTGGAATGAATGAAACAGAAGAGGAATAGCTCGCACGGGTGCTATTAAGTTAACAATAGGCATCAGTTATCTAAAACATCCGACGCTAAACACTATAGTCGTCGATTTCCATATAAAAACTGACGACTAAAGGGAGGTGAAAATTTTCACGGTTAAGCGTGCGAAAACACAACGACGTCAGTTATTGTAAGCCAACCGACGATAAAATTGGTCAAATTTGCTGTCTCGTGGAAAAACTTTAGTCGTAGATTTCTCTTTTAACAACCGACGTTGTATGTTAAATTTTGGAGGTAATTTTTTTCATTGGATTTGGCAGTTAATTTTAGGCGTCAATTTCTTATTAAGGAACTGATGCTAAATAAAAGCGATACCCGTGTCTGGTCGCCCTTCACAAATAGATGTCAGTTTTTTTAGTAAACCGACTCTTTATGTTTTAGGCATCGGTTTGTTTATACAACCGAAACCTTTAAAAGTGACGCTATAAGCCATTTCTATAGTAGTGACTCTAGGATAGACTTAGGATTCTAATATAGTACATGTCCAACTTAGAACCTTACCCAAGTCTCCATCATCTCTTTCTACATTCGGGGTCTGACTCACATCCTTTCATAGGGGTCATGGTGACCTACCTACCTTGGTCAGGCCCCATACTGGTTACCTCCATGGTAACACATCCACATGCACTTGGAGATGGTTATCTATGGGTCTATAGGTTCATTCTTATAATATGTACTCTCCACTTACCTTCTCAAGATTCTATGAGACCTCTTAGGGTTTCCTCAAACCCAATAAAAGCTGATCCATGCCCTATAGAAGGGTCCCTCTCCCAGGATGGGAGGAAACTACATCTTGATAGGAACAAAGGTGACAAACATCCCTACGTCTCAGGTTTATATCCACATGAGCATGCTTAACCCTATGAAGCTACTAGGACATGCAGCTAGTAAGCATACCATCTACTAAACCATGCCAGGTCTTCATGATAGGTCATACTTGTTCTCATTCCTTAAATTTGGACCAAGATCATACTTTCCCATGTCACCAACTTATAGGTGATGGGTCCATCAAACATACACATTAATCTCAGGGGTTCTCATTCCTCTAAACATGAGGAGTGCCATGCTCAGATCTATGGAAACTCAAATCTCATCATGAGCATCAGGTACACCAAGCACTACTACTTCCCCTCTTAGGTATAGGAACCCTAGGTTCACCTTTTTGATGTCCAACTGCATGCTCAACATTGTAACCATGTACCAAGCATGAACAAGGTTCGACATGCACTTCCTATTATCATTCCACTTGAACAACACCTCAGAGTTGAGTCCTCCTCAAGGACAACCATCTAGGTATAAGGCCTCACAACTCATTACTATACCTTACCGTTCTAGGGTCTAAGGAACTCTTCATCTTAACCCTAAAAGGGTAAACACCTATACCATAGGCACATAGGTACCAACAGCCTTATCCTCTCTCTAGGGTTTGGTTCCTTTAAAGGAAACCCAGATACCATAAGCCTCCAGGGATCATGCACGAGGCAACCAGAACCGTCCACTTAGGTCGCATCATCCTCAACTTCCCAACTGTTCCTCATATCTCAGAGTCTAAGCTTCCAACCTTCTTTCTTGGGTCCTACTCTCTCTCTCTTGAGCTAACCCTACAACAACCTTACTACTAGAGGTCCTCTCTCGAAGGTGGATAAAGCTTACCAGCATACACCCACATGGGTGAAACCTATGTTCGCCCAAGATTATCCAAAACTCTTCATGCTTATCTCAAAAGCTATCCAACATATCCTCCTGGCCAGGGTTTTAGCCTACTGTTACCCCTATTGACGTACTTTGGGTACAACTTTGCCATGCTCATATAAGCTCATAGGGTTTCTATACGCTCATCACTAACCTCATCAATGAAGGAGTTATCCTTCACCCTAACATGTGCGACCCTTCCCAGGGTTGGGTCGCCAAGGTACTAGGACAACCAACCTCACATGGCTCATATCGTCATGAGTATCCAAACCAAAAGCACGTCCACCCACACACATGGTCTATCATGACATCTAACTCATCGTGTCATCCCTCTCGAACCACCACTTAGGGTTAGGGTTAGCATCATCCTCAGAGGATGTACCAGGTCTATACCTTTAATGGAGGTCTCTACCGCTAAGAATAACTCTCTCTACTTATCCTCCTGACAAGAAGGTCTAGCCTCAGGTCTCTCCTGAGGGCATGACAACATATTTCATATGACCTAAGCATGCAAGTATTCTTTAGTTTACACTTAAACTATTAAGCTTATGTCCATGACATCTTATTTACATGCTTTTCATTAATTTGTTGGAGGATTCCTTAAACCTTATCAACTTTACCCATACCTCAAGAGGGTGAGGGAGAAGGAAAACCCTAATCCTTAAAATCCTTAACAACATTTGAGTTGAGAAGGGATGAACAAGATGAGAGAGTCCTAAAGGTATCTTATTTCGAGTCAAATCCTGAGACATTGGCCAGGCAATCACACAAATCCGGGAGTCCTCATATTCCGACTAACGGTGTGGAGGAAAATATTGCCAGCCCCCGGACGTGATCCTTTTCTAGACACCTCTGTCTTTCAGAAAATCCTCTAATAACTCCCTTGGGTTCTACAGAGTTTATAAAATTTAATAATTACAAAGATTAAATGAGGAACCAGTGCTCTGATACCAAATGTAATGACCCCGCTTCCTGGTAACCCCCAATTAAGGGAGACCAAGAGGTCAAAGTCGTTATCCCAATTTCCCAGATCAAAGGTTTGACAAATAATCAGTAATAATTATTAAATTCTACCATGACTATGCTGAAAGTTGGAATAAAATAAAACTTTGCATACCTTTTTTAAAAAAACTTGGATATCTAACTTCTATCAACATCTCGACTCTATTCTAACTAATCCTCCTTGCACTTTATTTCTTAATTTCACAATATGCCACTTTACTATTTGTCCTTTTCAAAGGTACCTAAAACGCTGACAAACAAAATTCTGGTCAGCATAAATGAATATGCCGGTATGTGGGGGAAACAATAATCGTGCAATTAACTGTAACAACATATTGCAACCAATTAGGATTTAACAAACAACTTTATGTTTTAAGCATAAATGCTCAATCCATACATATCCTAGCCTCTGTGATGTCCCTGCAGTGGACCTAGATGCTACCTTCCTTATGGTAGATCCCCATTAAACCCCTCATGATCCTACCTAACAGGTGAATAAATTTCTAGGGTTGAGTCGCATGGCACTACCCATAGGTAGCCCACTCTTTAACTCATGGTGTTCTAAAGAGTTGCATGGCACTACACGTGGGTAGCCCAATTCCTAACTCATGATAACTTGATTTCCTACTTAACAAGTAGGCCCTGTACTAGGTTACCCTTTTCATCATTAGCAAAGCCACATAGGAGGACCAGAGTCTGAGCTAGTAATGTATATATATTTTGGTGATAATCCTAGTCACTTTATAGTTGCATGAAATAAAAGTCATCCAAGCGGTTATTTTCAGGCAACTAGCAAAACATCCGGGAATCATCGTGAAACTAAAGAGATTAACCATAAGTGTAACCACATACCAGATCCAGAGCAACTTGATGTCCAAGCAATAATATTCAAGAACAATCAAACAAGCAATCAACAATATCCTGAAATTAAGACATAACATCCAAGTGTCATTGTTTTATCCAAAACATTCTCAAGATTGGCTTGGATTCTACCTTAGTATTTCTAGGCCAACTTTAAGTTTTATTAGGGTTTTAGCCTCCATAACACTTTTATCACTTTTAATGCCCTTTTAGTTCACAAAACCCTAATTTCAACATCATAGGCAAAATTAAAAGGCAATTAAGTCTTTTATGCCTCTTTTACATTAAAACTACGATTTTTATCCTTTTAAGTCATGACACTATCATTAAGGGTAATCATCATCTTTGGTTTCTTCTGGATTAACAACTCATAATTCATTATGGTCTAATTCACATATGGACTCTATTTATCGCTAATAGCAATTAAACCATTAGAAAACCCTAATTACCAAATTAAGGGTATTTATTCACAATCAGGAACTTTTATACTCAAAATAGCTTAGAACCATCAAATCTCAGTTTTATACATGAATTTGACAAATTAAAGCCATTAAGAATCATAATTACTAACATTAGGGTTTCAAGGCCCATTAAAGCTCATTTATGTACATGGAACCCTAAATTAATCAAATTATGTATAAAGTTCATCCTTTTAGATCTAATGCGTCTTTTTATAATCAACAGGTTAATATCAACTTTAATCATCCATATAACCTTTCTCGATACATTAATCATCTTAAATTAGGGTTTCTTAATCATTAATGCATTAAAGTTGATAACTTCCACTACTTTTCGAATTGCAAGAGGAATCGGGCTTCAATTACATTTTTATTGCATTTGTTGCACTTTTTTGAGAAAAATACATATATTATTTACTACCATAGGAGTTACGAGTAATTAGTTATGAAAATTGCAAGTTTCACTTACTTGGACCAATGACAGGCTGCCACGTCAGCCTTTCCATGCAACACGTAGCCGTGGCTGAATTATAATGGAATTGCTCTTTTGCCCTCACTTAAACGGCCGTCTCTTCATACCCGGGAGGGGTATAACCGTCCAATGACACCCCATCATCTTCCTCCTCTTGATCCCTACATTGTCGTTGAATGCAACTGATCGTGGGGTCATCTCCCACCTCCCCAAGGTCTGGAGCTCGCCGGAACCCATTGCTGTAAGGAGAGTGAAATCACCCCTTTACTAAAAATTTGAAGAATTGACATCCATTCCCAACACTTTTAGAGGTATGATGGAATGGGTATAAATTTTCCAAATTTATTAAACATTGGTATACAAAAGACCATTAGAAAGAAGCGGAATAAAAAAACAAATGTTTATATTAAATTTCATAAAAGGTTTACAAAAATACATCAAATTCTCCCATTAGGGTTTACATCAAGATACACAATCAAGATCTAGATAGAGGGAAGTCTAGACTACTACAATCTTGTCTCCAAGCAACATCTCCATCAACTGAGTCCAAGCCAAAAGCTATGATCTTCCTTGTCTTGTCCATCACCTTGCTCAACACCTGGGTGGTTGGGAAGGCACCCAGTAAAAAGGGAAAGGGAAGAAAATTATGTGTCACAAAACTAGTCTAGGATATCAAGATACGTAAAGTAAATAAAAACAGGCTAGGGTTCATCATATGATGAAGATAACAAGAGTATGAGGCTATATATCAAAGAAGCTTGCCATTAACATATATAATAAAAAGGATTTGCATGTAAGATAGTTATGTCTACCTAACTAAGTAGGGTTGAGGCACCTACCAGACCTCTAACCTTAGGTGAGGGGAGAATAAGACATTCCCAGTCACCTACAATATTATGGGGAGAATAAGACATTCCCCAGGGCAATTATTTACATGCCCTTTGTGGGTGGTTGTACATAAGTACCGCTACTTTAAATTAAATAGAACATAAATACACATGCTAGAAAAAGTAGTCATGGCAAGAATAATCATATGAAACAATAAGCATGGCATTGAGGTATCAAGACCCAAGAATAATGTTCCGAAATTGATTTATGAGGCAAGTATATCAAAAGATTCAAGAGTACATCAAACAGGGTTTAATAAAGCCTCATTATAGAAAAGTAGGTTAAGGCACAATTATTCCCAACTTAAGGTGTAAATGCACATACATAAATAGGGATTGCACATACATAGCACATACATAGCACATACCTTTCATTATAATTCATGTTACCCACTTTCATCACTTGATTGAGTCCATGATCAATTTTTCCTATTTTCAATTCATATACATGTATTAGAATGATATATATGCATTAAGGTAGAGAAAACCCATATTTTTACTTTTTTTTAGCAAAACCTAGATTTAGACTATGATATCACCACCATAGACTTAGTTAGGTTCTACTGATTAAGAAAACATATAATTTTGCATATTTTGGAGTTACGATGATTAGAGTGTATTTTTGGTGATTTTTAAGTGATTAAATCATTTTCTAGAAAACCACCATCGAAAAAACTCAAAACCAATGCTCGGAAATATTATTATTGAAAATAAAATGTTTTTCTGAGTTCAGGACGTTATTTACTTTAGTTTTTGGACAAAGGAATCAAAAGTTATGAATTATTGAAATTCAGCCAATCAGAAACCGACACATCATCAAACCAAACGAGATAAGCAAAGAGAGAGAGGGAGGGAAAACACCATTCGACCTAATATCATGGTTTTAGATTAATAGTTATCCAAACTAGATCTTCTAGAGAAGGTGAACTGGTAAGAAACCAAAACCCTAGATGAACATGGTAAATAGAGATGGAAATCATCGATTTTAAACATAGATGCATGAATTTTAAGCATGTAGCAAGCAATATATGAGAAGTGGGTTATGAAACTCACTTCTAAGGAAGATAAGAAGTCCAAACAGTAAGGATCAGATCTTAGAAGGTCTGGTTGCTCCAAGCCTAGCTGCTTTCTTGGACAAAGATCACCTTCTCAACTTAGAGGTGATAAACCTTAGCAAAAGAGCATAGAGATGAGGTGTTTTAGGGTTCTAGGTGGGGTTTCACCATGGAATTCCATGGTTATGACCTGTAATAGGGTGTAAGGAAGACTAACAATATGAAAATAGGGAAGGAAGGGAGGCAACTTACTAGTTTTGGTCGAATTCACCAAGGAGGAGCTTTAGAAACCCTAATAGAGCAATTTGGAAACCCTAGGAGCCTTCTTCACCAAGCTAGGCTCCCTCTATCACCTTGGGATAGCAACTTCATGTCCAAATACAAAAGGAAATATTCTATAAGCTATAGGAAAGAAAAGGAGAGCAAGAGTTTTCGAATTGTTAGTTGGGAAGGGGTAAACATGGCTATATAAAGAAAGAGGTGAAGCATGAGGTGTCTAAGGGACTTTCCGTTTGTCTTTAGCCTAGGGCTTGATGGCCATGCAAGAGGACAGCTCATGGACTCTTCTTGGATATCAAAAGTCGGTCCTAAGAGACCCTAGATCCTTATAGGCCATCCCCACCGTTTTTCAAGAAAGAAATAACCTCATTGGTTGATAGCTTTTAAAGATAAGCACATTTATAAAGAGGGTAATCCCTATAATGCCCTTGGAAAGAAATACCATCAAACCAAGGTAAAACTAGGTGCTCCAATTATTTAAATCTCGTTAATGGTAAGGGAATATCTAAGGATTAAAATTCAGTTGATAATTTGCAAAGAAAACCTCCCAATTGGGTAAATTGCATAAAAGTCCAAAATGTAGCTAAAATTGCATAACTTGCACAACTAACATCCAAATCGAACCAAATTTGAAACTTAGGATGACCCAAATACTAATCTATCCTTATAGAGTGTTGGTGAGCTATCTAAGGGATCTTGACCTCCTAGATCTAAAAGCATCTACTCCATTACTCTATTCCTTACTCAATATGTGCTTGATTCTTTCTGTTACAACCCCAATTTTACATATGTTTTCATAATTGAAATGTATTAATTCTTTACTTCAAAGGATGGATTTCTTTGCAAATCTCCCTTGTGATAGGAATTTTGTGATTCCTATTATTATCATATTAGTCCAATAATGGATATAAAAGAGAAGAAAAGAAGAAAAGTCCAAATAAAAGGAAAAGATACAAGATAGTGGATATTAAGCAAAGTAATTATGAGAAATACATAGAAATATCTAGAAGGTGGAATTAATGGCCAAAATTAAATAAATTTCATTTCTATGTGATTTCTAATAAAAGAAATATGAAAAGAGGAAAAAGGAAATGAAAGATAAAGAGAAATCCTTGAAGAGAAATATCTTAATAAAGAAATAAGTAAGATAATGAAAAATGAAGAATGTAGATGCATCTAGAAGGATGATAAGTATCCTTAAAAAGGAATTTCAAAATCTTAGGATTTCTTGGGATCCAAGGAGTCCCAATGAATAAGAAGAAAGAGAAAATGCAAAATAATACAAAATAAGAGCATAATGTGATACATAATTAATGAATTTGTGGTATTATTAAAAAGAGATACTTTCATCTATGAAGAAGTATAATTTCATGGCCAATTGATTAAAAGCCAATTACAAAGAGAATAAAAGAGGTAATTTTCGAATTCCTAATATCTAAAGAATAAAGAATATCAAAGAGATAGTTAAGAGAGAGAAAATTGCTTCTTAATGAAGGAACTTGGTTTCCTTTGGGGAAAGGGGCTTGGATCTCGTGGATGGGCATCCTAGGGATTTGCTACCCTCCCCTATATAAGGATTGGACTGTTAGCCTCAGGTCCAAGAGAATCTCAGGCATCCCATACCCTTCTTCACCTTGTATCTGCTCAAACCCTAGCCAAAGGGTGTTGTGTAATCCCTGGAGCAACGAGGAGCAGTGAAGGTGTTACGATGGAGGCATGATGCTTCCCCGACAACCTAAGAGAGCTTGGCCATCATCTCCTTGCTCTAATTTTCACACAGCACCTGCAGGAGGTCTGCAAACTCACTACGATCACGGGCATGGCACTCTTGAAACAGGTCATCTCGGCCATGCTTTGAGGCCTTGCTGGGCGTGACGGAGAGTGGCAGAGGCAGGGCGATTGTAACATACTAAATTATATAATTTTGTATTTTGACCCTCTTTCCCATTTTTTCCTTTCATTTATATCCTTCTTGGCCTTTTTGTTCAATTTGTAGAGAATATAATGGTTTAGTGAACATTTATTCACTAATTGTACCAATATAAGGGTTTATGCACAAATGGCTCAATGAAATATTAATTACCATACTCAAGTGCTCTAAACCTTAATCTAACTTTTTGATATGATTTTAAAAGATAAAATGATCCTAAGTTTCAAATTTGGTTCGATTTGGATGTTGTTTGTGCAAGTTATGCAATTTTATGTACATTATGGACTTTTATGCAATTTACCCAATTGGGAGGTTTTCTTTGCAAATTATCAACTGAATTTTAATCCTTAGATATTCCCTTACCATTAACGAGATTTTAAACCATTGGAGCACCTAGTTTCACCTTGGTTTGATGGTATTTCTTTCCAAGGGCATTATAGGGATTACCATCTTTATAAATGTGCTTATCTTTAAAAGCAATCAACCAATGAGGTTATTTCTTTCTTGAAAAACGGTGGTGATGGCCTAGAAGGCTCTAGGGTCTCTTAGGACCGAATTTTGATATCTAAGAAGAGTCCATGAGCTGTCCTCTTGCATTGCCATCAAGCCCTAGGCTAAAGACACATGGAAAGTCCCTTAGACACCTCATGTTTCACCTCTTTCTTTATATAGCCATGTCTACCCCTTCCCAACTCACAATTCGAAAACTCTTGCTATCCTTTTCTTTCCTATAGCTTAGAGAATAATTCCTTTTGTATTTGGCCACGAATTTTCTGTCCCAAGGTAATAGAGGGAGCCTAGCTTGGTGAAGAAGGCTCCTAGGGTTTCCAAATTGCTCTATTAGGGTTTCTAAAGCTCCTCCTTGATGAATTCGACCAAAAATAGTAAGTTACCTCCCTTCCTCCCCTATTTTCATACTGTTAGTCTTCCTTACACCCTATTACAGGTCATAGCCATGGAATTCCATGGTGAAACCCCACCTAGAACCCTAAAACACCTCATCTCTATGCTCTTTTGCTAAGGTTTATCACCTCTTAGTTGAGAAGGTGATCTTTGTCCAAGAAAGGAGCTAGGCTTGGAGCAACCAGACCTTATAAGCTCAGATCCTTGCTGATTGGACCTTCTTATCTTCCCCAGAGGTGAGTTTTATAACCCACTTCTCATATATTGCTTGCTACATCCTTAAAATTCATGCATCTATGTTTAAAATCGATGATTTCCATCTCTATTTACCATGTTCATCTAGGGTTTTGGTTTCTTACCGATTTACCTTTTCTAGAAGATCTAGTTTGGATAACTATTAATCTAAAACCATGATATTAGGTCGAATGGTGTTTTCCCTCCCTCTCTCTCTCTCTCTCTCTTTGCTTATCTCGTTTGGTTTGATGATGTGTTAGTTTCTGATTGGCCGAATTTCAATAATTCATAACTTTTGATTCCTTTGTCCAAAAACTAAAGTAAAATACGTCCTGAACTCAGAAAAACATTTTATTTTCAATAATAATATTTCCAAGTATTGATTTTGAGTTTTGTCAATGGTGGTTTTCTAGAAAATGATTTAATCACTTAAAAATCACCAAAAATACACTCTAATCATCGTAACTCCAAAATATGCAAAATTATATGTTTTCTTAATCAGAAGAACCTAACTAAGTCTATGGTGATGTTTTCATAGTTTAAATTGAGGTTTTGCTAAAAAAAGTAAAAATATGGGTTTTCTCTACCTTACTGCATATATATCATTCTAATACATATATACGAATTGAAAATAGGAAAAATTGATCATGGACTCAATCAAGTGATGAAAGTGGGTAATATGAATTATAATAAAAGGTATGTGCTATGTATGTGCAATACCTATTTATGTATGTGCATTTACACCTTAAGTTGGGAATAATTGTGCCTTAACCTACTTTTCTATAATGAGGCTTTATTAAACCCTATTTTATATACTCTTGAATCTTTTGCTATACTTGCCTCATAAATCAGTTTCGGAACATTAATCTTGGGTCTTGATACGCGACTTCCATGCTTATTGATTCATATGATTATTCTTGCCATGTCTACTTTTTCTAGCATGTAGATTTATGTTCTATTTAATTTAAAGCCGCGGTACTTATGTACAACCACCCATAGAGGGCATGTAAATAATCGCCCTGGGGAATGTCTTATTCTCCCCATAATATTGTAGGTGATTGGGAATGTCTTATTCTCCCCTCACCTAAGGTTAGAGGTCTGGTAGGTACCTCAACCCTACTTAGTTAGGTAGACATAACTATCTTACATGCAAATCCTTTTATTATATTTGTTAATGGCAAGCTTCTTTGATATATAGCCTCATACTCTTGTTATCTTCATCATATGATGAACCCTATCCTATTTTTATTTACTTTACTTATCTTGATATCCTAGACTAGTTTTGTGACACATACTTTTCTTCCCTTTCCCTTTTTGTTGGGTGCCTTCCCAACCACCCAGGTGTTGAGCAAGGTGATGGACAAGACAAGGAAGATCATAGCTTTTGGCTTGGACTCAGTTGATGGAGATGTTGCTTGGAGACAAGATTGTAGTAGTCTAGACTTCCCTCTATCTAAATCATGATTGTGTATATTGATGTAAACCCTAATGGAAGAATTTGATGTATTTTTGTAAACCTTTTATGAAATTGAATATAGTCAGTTATTTTTTTTTTATTCTGATGCTTTCTAATGGTCTTTTGTATATTAATGTTTAATAAATTTGGAAAGTTTATGCCCATTCCATCATACATCTGAGAGTGTTTGGAATGGATGTCAATTCTTCAATTTTTTAGTAAAGGAGTGATTTCACTCTCTTTATAGCATGGTATCAGAGCCCATGGTAGTCAGAATCTGACTATTTCAGTTTTGTCTCCCTAATTAGAATCCATGCCTTACATAGTTCCTTTAGGTGACATGGTTGCCCTATAGTTGATCTATGAATGATGAAAGGTTGGTTTAGGACCCTATAGTTCCACATTAGTATCATGATGAATAAAACCATAAAATACTCATAACCAAAATATGCATAACTTAATGTTGTTTAGGTTTGGCTTTAGGCAACTATTAGGGCATGAAGTTGAAGCAAAGGTGTCTAGAAAGGATCAAGTTTTGGAGGCTGGCAATATTTTCCTCCACGCCACTTTCTTGGTTTACGAGGACTCCCAGATCCATATGATACCGGCCTGGCCTAAGCTGAAATGGATTGTCCGAAATAGTTTGCTTTTAGGTAATAGTGACCTTAGACATCTATGTTGTATATCTTTGGGAACAATAAGTTTTAGGTTTATGGTGACTTGTTTGAGGATGGATACCAAGACTAGTTTCCTTATGACCCATAGGACCACATGTTTGGATAGTTATCCCTAGAACCTAGACTTTGAAGTTTGGGGTTAAGTGAGCTATCAGAGTGTTTTGTGGAAGTGTGATGGATCTTCTACATGGTTAAGTTAGACTCATCCTTTAACCCTAGTGTAGTTTGGCTTGATAGGTTGAACCCTTTAAGGGGTGGAGTATAGTTAGTTTGATGATGTTGGGTGGTTAGATTTTGAGGACGAAATCCTATTTAGGGGGATGGAGCCCTATGACATCTTGAAATCTATCTACACTATATTTAGAAACCCTAACCCCATAATTAGGAGGTTGTTGTGCTTAAAACCTTAGTGGGGTCCAAAAACGTTATAGTTATAGCCTAACGAGCTTGTTTATATATTAATGAAATCATCTGAGAAATAATTTATATGTTCAAACCCTAATGAATACCTAAATGCACATAATATGAGTAACTCACATATTAATCCTAACGGATATGCATGGTGTTTCCCATGTCATAAACCAATAAACCCTAATGAAATGACAAGTAAGATAATTGTAACCTAATCTTAGACTTAATACATGCTAAGTAAAATTTAGTGATCACATTAACCTGAACCCTAAGTTGTAATCATCTAACCTTAACATATACATCCTTAATGTCTTTCATGATATGACATTAGGTTTCATAATCAGTTAACATACTTTGATACACATAAATGATATACATAATTATCTAATCACATATTAATCAAGTCATCAATATGAAATGCATAGTATGTTACCTTGTTATCTAATACACACACGATTAGTCACTTAATGTGAATCAATTCGTAATATGCCTCACCTTGATCATTAAAATACATGGAATGGCTTCAATATGAATATCAAGTGATTCGATTCACATAAATGTGCAAATCAATAATATAAATAAATATGAGAAAATAATTAATGATGACATTAATGTGAGAAATAAAGATAATGTGGTAATGAAATAATGTTTAATATAAATATATGTAATTGATGTGACATAATTTGGATTGAATGAAGACTTAATGACAAATTGAATATTTCATGCAAAATAATTCGTTATAACTTAATGTGGTGATAGTATAAGGATAATGAAGTCAAAGTTCAGAATGTTAAGGATAATGATCAAGTATATTGAGGGAATTGAGTAACCCATAATTTTGATAAATTCTTAGTAAGATAAATGAGAAATATATATATATACAATGTTTCATGGATGATAATGAAATATAAATTTCTTAGTAATAAAGTGATTATGACATGCCATAATTAAAATAATGGTGATAATGTGATATCATAATGAATATAATGTTAATGAGCCAGAAATGTAAATAATGTTAAATCTCCTAAAAATAATATCTAAATAATGGAACCTAGGTGATCCTTGAGAACCTAATGTATGTCAAGATGCTTGTGGAGTATATGTTGATGAGTTTTTTCGTAGACGTTAAGGTTGGAGAAATAACCTGAAGTTTTGTGATGAGATGTTTCACACTCACCCTTCCCTTCTTACTTGTGATTTCGGGTACAAATCCTCTTTAAGGGGTGGAGTGTTGTAACCACTGATGGTTTAGTGAACATTTATTCACTAATTGTACCAATATAAGGGTTTATGCACAAATGCCTCAATGAAAGCTTAATTACCATAATAAAGTGCTCTAAACCTTAATATAACTTTTTTATATGATTTGAAAACATAAAATGTTCACATTTTTGGCCTTTGTGACAAAAATGGGGTTAGACTTGTCTCAAGCTTGTGGTTTTCACTCTTATCACAAACCTTGTCTTGAGAGGGGCAAACTGTTGACACCTAATTTTTTTTCACTGACGAAAATTCATGATAATGTTTGTTCTCTGGCTGAAGATGGAGTTCATTTCATTTATTTCACTTTTTCACCTATTTAATCCACTCAGTTGCATGCATTTTACTATTCATATATTTATAGATAATTTCTTACAAGCATCAGTTATAACAGAAATAGTAAAAGAGTCAGTCCAATATAAGGGTTGCGGTATTTTGTGATGGGATTTAGCAATATTGTGTGCAACTGTATCATTTTCTCCCCTGGTATGGACGATTCTGGAATCCTGGTAAATCTTGATCAGCCATGAGTTCCATTCAATAGACAAGAATAAGGACTCCTTCCACCTCACTCTTTATGAGAATTGTGATATAACGGAGGCTGTGTCAGACTCCAGTATGATTTTCTACATGCCCCAAATGCATGAGATCTTCAAACCAAACCAGGCTGCAGCTAGTTAAGAAAAATGACTAGTCCAGTTGCCTTTCACCGACTAGTATGAAACTCCCAAGATCAAACCCAAGTGATCTCTGTATACAACCCCCTAGCAATAGAACCCTCTTTGGATACAATAATGATAGTGTTTATTTAATAAAAAAAGGAGGGGGAGGCTCCCATTTGGTGGGTTCCATAGCCTTCTTTATGTAGCAAGGTGAACATCTCTGTTGACACAACTATAATGGTTGATCACCCACTTCATCATATTGAAAAAGAGTAGCCATGGGCTGCTCAAAGTGTTTTTGAAGTGGCAATCATTTCACATTCACCAAAATTTTAGGTAGATAATGATGATGTTAGTAATCATCTCTATATTGAATGAATTGACAATCCACAACCACCCTACCTCCATACTTGACCGGGGGATATCCATCAGAATATCCTCCAACTTGTTTTCTTTCCATAGGATCCCAACAATATTACAATCAAAGAAAATATGATAGAGGTCTTCATTCCTATACCCATAGATATCAGAGGAAGCCAAGAGGTTGATATGTCATCTGAATAAGTTGCCATGGGATGCTAAATGTTCTTTACGAGCCATCCACACAAAGTTTTTGAGTTTTGGTCGTACGCTTAACTTCCAGTCAGCCATATGTTATTGGTAGAGTTTTGACAGGAGATGTTGAACTCAGAGGAATCAAAACCCAACCAACAAGCTATCTTTATTGAGAATATGCCATTTTTTGGAGGGAACCAGTACTAAGTGTCCTCTTGGTCAAATCATTGATTAGTGAGTTTGATTGTTGCAACATTTGTAGGGGTGCAAATCTCATCAATGTACATTGCACCATCTGAAGTTGGGTATGTCAATGATTTCAGATACCACAGATCCACTCATTTCACTTATTTTACCTAGTTTGAGAGTTTCTTTGTAAAATTAGTCTTCTTTAGACTTAAGTGCAACTTACCCCTTAACTATGCTTTCTAGAAGTTTTTCTTCCATAATATCACATTTGTGTTATCCTGAATAAATTGTTCCCTTCGTCAATCCTATGGATATTCAATTGACTTTATCCTAACAACATCCACATATTTTGGATAATAAGGAAGGTTATTCCTAAAGAATTTTTTTATCCTTATTTGTTATTTTATTTAATTAATCCAAGTCTATGTTTTGTCTATTTTTCCACCAGAATGTTCCCAATATATCCAAGTAATTGGGATTATAGAAGACATGCTTTATCCTGCCCATGGACACCCAACAACTTTCAATCATCCATCGTGTTTCATGTGTTAGGTCTATGTGAACTGTGAGCTTTCCCATCACGTGGCATCATTGCTATATGACTCCCTTCCATAATCCTCTATTTGTAACCCATGGACCCTTATTATATCCTATAAATAGCAAACTTTTGGAAAACTACCTCAACATGCATAGTGTGTGCGACATCAATAGACGCTACCTTTTTTATCATCAATATGCACATTATGTCTAGTCAACAAAACATCCTTCTATCTCAGCAGTTGCCTCTCCATAAGACCAGTGATAAGTTGTGATCCCACACATGTATGGCATTTTAAATAGTTCTAAGCCCAACACTTTGATGACTGCTAAAGTGCACAATGTGCACTATCTAGTGCACAATGTGTAACATCATACAAGTAAAAAATATAAAGAGTAGGGTACACTTACGGAGAGATTTCTTTCATTTTGTGTATCCCAACTTAAAGAAAAGGAGGAAAGGCAACATAGGAGGAGGCTCAATCTGAGAAGAGGGAAAAAGGGAGAAGAAGAAGGTTCTAAAGGAAAAAAAGTTATCTCTACAAGCTAGAGAAGATTCAAGTGTAGCTCCATTTTTTAGGATATCTTGTGTATCAATGTTCTATCTCGTTTCTCCTAGTTTTACACTCTATTTTCTTCTCTTTTCTCTATGGAACTTGTGAATTCCTTGATATGCAAACTTTTTTGTGTATTACCTACCCATATGGAGTAGTTTTTCTTGTATTTGCTTCCTAAAAGACACATATTAGTCATGTCATGAACATCTAATTTTTATATTACAAATTTCCCTAATATTTCTAAAATTATATAATTGTATAAGAGAATCAAAGGCCTCAGTTGTCTATGTACCAATATTCATATCTTGATAAAAATATGAGTTTATTGAAGGACAATTAAACTCTAATTCCTATTAAATGAAAGTGAATAGGGATGCTACTTGCTAAATCTCCTTGTGGAAGTATTCAGGTGGATTTCTAATTCTATTTGCAATAATCTAAGTTAGATTAATATCGTATGCTATAATTATGAGTTGAGAGATAAATAAACTAGCCACTAAGGCGGTTAATAAGTGAAAATCAATAATCATAATGTAGTGTAAAATGAGGAAAAGAGGAAATCATTTTTGTTTTATATGATTGTTTATCACATGATAGATAGGTGTTTAAAGAGATAAATAATTTTTTTTATTGGTCATCTTAAAGTTAAGTTGTGACAACCTTAGTTTAATTTTAACTTAATCAAACCAAACAATTCTTTTCTTGTTTGATTTGCATTATTATTTGTGATTGTTTTGTATTTAATTGAATTGGCTTCCTATAGAGATGACCTTAAACTAAACTACATGTTGACTTATCCTATTGCAAGCCATATTGTGAAATTTAGGCTCTTATTATTGATAACATGCACACTCTCATGAGGCTATATTATAAGGTCAGTGTACTTAACCCCCAAAATATGAGAAATATGAGAACTATGTGATATGATGTGTACTAAACTAGGTTAGTCATTAATAGATGAGTCATGTTTCTTTTTTAATAATTTGTATAGTTGGTATAAACTATAGATGTCATTACAGGGACCAATCTCTAAACATCAAAAGGTGATTCTTATGAACATTAATAGGAGTACCTTTCATTGAGGTGACGAACAGAGAATGACAAGACCCTAAAGGAGGTAAATGGTCTTAGGATGTTGTGAAGTGTCATGCTTCAGTTGGTGGTTCCCAATGGCAATCTAGTGGTTTTTTATAGGAGAGAGAGTTGGGTAAGCATATCTCATGAGTATAGAACCTGTGAACGGAACTTCATGTCATGTTTGGTGTTGTTTGTGCTTAAATGGATATAGTTCTTGAGTCAAACCGCCACATTATTATCATATTTTGCAGTGAGTGATCTAATCATTTTGTGCCATTTTTTACTATTTCTTTCACACTAGATGCTAGTCAAATAATAAGAGCAAAGAATATTGAATATGTATGAGAAATAGGTTCATTTTCTTTATTCAAAACAATTCAGTTCATGGAGGAGCATATTTGGCTTTTGGATTGTGCTTGTTAAAGTAACAATTTCTATAAATTCCCATGCATAAATTTAAAAGAGGATATTCTATTAAACTCTAAAGATAAGATGTAGTGTAAAGATTATTACTTTATAGTGAAAAAGTCTTTTTTCAACAAGTTTCTTTCCACCATCTTTTATAGATTACCCATAATTGCTTAGAAGGATAACTACATATCCCTATTCATTTAGAGTTAGTATAATTTGTATTGGAGTTTTTATGTTATAAATACCCTCCAAGTTGAGTTTTTTTATCTAAATTGTCTCTCATACTTCTAGCTCCATGAAGGGTGCATTAAAGTCCTTGCCTGATACCAAATATAAATAGACTCTATGGGGTAATGTATCCTTCTTACACAAGTACGAAGTGATAACACAAACAATCATTAACTACAATTATGAATATAAAGAAATTAGGAAAGTAGAAGAAGAAGGAGCACTACCCCAATGTACATCAAATTTAAAATGGTTTAGACTTCGCAAAGAATCCCTAGATCAACTATTGGTTGTCTTTTCAGTTACCATGATATGAGAAACAATATTGACTCTCTTATAAGGTATATTATACAACACTATGAAATCTCAAGAAATATCTCCTTTTTTCATTGGTTGAGGGAGATTACCCAACTTTTATCTTTACATTTAGCCACTAGAAAACCAAAATACCGCATTTTCTGGCATAGAAAGGAGGTCACGACGTATTCTCCTTTCTTGACTAAGAGGATAACCATAACATGTGGGCACCTTCCTCCACTCTGGTAGGTTTCCACCTTCTTATATTTTAGCACCTCTAGAATTATCTTACAATAGAGAGAAGTGGTGATGGGAAGTAGTATACAATTTAAGAAAGAAGGAAGTTTTTGATAAGAATCTCAGATAAATAAATATCTATAGTTGGAGGAGATTTATCTTGTGTATAAAAGAAATTCTATCTCACATGGTAATTTGAGAGATTTCACATGATGATCCTACAAATCAAGTGTGCTTTGAAAGGTCCTATAGGGTTTCATATAATAGAAACAAGCTGACATTAAAATATGAGCGTGTCTTCAAGTGTTTATGCCATAGAGATATTGGATTTAGTCAAAAATGACATCTAATGATCAATCGTGCACTCAATGGTGATTCCTGGTCAATCATTCACTTTGATCAAGACACATTTCACTAAAATCATGATTTCAAATGGAGGTGCATAAAATTGATCGCGACAAGCACACCGTCTATGTTTAAATTGCAAACTCAACTTCAATAGCCATAGCTCATCCACGAAGTCTGGCTAAGATGGGGCTCGGTTGAACTTATAGCTCAGTTGAAACTTACATTTGAGTATGAATTGAGTATGATGTACTCCTGTCTAATCTTATAATTAGGTCAACCATCATCTCAATCAAATAAAGTAATGACAAATTAAAACATAATATTTCCAATGGAACCCTAGAGTCCTAAATAAGGATAAAAAGGGTTTAATGCTAAAAAATACTTCTCCTTTTCCCAGATAATAAATAAATGGGTAATTGATATTTTGTACGTTTCTTTATAAATAAAAATATTAAGTGGATAGTGATGCTTTCCACACAAATGCTCTTCCCTGAAATATTAAACTGTGTGGTTAAAATAACGAAAGGGAAATATTCAATTATCTAAATAAGTATATGATATAGCTTTGATCCAACATTAAGTCGTCCCCACGTAAATGACAAGCCGTGTGAAAGCTTGTTTGCTTCTCTATACCAGAATTCACAAACTCAAAGTTTACTAGCAAAACACAAGTCATCATTATCACATGGTATGGTAGGGGTGGGCAGTAAGCTAAATATATATGATCTTAATGAACCACCCTAATGTTATCTTTCACTATCACCACTCGCTCCCTGGAAATTGTTATGGCCACCCAACCCCACAAGATGCCATCCACTCCGCTCTCTAGTATGTCCGGTTTATGACCATGTCGTGTGAAGCCCCTGATTACAGATCCACTTATGTTTTTGATGATTCCTCCTAGGATTAGAAGCCCTCGAAGTTGTAGATGTTAGGATTTCGTTTCTTATTCGTAATTGGATAAGAAATAATATCTAATAGTATAAATTAATGTTAGACTTGGAGTCTAAAACATTATTTTCTTATCCTTTTATCATTTCCTAATCCTTATAGAATAGTTGTATCCTCTCATATTATCTCATTGGGAGTCTATATCTATATAAATAGAGGTAGACACCGTTGGAATACAGTGCACCGATGTGTGAGGTTCCAACGTGTGGTAATTTCGGGTGTGCCAATGTAGAATAATATCTAGTGCCAAAGATGGAAAGCCACAAAGGATAGCCAAAGTGGAGAGAGAATTAGAGTGGTATTATGGGCACGGGATTGTGAGGGATCTACAATCCTTGTAATCTTTTAGAGATTTCTTAATAGAATTCTGCGGTCTTTTTTGCTAATCATATTCTCTTTTTGATTTTTTATTTGGTGATTATTGTCTTTGTCGACGTGGGCAGTCGTAGCTTTTGTTGTGCATGCTTGGACTGTATTTGTGTGGATGCTAAATTAAGATTTAGGGACTTCAACCAACAAATTGAAAAGTGAGTCTCTTGACTTCCAAGATAGGGTTTAAGTCTTTTGCTGCCTTCAAATATCATTAAGTTTTAAATTAACCTCTATGAAGTCCATGACCTTCTCCTCCACTCCTATATTAAAAAACAAAATGGCGCATCTTCTGTCATATAATGTTTTCATTCGTGGGTTCAAAGCACATCTTCTGTCATATCCTGTTTCTATTCTCTTAGTTTTATCCAAGAGAAAGTGGATACTTATAAACAAGGTTTCACATGCTTTAGGTGATGGATGGATGCATAGGGCGAGTAGAGTTGTGGCTATTGTTGCCTATGTAGACGGTGCAGCTGTAGTAGGCTAGCTAGAAGAAGTTCCACATGAAGCATGCCGGCGAGACTTGCGGGATCAACAACGCACTGGATTGGATCAGGGAAACGAGATCATGCCAAAAACATCGTCTATCTTTCTTCCCTCATCGATTCAAATCCAGAGAAAAGCGGCCGGCTGTCCGTGAAAGATGCAGTTTGATATTGCCGACTGCCGTGGATCAACGGTGTCGGTGTGGAGTTGTGGGTCCTTCTGAAACCATAACCCCCAACCACGGACTCGTGCCAAAACACGAGGGTTCTTTTTCTTTCCTTTCTCTTTCTCTGTTTCCAGGAAATACCCGGAGGAAAATGATCAAAGCAGAGCAGCCAATAATAGAGAGGAAGTGTGGAATAAAGCAAATCCAGTCGCCCGGCTAGCCGGACGACTCTTCTTATCCCCCACCTGATGCACGTGTTCGGAAACGGACAAGACAGCGACAGGCCTATTCTCCTTCTTTTGCGCTGAACTCATTGACTCATCAGCGAAGGACTCGTACCCTCCACCGCAAGCTAAGTCTGCTAGCTGCCTGCTACTTCAATCACGCCTGCCTCCTCACCTGCAGCCAGGATCGATCGATGACTTGTACTGTTTGAGATCTTTTGACGATTTGTCTCACGCCATTATCGCAGTCGTCGTCCTGGGTAGCTAGATAAGGAGGAGGAGCTTATATACTTAGCTTAACACTCCCCGAAACGGCGCCATCCGCTCTCCAACGAGAAACCACCAACTCCAGAAGAACCATGAGGCGGCAGACCAAGTTCACTCAGACGTGCAGCCTCCTCCGCCGGTACATCCGCGAGAAGGGCGGCGGGACCGCCGCCGCCAGGCTGCTGGGAACTGTCCCCATGCATGACACGCCCGACCTGAACGGCAACACCGCGCTTCTGCCCGACCTGAACGACTCCGCCAACATCCCCCACAGGGGCCAGATGACCATCTTCTACGCCGGCAAGGTCGTGGTGTTCGACGATTTCTCAGCACACAAGGCGAAGCAGGTCATGGACGCCGTCGCTGTCAGAGGAGAAGTTCACCGGAGCGTGCCTGCAGTGCCGTCGTCGACAACAACCAGACCACCAGTGCCTGGCTGGGTTCCTCATTCCACTCAGGCTGGCGGCGGTGGACCACTCCTCACCGGCAGCCAGGATCGACCAGACGATAACACTGTGCTGGGCTCCGACCTGCCAATTGCTCGCAGGGTCTCGCTCAACCGGTTCCTGGAGAAGAGGAAAGACAGGTACGGCACCGGTACTCTTACCCAAATCGTGTCACTTTAGGGCTAGTTTGGTTGGGTGTAGTAGGGTGCAGTTGTGTGAGTTCGCAATGTAAAAATGTACATTAAACACGCACTTTGTCATCCGGCTACACCCTACCAAACAGGTTAGTGATATTCCTGTTGATTCAGGAGACTTTCATTCTGCTACGTACCATTCTTTATTGCTAGCTATTTCAGGGCCCAGTATATTTAAAGTAGCGGGTAGTATACGTATCCTATACTTGTACTTATTTATAGGATGACAGCCAAGCATAATACAACTCCGTTGTTTGCTTCCAACTTCCAACTCTTCTTCTTTCTATTCTATGGCCACGCCCGCCATATTCTTGCCTGCCGCTCCCGTTTCGCTGTGCTGTGCCCGATACAAGTTCCTCTCATCTATTTTTTTGCAGGATAACCTCCAAGGCGCCTTACCATCTAATCGGGAGTGAATTCCTCCAGGACGGCTATCGGGCTTCTGCGACGGCGGCGGTGGCAGCAACGGAACGGGAAAAACGCTCAACACCAGTGCCAGATAACGAAGACAATTCTGTGAATCCGCCCACATGGCTCGTGTTAGCGCCACCGTCCATGCAAACTGATTGATGGAACAACAACCTCTGCTAGCTAGCGCTGCTTTAACAACATACTACACTCGTCGTTCTAGAGATCCCGTACTGGGCGTACCTTGACTATCATCCGTGCATCCGTACCTTGACTATCATCACCGAGTTGCTGTAGTTCATATAGGGCGTATATTGAGTATAGCATAAAGTTACAGATATTTCTTATGTAGGTTTCTTAGGTATATGAACCTCAAATCGATGTATGGGTTGTTTGATTGGATTTAGCCTGAACTGTTGGGATTTAATTTAGTTCCTTGTAGCGTGATATCATCTCCCAATGATAAAATATACCCCATGTACAACTAATTTACATTCTTTTATTAAGGATGCTGGATTATACTACTACTACCCATAAATGCAAGTTATCATTTTGGTTGCACCACCGATGTACCATTATATCAAGTGAAGAAAAAGAAATTAATACAACCCTTTTTTATCAGAATAATAATCAAAGTTGCTCATTTTTAAAATTGCACCTTTCATTTAAGAATACGCTTAACTCTCTGTGCGTTAATGGGGGAATGCCTAAAGTTATATTTGGTATGTCTTGAATGAAGGAAAATGGAAGGAAAGGAAAGGGAGGAGACGAGACGCTTATGTTAGTATGTTTTTCAGTATGGGAAAGGGAAGGGAAGGAGAGCATGGGTTTTCAATGACAATATAAAAAGAGATATGATAATGTGGAATATTAATGATACAAAAATAGGATGACTTGTTTTTTTTAATATTCATTGTGGTTATAAAAACAATTTCCTCTATATTTTAGTATTTGCAACAAAATCTCTCTTTGTGTATTTAACTCCCTCCATAGCTCTCAACATTTTCTCTAGATCATCATCATCATCTAAGTCTCTGTCCCAACCATATTAAGGTTGACTACATGGATTCTTTGTTTCTATTTAGATGTGTCGGTCATATATATTATGACAAAGATGTAAAGATTCAAAATCTCTCTATACAAGCTCTTCTCATGTTAATTCAGACCCTTCTCTTCTTCTATTAATTGTGATTGACTCAATAACATTGTTTCATATAGGCGCATTAGTCGTTCTACATTGCATGTACCCATACCATATGAGTCGACCCTCGCTTAACTTGTCCTCAATGCTTGCCACCCCCACTTTATATATATAGAGTCACGCTGGAATATACTCAAGTGTATCAGAGTCCAAATACTCTCAAGTCATTTTCTGTCATGCAACATCTATTTTGAAAATCATGCACGGAAATGACTACTCGCATTATGCTCAATTGATGAATTGGATTTGATTAAATGTCACACTAGACTTATTTGACTAACGTTGAGTACAAAATTACACTTTAGAGAATAGAAGTCAATTATTAAGACCGCTTAAAATCATAATATTGGATTCATTCTTTCTTTAATAGTAATGACATAAAGTTGTAAATTAACGACGAAAACTTCACCTCAACCGGTACAATTTGGAAGCTACAAACTTTTCAATATTATCAAAGAAACACAAATTTGATTTTATTTTGTTATTTGACTTATACACATCAGTAACCATGGCTCTCCATCTTGGACAACGGGAAGCCTAGATTATCGAGCCACATATTCATTGCCTACCCGAGCGACTAGGGCATGACGGTCGTAATGGCCAGTCATGCCCCCCATCTAGGCCATGTTCGGCATCAAATAATCACCCCTTCTTCTTTCTTTCTTCATAGTCTTTCATTTCCAACATTTTTCTACGCATTTTCACGCACTACATTCCCCATTTCTTCTTCTTGTCCTTGCTTATCCATGGTAATGTTCCCTTCCTTTGTCTTTGAGCCTTTTTACTTCAGATCTCCTCGCTCTGATTCACGGTCGTTGTTGGGTTCTCACTGCCAAGGTGGGCATGGATGACCTACTTTTGTGGCTCCCTGAGCCACCATTGCCATGTTCATTATTCTCCGACAAGGAAGCACACTATTGCGGCTTTCCATGGTCTGCACATGGGATATCTTAATAAGAAGACAATGTTTTCAGCAATGGATTGGCTCTCAACAGATGGGATCATACCTTCTCAACCCACTCACTCACTTCTTTCCCCCTTTGAACATTGGTCAACTTGACAATGGGGACAAATCTCCCAGTGCCACATTAACATGCTCTGCTCCCAGTCTTTCCATCTCTCTCGCTAGTGGGCTTCCTAAAACCGTGGGCCACCTCACCTCTACTTGGCAATTAATCTCTCTCTCTCTCTCTCTCTTATTTTCTTAAAAAAATCAATGATCTTGAAAAGTTTGTATAAAGTTAACCATTGGTCCAGTTTTAAAGTATCATATATGAAGCTTGATTAGAAAAATGGGTCTATTCAATAACAATAATTTATGACATGATTCTACTAGTATCTCTTTTGATATGCTAAATTAGCTCACTTTTTTATCTATGTTACATGGTTAATGACATTTAATGGTCAACTATGATCTATGCCTCAATTTTTTGTCTTTTCCTATGATTATTATGGTTTAACATCTAATGACCCAAGATCCAACTTTGACCTCTAGTTTGTGCTTAAATGATGCTTTTTACCTTGAATGTGACATATGCGACCATTTAAAGGTGGATCTTGAACTTTATGCTACAAGTGACTTAGTAATGACTCAAATATTCCTTAGAAATCTAAATCAAAAATATTTTATGCACGTTGATCCAAAAATTGAATTTTTTCGTACTTGTTTTCTATTAAAACTTTATGATGTGAAATTTACCATGGAACATGATTATTACAGAAATTTTTATGTTAAATCTTGAACCTTATTAAAATGTTGATCTAATGCTTTCAAAACTGTTATTCATTCTAAAATATTAACTCTATATGCCTTGTATACTTAAATTCCATGTCTATTAGTCTTCATCCCTTTTGTTACTAAGTGACCTAAATATGACTTGAATTGTGACCTAATGCTCATGTTGATAAATAGATCTCTAATCATGAATGAATATTTCTCTAAATGATTCACCATGCTATATTACAACTGCAAATCAGTTACTTTATAATACTTGTGAAACATTTTTTTTCTCCAAAAATATATTGAAGGAGACAGACTTAATATGACCACATTTATGCCCAAGTTATTAATCTTTTGCTAATGGTATGACTTATTCATGAATATAATGAAGCCCCAATGTTGCAACCCCTACTCTTGCTAGGATGTTTCACCATAGATCATGAATAATTTATGGTGTATTGCATAGCTTGATGATGAAATTGCATGAACATTGGAGATGTTGAAATTAATCAAAGTTTGAAAATGGATCTTATATTAAGTGAAACATTCACCCTTGCAAAATATGATTAGGATGACTAAATATTATTGATTTTAATCAAGTGATGTCTTTCTTATATGCCAAGATATGTATGATGACTTGTTTGCAGGAAAAAAAAATTCATGTTGGTTTAATCAAGTTATGTAAGCAATGTTCTTAATCAAGGTACACTTATCCTCCTAATTTCCAGACTAGTGGCATTGAACTTATTTGTATGTATGTATGCTTGAAATTCTTAGATTGATATACTTGTTTGAGCTACATGTTCCCTATAATCACTACTTTTGTTTTTCTTGTTATATCTTGAACAAGCCTGATAACATAAGAATATATGTTTATTATACAACCTTGTGCACCTACCTATATAATTGACATAAGGACACATGAACGTGTTCCCTTCTTGTTTTATTAAGAAGGGAAGACCATGTTGTTTAAAGGGTTAGATCTTGGAAATGGCCTTTAGGTCGCTTAGGAGTAGGGTTAACTCTTGGCGTTTTGTCTTGTAGTCCCTCATGTTGAAATTGGATACATAACTTTATCTTAAATGTCCCTCATGGACCCCTTACTTTTGTAAGTGGTTCAAAGATCATATGATATTATTGGTGTAATGGAAATGAACTTACAATATCTTATGTGCTAAAAATAAAGTTGTTAATGTATTTTCTTTTTTTCTTGGTGTTGGATTAGATTTTAGCAAAGTATATATGTTACTTAAACATGTGATTCTATATGTTTGCATCACATACTCAACATAACTGTGTTGATGTGTACCCATTTTATAATTTTTATTAATTTGTAAACAATGATAATGTTACAATGATCATTGCTTCAACTGTGATATGATAATTTGTTGCACTTATCTTTATCGAAATCATCTAATCACAAGCAAATGAATTTACAAATGGTTAGATAAAAAATAGTAGATTATGATCTTGATGTGAGGTACTAGTTAGTTTCTTTTATGCACATATCCTTATTTCTCTTAACTAATAGTTTATAATGTTTTTTGTGTGCATATTCTATGTGAATTTTCTCCATTGATGGGATGGATGCTCAGGTCCTTTATTCATTGACTTTCTAGTCTTTTGGAGTTTGGGTTTGGGTAATAAATGGTTCTATGACAAATAGGTATTAGAGAGAATACATATCTACTATGTATGATTAAAACTTAATTACTCACATGAACCTTGAGAAAACTTAAGTCCATATTGGTGAAGATGAGGTGTCTAGGTTGGATAGGGCAAGCGGGATGATACACCTCTTCTTTGCATAAACTAAGGTCTCCTTTATATACATGCCCATATGAAGTGAATCCAAAATTGGATTAAGGATTTTTCCTACAAAATTTAGAGAGTCTTCTAGAATCTCATCTCTTCTTTAAGGACTTCCCCAAGACACCTAATTAAATTATTTAGTTTCTAATCTCCTCATGTGATCTCTCTTATGACAACTAATCACATGATCTCTCAATTATGGTAGCTTATGTATGGGAAAATTAAAATTCCAATGAATTGGTATTAGTTTATGAATATGATAATATGCTATTGTATGATACAAATTTGAAACCATATTCTGATAACATTTATGTATCCATGAATTTAAGAACTTAGTGTAATCCCTCGAATCACGTATAACACAATTATACTAAATATAGCTCATGTGCTTCTTATGTTTGAGGTAAATGACAATCTTCCATAATATAATGAAATAAAGAGAACACATGATGTATTCCTAATTTTTGGTGAGGTGTCTATTGATTAAACGTATATTGCTCCTATCATTTACCAAACCTCCAAAACATTTAAGGAAACCGTGCCTCATTGTTATGAATCAATCTCATGCTTTGAAACTAGTATGTCGTTGGACACCCTAATCATGATAGAATAGCATTTATACAACATGCCAATTCCCTATTAATTATTTTTCCTCTTCATATAACTTGATTTTGAATAATATGAAAAATATGATATCTCAATCATAAGCATGATGCTCTAATTATTGAAAGAGCCTTTATGGACTTCTATAATTCTAAGTAATACCCCTTTTTCTTATCTATGATGGGAAGGGAGCAATATCATGACCTTCAATATGAAAATATTGAACCATGGTTTATCTTTGATGGTGTTCCATACTTGATGTCATGACTTCAAGAAATATGAATTGATAATTGATGGTCTTTATATTTAAATATGTTTGATGTCTCATGACAAATGAGGACTAGTGTGCTATATTAGTGTGGTTGTTTGATTTATGACTCCCCTAGCCTAGGTCACATCCATGTTATGATTGTCTTTAAATTTTTCATCATGTTTATTATTTAAAGTTTGGAAAGGTAACCCCTTTTGTACAATTTTAATTTCTTGACCTAAGTATATAATAGGTCAGATCTTATTGTGATATTGAAAATTGATCTTAAATCTTGATTTGAGGATAATCTTGATTGTTATGATGTTAATTATATCTTTTGTTTAAGTTCCCTTAAACACCTAGGTCTAGATCATTCCTCAACGTTGAATACTATGATAATGAATTTGGTACCAATATTTTGAAAAGTTGCTCGACTATTTCTTATGAATGAATGATCACACCTATGTCTACAAAAGAATCAATACCCTAGATTTGAAACTTTTTAAGCTATGAACTTTATGCACAACTATTGAATCTCAATATCGATCTATGGATTATGGACTCATGATTATTGATATGATATATGTTCAACTCCCATCATCACCTTATTTGGATCTTGAGATCAAACTCAATTTATGATTGCCAACTTTCATGTTCCTAGTCTTAGAAAACTCAAAATGATGATTTTCTTGACTTTTCATTTTTTGATATACAGATAAGCTCTCATGTGAACTATGTTCATTTTGATATGAAACCACAATATTGAAACATAATGTTTTACACAAATTGTTGAAATATAAAATCCCAATCATGGAGTATAACCACCTATGATGAAAAAGAAGATATAAACCTATATGGTTGCCATTGAGCATCATCCTTTACACTTGAATCAAAGTCCTCTATTCGTTTGACCTAAAATATGATCCTTCTAAACTTGTGATCTTTGTGATGATGTTTCTAATCTGATGACCTATGTGACAATGATTTGACTCTGATGCTCAATTCCTCCACTTTGGAATAATGTCTATGATTGAAGGGATGATGATACTTTATGAGGGATACCAAGATGGATATGATATGGAATATGATGTTTCAATCTATTAAGGAATATTTTTCATTTGGGGGATTCCTTTTTAGGTGGGTAGGATGTCACAAGCTAGATTTTCATTATCTTCCATATACGTACATGTAGACTAACAAGATTCTTAATTATATTCTGAAACCTCCCTCAAGATCATTTGGATGACTTTGAGTTACATAATGCTCGATTAATGAATTAGATTTGATTAACTATCGCACTGATCTTATTTAAATGAAGTTGAGTTTATAATTACACTTTAGAATATGTAATTCAGTTATTAAGACCGCTAACACCATAATAACAGATCCAATATTTGTATATAAAAATAAGAGAAAATTTGTCAATCAATGTGAAAACTTCACCTAAACCTGTGCAACATCATAGAAGTTATGAATAATTCATTTTTGTCAAAGAAACACAAATTCACATTTATTTTGTTATCTGACTTATACGCATAAGCATTTTTTGCTCTTCCTCTTAGTCAATGAGAGGTCATAGATCTTGATCCACAAACTCATCTTCTACCCTAGACACTAGGTTCATGGCATCCTCAATGGCCGACGATGCCACCCATGCTAGGCCATGTTTGGCATTGAATTAACACCCCTTCATCTTCCTTTCTCTATCCTCTTTATTTCCAACCTTTAACTGTTGATTTTGTGCACTATAACCCACCATTTCTTCTTACGTTGTCCATGTTTGTGACACCTCCTTTTGTCTTTGGGCCTTTTTCCTCAGCCCTCCTCGTCCCCAATCATGATCGTTCTTGGGTCCAAAACTTTGGGGCGATCAAGGGAAGCTTACTTTTCTAGCTCCAAAACCACCATCATTCTATTAATCACGCTTTGTGAGGAAGCACATTTCCATTGTCAGCCATAGTGAAACCACCATCCTTCTATTAATCACGCTTTGTGAGGAAGCACATTTCCATTGTCAGCCATAGTGTTACACCCACATCTCAAAATAACCACTAATTGTAAGATTAGGGCGTAAGTTGAGGATTAAGCATTATACAAAGAACACCCTTAACTTTTTTTGATTGATTTCAAACTCTTTGTTTTCTCACATTCAATCACATAAACTAACTATACAAGGGGATTTCATACTTGATTATTCTAGTCTCATTTCAATAATAATGATACATATTTAAACATTCATTATGTTTCTCACACTTCCATGTACATACAACATGATAATCAAATGAATTTGCTATTGTTAACTAAACAAAGTTTCACATCATCTTTTACAACTCTCTCACTTATATACAAGGACGTTGAGTGAGAGGGACTGACTAAACTAATCTGATACTTAGTTATTATGGAAAATCTACTCTAGCATGGAATTTTTTTAAATCCACATGGTTTCCCTAAAAATTATGAGTAGAGGGGTGAGCCTACTCGCTCAGCAAATGAGTTCTTCAAAGAAACAATTTAAAGAACTTACATAATCAGAGATATGTTATTGAGAAACTAAATATAAAGTCGAATAGTACCTACTATAAAGAAACTAGTCATACATAAAGATTTGTATGACATTTCACTTTAGATGTCTGCAAAGAGTAAATCAATCATCGAACATTTTAAAATAATCACAAAGGAAACTAGTAATTTAGAAACATACAAATAGCAAGTTACTCTAGAAAACTTGAAGGAAGAAATCAATAACAACACACACTTGATTAATCTATCATTCATCTTCTATATTCCCTAAACACACATGTAGTGAAAGCAACATAGTAAGCTAAGCTAAGATCTCATTGTACAAGACTTAGAAGCACACACGGGTTCCTAAGTATATCTCTCGAGTAAGACCCTGTCTATAGTGGGCCTCTCCACATGTAGCTATATATAGCTTGTGGGAGTGAATGCATATCTGCAATCCTCCTCTAAAATCAGGTACTCATGTAGAGAGTCAAATCACTCTGGCTTGTTGTGCATTAGTGAACCTACCGAAGATGTCCACTGATCTACACAAGTCTACATTAGTGGTTTTACAAGGGCCAACCAACTGACCAGCAACACATGTACCACTGACTTCCCTGATTGATGTTGGAAACCTCAAAATCTAAGAAGTCTTTCCTCACTGGCCTAGACCCCCACACCCAATTGGTACGCTCTAGTGCTTGATCTGGACAAAATACCTCCTTTCAGAAAGAATGTTTACTCCCCATAATGCAAGCCTCCTGTGAAGGATTTTATAGTATTTACGACATATGAATGTCTATTAAAATTTATAGTTCAATTATCAAATCAACATTTCTTAGTTTAACCTTGTAAACAATTCTTTTGATAATTATCAGCAGTATGTACTATAAACTGAGCAACTGATAATAAGACTTATCATATTGAAAAGTACTAAATTGAAAGTACTTGATTAACTGAATACCATATCTTAGGGTTTCATTTGCCTCATTCACATATCAAATGACTCACATAAGGATTTAAAACAATCACAAACTTTCAATGATAAAAGACTACTTTGAACAGTTCACATACAACCAAATATATCTTAGAAACCATGGTATGAACTGAACTAGGTTTTCCATGCCATTCATTGAAATATTATGCATTAAGAATAACCTTGAATAAATAAATCTATAATGTTAAAATGAATCACTATTGTAGGATTTCATGATGTCTATTCACAAACTTACAACTTTCCACCCATATAGGGTTTCACTCTCTTAACTGAAATATAAAGCAAAAATTGATAACATCAAATGAATTAAAAGATAATATCAGACACATCTATAGTAAACACTTAGATAAAAAATATACATAAATAAGTAGATTCAAATAAGAAAATTTCTACATTCAGATATACAACAATTCCAGACATAACCAAAAACCCTAGATTTGAATATATTCTTATAACTTCTGCATTAACTTTATGAATACTATTTTATATGGTTTGTATCCATTTCTAATATGATTTTATCATCAGAAATTCATTAAAATAAGAAAATAGTCCTTTTCTATATCATCTTGTAAAAGCTAGAACTCAAAGGTGATTTAGGGTTTTATTATCACACATAGGAAGAGTTGTAGATTATTTTGGGTTTAATCGAAATTCATGCAATCTACAATTTACTGAAATTACCATTCTTTAACGACCCCGCCTCTCAATAACCCCCAATTAAGGGAGACCCGAAGGTCATAGCCATTATTCCAAATAACAAGATCAAAGGTTTGACAAATAATCAATAATAATTATAAAATTCTACCAAACTAAACTAGAAACTGGTATAAAATAAAACTTTGCATCCTTTTTTAAAATGTTGGATATCTATTTCTATCCACATCTGGAGTCTATTCTACTAATCCTCCCTTGTACTTTAATTCTTATTTGATTCCAGATTATGCCACTTTACAATTTGTCCTTTTCAAACTTGTACCTAAAACACCGACAACCAAAATGTCGGCCAACATATCGAAATATGCCGGTATGTGGGGACAACTAAAATTTTGCAAATATGGCTAACAATCTAAATATCATAATCAGGGTAATTTAGCAAACCAATTTACATTTTCAATATGTCATTCTCCACCACTTTTACCCTAACCCTGGAATACCCTTCTAGGGTTTCTCTTTTGCCATTGACTTAAGGCCACCTTCTCAATCCCGAGCTTGGTGCCTGGGGGTCACCTCTCATGGTGCCCCATAGTCATGCAACATAGACCACCTTCTCATTCCCGAGCTTGGTGTCTGGGGTCACCTCTCATGGTGCCCATTGGTCTACCCTCCTGGGCCTGATCTTTATGGCATCATCCATCAGGGTGGCATTTAGGTGCGAGAATACACATGTATTTATAGTTGTGATAACCATAGTGACTTTATAATTGTAGTATGAACATAAAAACTGTTTAGTTTCATTCAATGCGATTAACCATCCGAGAAACCTACGGGAAAACTAATGCAATTAATCGTAATTAACCACATACCTGTTCAGCTGATTTGAGATAGAAAGATTCCATGCAAGTAAGAAATCCAAGCAGAGGGGTCTTTTCCCATGTTGAAAAGTAAGATTCCATGCAAGTAAGAAATAAGCATACAATTTCCTATTAATGATCATGCCATCAAGATCAATTAAATCTAGCTCGCTTCCTAAGGTTTCTAGTCCACTTTTAGGGTTTCCATTACAATTACGGTTTCCCTTCATCTTTTACTATTTGAAACCCTAATTTAGTGCAATTGATCACAAACCCTAATTATCTCAACATCTAATCCTCAATTTTGGATTAAATACATAATTAACCATAAATTAAGTCCATTAAGCCTCTTTTACATTAAAGCTACCATTTTATTCTTTTAATCCATGACAAGTTCATTATGCTCATTTATCATTTATTCATAGTTCATTATGGTCTAATTCACATATGAACTCTACTTGTCATTAATTCCACCTTTATCCATTAGAAAACCCTAATTTCCATATTAATGGTACTTATCCACAATTAGGTACCTTTATACTCAAAATAACTTAGAACCATCATTTAACAACATATTTTCACATTTTTCAAATTAAATATGATCTTATCCTCTTTTACCCTCAATTAGGGTTTCTAAAAGCTTAATCATTCGCATATGAGGTAAAAACCCTAAATTATGCAAGAAACATCTAGACCAAGTTCAAGTTCGTCATTAACTTTTCAACAGGTTGCAATTACTCAATTTCATCAACTAAGCAACATGAACATAACCAATATGCTCAATCAGGGTTTCTTTATCTAATACATAAGTACTTTTCACTAGATTAATGTACTTTTGTAAATATGAATAGATTCAGGTTCTCAAACCAATTTTATTGTGTTCCTCGTATTTTTCTAATAAATATTCATGTATAAACTTCCCTCATCCGAGCTTTCTAGCAAGAGATACAATTTTAGCAAGGTTATTTACCTTTGGGCCAATCTGTGGCCGCCACGTCAGCCAAACGAAGCCTTTTTTTATTTCCACGCGGGTTGGGCGCAAACCATGTCAAAAGACATGCTCGCCCTCCAGTTCCTTTATGATAGTCGGGGGCAGAGGGGTCTTTTCCCATGTTCTTCTCCTACCTCACGTGCTGGCTCGCCTCTCGCGACCAGTACTCCGCCCAGTCAACCAAACTGTTGACTTTGGGCTCTAGGGCATCAGAGACCGAGCTAAGTCGGCCGTAGCTCCGTTGGGACCAGCCAGAGTCGATGGGACTCCTGGATGCATCGATGGTGTACCAGGTTGTCGGGTCAAAGAAGCTTTTCTCTAGCAGGATGCGCAGCCTGGCCAAGCTTCTTGGCAGAGGTTTTTCCGCAATTTGTTGCTCTTATCGACTTGCTTCATCATTGCGGACTCAAAGGGGTGTTCTGGGGCTATGCACATGGTGTGTAGCCCCCCTATATATATGTCCACACATGGCTGTCAAGAAGCCCCAAATTGGGCAAAACGCCTAGAGGCAACGAAACATAGGGAAACTAGGGGTAGATCAACTCGAATTGATCCCCCAGATCTATTGGGAACGTTTGATGCCTCTGACGTGTCTTGGCTTGCAATTGATCCCCTAGATCTATTGGGAACGTTTGCTTCCTCTGACATGTCTTGGCTTGCAAGAAATCTGATTTGGAAAACTCTGCTCTACGTTTCTGACTTTCCTTATTTGTCCTGAGGTAGGTGATGATCTCCTGATCATCGGATCTTGATCCCACGGTTATAAGCTCACAAAGTGCATTTATTTTAGGGATTTTCAAAACTCCATATCTCTTAAATTGAGTGTCCAATTAATCCCAAATTTTGAGGGAAACTTAGTAACGATTTAATATACCTCTCTGCCAAAATTGGGCTCATTATCTAAAAGAAAACGTTCCTTTTATTTAGGTGCAAGATATTACTCAAATATGTATATTTCTCACCTATTTTCTCTTTCTTATTTTCTTATTTCCCATTATTTTCTATTCCTTGTAATCCAAGAAAGCAAGTGGTGTTCGAATTATTACTCATCATGACCAAACCCTAACTTCTCTCTTTATATATGGCATTACCTCCTTTATTTCAAATATTCTACTTATTTTTTTATTAAAATATCTCTTTTTGAGGATTTCTCTTTATCTCTCTTTTTATTTTCCTTAATGGAATTCCTTTTAACATTAGAAACCTCATGGATAAGAAAATCCATTAAAGATACCTCTTTTCACTTATTTCTCACATTTTACCATTGTTTTCAATTTCTTTCTTAATAAAAAAATATTTAATTGATCTTTTCTTTTCTTGTTGCATTATCTTTGCAACTTTGGACTCCTTGGATCCCAAGGAACCCAAGAGGCACGAAATCCACCTTTGTATTACACTCTTTTGCCTTCTAGAGGTTTCTACATTTTTCTTTTCTCCATTTCTTATTAATAATGGAGTTCCTTTTGTCTCTTCCTTGTTATTGGGCCCAATAGCCAATAATGCCCACAAAACAACCATCAAGGCTATTGTAAACGAAATCCATTTATTCAAAACAAATTATATCATTGTTTGTTCAAATATCTTTAATATGAGAAATTACATTTCTCACCAAATGAACCCAAAAATTGGGGTTGTAACATCCTTCCCCTCTTATAGGAATTTTGTCCTCAAAATTCCACCAGGCACACAAACAAATAGGATAAGCCTTTCTCATGTCCATCAGGGCTATCATGTGGCTTCACCCTTTCCATGGTGCATCCCAAGAACTTTCATTATCTCATATTCTTCCATCTAAGTTCTTTCTTACCTCAGTATATCATACCCTCATAGGTCACTCAGGACATTTCAGCCTCTCAAAAGCTGAATAGGTTCAGGGCTCAACACATGGCTTGGGTACCTCACATAGTGCTCTAGATCGGACTCATGGAACACATTATATGTCATGTTATCCTGAGGGGTAAGGTTAAATACAACCATCTCCACAAATCCATCTCAGATGGACCTATATATTGGGGACTCATCTTTCTCTGTTGTAGCTTAGAGGGGTCAGATTTTCACATTACATACTCTCCCACAATGAACTGCATGTGAGTCAACTTTGCATCAGCTCACGACTCATGTCGCCTCTGGCTCCCTCTCATCCATTGCACGATCAAAGCGACTTCATCTGCACACACTGTGGTTCTTTTCTGACCTTTGTGAGGCCTCCTTCACCAACATCATCTTAATGAAGTGGTGACTGACACAACCTCCTTCTAGAACTTCTTGTCTCCCGATAAAGGCTATGGTGGTTAACATCACCTCTTAAGAAATGTCTCCATGTATCACATTGAATGAGCACACATGCTCTCATCAGACATTCTAGTCTAGATCATACTAACCATTAGTTAGGGGTGATAAACTATACTATCATCGAGTTCTTCATGTATCTACTTCCATCTCACGGAAGTGAACCCTTAGGTTATATTCAAGAACTTTTGAACTCACATCATGGTGTAGTTGAACCATCTTTCTCTCCTACAAGTAGTTTAACTGGATCTGTCCCTTGACAAAACTTCTTTCTTTCTCATGTCATCTAGGTAAGGCGATCTATCATAACCCATATTGGATCATGTCTTTCCTTGGTCAGGGGAGACTTACTACAACATCCATCGTGATGAACTCCTATTCCCTTTTGGGGACTATCTTTATCCTCTATATCCAAGCACTGGGTTACTAGTGTTTGTCCTTCACCCCCAGTTTGCATGGCCACATGCCCCATGCAACTTCATATTAAGCATCCAAAGTGCTACTATCACTTACTATCTTTGTAGTACCACGGTGTATGGTTCTCTTAAAATCATGATCTCCTGTATTGTCATGATTCCTCAAGCTTGATACCTCGTAAACCCTAAACCATCCTAGTTGGGGTTTCATCACCTTCTTTCCCAAAATAGTGTATCGGAGGTTCTACCACCATCCTTTCATTACATCAAGGACTAGGTTGGCTAACCAAACAACCATTAACTTGATCAACCGCCATTGACACATCTGAGTGTTAGCCAAACTTATCACTTTCACCCAGCTTAAGGTTATCCTAACAACCTCAACTTCTTCTAGTCTCTAGCCAAATTAGGCAGCTCTATCTCAACCAGAACGTCCATTACCACTTCACATCCTTATGTATTAGGTAATGTTGAAGACATACACTTCCATGTATTCTACTTATCATCTCATCTCAAACTCTAAGTTTGTCTTCATCAAGAAACTCTGAGTTCATCCTCATGGTGATCAAACTCAACCTTGCATAACTTGCAAATTCCACATAGTTCATGACAAAACATCCTCACAAGATGATTTCCTTAATACTCTTAGTGTTTGTAAACCATCCATGTATCATTCACTCCACAAGGGTATGTTATCATCTCTATCCTCATACCTTTTAGCTATGTTCCAACTCACATCATCTTTATCCTTGGTGTATGGCATGCATACGGTCCTATCTCTCACTCCAATAACAAGAGGAAATAAGCATTTGGCTACAGTCCAAATACAAAGTTCTTCCTGTTCCAAGAGTAGAGATGGTACATCCCACCTTTCCAGTACATTTTCAAATCTAAGTTGAAATGTGCCACATATGTCTCTACATCACAAACATCATGATATCAAAAATTACTTCCATGGAAGACTGGTTTCGAACCTACTTGGGTCCACACACATTCCTTGGTCATCTCCTCTTGGTCTATAGGGTGCTGACACTTTTGGGGTCATTCCTCTTCTCTTATGCATCCAGAGAGTGACCTACTCATCTGCCCTTTGGGTCCCATGAGTTCATGAAGGTGTTCAATCTCCTAACCCATGGCCCTCAGACAATGATAGGTGTTACCTCCCGACCCTATGGTCATATGCAACTAGGGAATTAGGCAACTCCTACTTCCATCAGTCTTATCCCTACCTGACCCTAGGATAGACTTAGGATTCTAACATAGTACACGTCCAACTGGGAACCTTACCCAAGTCTCCACCATCTCTCTCTGTATTCATGGGTTGACTTTCATCCTTTCACAGGGGCCATGGCATCCTGCCTACCTTGGTCAGGCCCCATACCAGTTACCTCCATGGTAACACATCCACATGCACTTAGAGATGGTAATCTATGCATCTACATGTTCATTCTCATACCATGTACTTTCATTTAGCTTCTCAACATCCTATGAGACCTCTTTAGGTTCCCTATAAACCCACAAAACTGGTGTACACCCTACAAAAGGGTCCCTCTCCCAGGATGGGAGGAAACTACACCTTGATAAAAAAGGTAACAACCATCCTTAGGTCTAGGGTTTATATCCACATGAGCATGCTTAACCCTAGAAAGCTACTAAGGCACAAGTAGACCACCTACTAAACCATGCTAGGTCATACTGGTTCTCATTCCTCAACGTTGGACCAAGATCATACCTTCCCATGTCATCAACTTAGTTGTGAGGGGTTCATCAAACACACCTTAAACTTAAGGAGTTTCCCTTTCCTCTAACCGTGAGGAGTTCCATGCTCGAATCTATAGAAACTCAAACCTTTGTCATGAGCATCGGGTACACCACTTCCCCTCTTAGGTCTAGGAACCCTAGGTTCACTTCTTTATGCAACAACTGTCCAACTGCATGCTCAACATTCTATCCACAAACCAAGCATGTATAAGGCATGACATGCCCTTCCTGTCATCCTTCTACTCTAGCAACACTTCAAAGTGGAGTCCTCTTCAAGGACAACCAACAAGGTATAAGGCCTCACAACCTGTTACTAAACCTCTCCAGGTCTAAGGAACTCTTCTTCTCATCTATACCATAGGTTCATAGGTACCAGCAGACTCATCCTTTCTCTAGGGTTTGGTTCCTCTCATGGAAACCAAGACATCGCCAGCCTCCAGGGATCAAGCATGAGGCAACCACAAACATTCACTTAGGTCGCATCATCCTCAACTCCCCACCTCATATCTTAGAGTCTAGGCTTCCCATCTTCTTGCTTGGGTCCTGCTCCCTCTCTCTAGAGCTAACTCCACAAATAGTCTCACTACCAGAGGTCTTCTCTCCATGAATATGGATCAAGCTCACAAGCATACCCCTACCTGGGTGAAGCCTATATTCAACTTATGTTTGCTCAAGATTATCCATAGCTCTTTATGCTTACCTTACAAGTTATCCATCATACTCTCCTGGCCGGGGTTTTAGCCTACTGTCAGCACTACTGACGTACTCTGTGCATACTAAGCCATGCTCATATAAGCCCATAAGGTTTCTATAGGTTCTTCTCTAACCTCATCAAAGAAGGTGCTATCCTTTACTCTAACATGCACGACCCTTCCCAGGGTTGGGTCACCAAAGGTACTCGGTCATCCAACTTCTCATGGCTCATATGGCATCAAAGGCATGTCCATCTAAACACCTGATCAACCATGACATCTAACTCATCATGTCATCTCACCACTTAGGGTTTAGGGGTAGCATCATCCTTAGAGGATGTGCCAGGTCTCTACCTATAATGGAGGTCTCTACCTCCAAGACTAACTCTCTCTCTACTCATCCTCCTGACAATAAGGTCTAGCCTTTAGTTTTTCCTGAGGGCAATGACAACTCATGTTATACGATCTAAGCATGTATCTATTCTTTAGTTTACGCTTAATCTATTAAGCTTATATCCATGACATCTTATTTATGTTCTTTTCATTAATTTGGTGGAGGATTCCTTAAACCTTATCAACCTTACCCATACCTCGAGAGGATGAGGAAAAGAGAGAAAACCCTAATCCTTAAGGTCCTTAGCATAATTTGAGTTGAGAAGGGATGAACAAGATGAGAGAGTCCCAAAGGTATCTTATTTCGAGTCAAATCCTGAGACTTCAGCCAGGCAGTCACACTAATCCGGGAGTCCTCGTATTCTGATTAGCGGTGCGGAGGAAAATCTTGCCAGCCCCCAGACGTGATCCTTTTCTAGTCACCTCTGTCTTTCGGAAAATCCTCTAATAACTCCCTTGGGTTCTACGGAGTTTGTAAAATTTAATATTTATTAAATATTAAATGAGGAACCTATGCTCTAATAGCAATTGTAATGACCCCGCCTCCCGATAACCCCTAATTAAGGGAGACCTGAAGGTCAGATCCATTATTCCAAATAACATGATCAAAGGTTCGACAAATAATAAATAATAATTATGAAATTCTACCAAACTAAACTGGAAACTGGTATAAAATAAAACTGTGCATACCTTTTTCAAAAAGTTGGATATTTGCTTCTATCCACATCTGGAGTCTATTCTACTAATCCTCCCTTGTAATTCTTATTTAATTCCAGATTATGACACTTTACCATTTGTCCTTTTCAAACTTGTACCTAAAACGCTGAAAAACAAAACATCGGTCAGCATATCGAAATATGCCGGTATGTAGGGACAACCAAAATTTTGCAAATATGGCTAACAATCTAAATATCACAATCAGGGTAATTTAGCAAACCAATTTACATTTTCAATGTGTCATTCTCCACCGCTTTTGCCCTAACCCTGGAATGCCCCTCTAGGGTTTCTCTTTTGCCATTGACTTAAGGCCACCTTCTCAATCCCGAGCTTGGTGCCTGGGGGTCACCTGTCATGGTACCCCATAGTCATGCAACATAGACCACCTTCTCATTCCTGAGCTTGGTGTCTGGGTTCACCTCTCATGGTACCCATTGGTCTACCCTCCTAGGCCTAACCTTAATGGCATCATCCATCAGGGTGGCATGTAGGTGCGAGAATACACATGCATTTATAGTTGTGATAACCATAGTGACTTTATGATTGCAGTATGAACATCCAAACAGTTTAGTTTCAATCAATGCGATTAACCATCCGGGAAACCTATGGGAAAACTAATGCGATTAATCATACTTCACCACATACCTGTTCAACTGATTTGAGATAGAAATATTCCATGCAAGTAAGAAATCCAAGCAAGCAAGCACACATAACAAGATCCTGAAATAAGCATACTGTTTCCTATTATTGATCATGCCATCAAGATCTATTAAATCTAGCTCGCTTCCTAGGGTTTCTAGTCTACTTTTAGGGTTTCCATTACAATTAGGATTTCCCTTCATCTTTTACTATTTTAAACCCTAATTTAATGCAATTGATCACAAACCCTAATTATCTCAACGTCTAATCCTCAATTTTGGATTAAAGACATAATTAACCATCAATTAAGTCCATTAAGCCACTTTTACATTAAAGCTACCATTTTTATCCTTTTAATCCATGACAAGTTCATTATTCTCATTTATCATTAATTCATAGTTCATTATGGTCTAATTCACATATGAACTGTACTTGTCATTAATTCCACCTTTATCCATTAGAAAACCCTAATTTCCATATTAAGGGTACTTATCCACAATTAGGAACCTTTATACTCAAAATAAATTAGAACCATCATTTAACAACATATTTTCACATTTTTCAAATTAAATATGATCTTATCCTCTTTTACCCTAAATTAGGGTTTCTAAAAGCTTAATCTTTCGCATATGTGGTAAAAACCCTAAATTATGCAAGAAACATCTAGATCAGGTTCATGTTCGTCATTAACTTTTCAACAAGCTACAATTACTCAATTTCATCAACTAAGCAACATGAACTTAACAAATATGCTCAATTAGGGTTTCTTAATCTAATACATAAGTACTTTTCATTAGATTAACGTACTTTTCTAAATATGAACAGATTCAGGTTCTCAAACCAATTTGACTGTGTTCCTCGTATTTTTCTAATAAATTTTCATGTATAAACTTCCCTCATCCGAGTTTTCTAGCAAGAGATACGATTTTAGCAAGGTTATTTACCTTTGGGCCAATCTGTGGCCGCCACGTCAGCCAAACGAAGCCTTTTTTTATTTCCACGCGGGTTGGGCGCAAACCATGTCAAAAGACATGCTTGCCCTCCGATTTCTTTACGATAGTCAGTGGCAGAGGGGTCTTTTCCCCTGTTCTTCTCCTACCTCATGCACAGGCTCGCCTCCTGTGAGCAGTACTCCGCCCAGTCAACCAAGCTATTGACTTTGGGTTCTAGGGCATCAGAGACTGAGCTAAGTCAGCCATAGCTCCACTGGGACTAGCCGGAGTCGATGGGACTCCTGGATATGTCAATCGTGTACCAGGTTGCCGGGTCAAAGAAGCTTTTCTCCAGCAGGATGAGCAGCCTGGCCAAGCTTCTTGGTGGAGGTTTTTCTGCAATTTGTTGCTCTTATCGACTTGATTCATTATTACAGACTCACATGCATGTTCTAGGGCTATGCACATGGTGTGTAGCCCCCCCATATATATATGTCCACACATGGCCATCGAGAAGCCCCAAATTGAGCAAACGCCTAGAGGCAATGAAACACAGGGAAACTAGGGGTAGATCAACTCAGATTGATCCCCCAGATCTATTGGGAACGTTTGCTGCCTCTGACATGTCTTTGCTTGCAAGAAATCTGATTTGGAGAACTCTGCTCTACGTTTCTGACTTTCCTTATTTGTCCTGAGGTAGGTGATGACCTCCTGATCATCGGATCTCGATCCCACGGTTATAAGCTCACACAATCCATTTATTTAGGGATTTGCAAAAATCAATATCTCTTAAACCGAATTATAGAAAATCTTGACGCTCTTCTAGGGTTTGGGCGATCGACGTGTGCATGCGAGGAGGTGGTGTCGGTGGGCACGACGGCCGCAGTGAAAGAGGACGGTTCGGGGGAACATGACCCCCGGATGAAGGCTGCGAGGAGGTAGGAAGCGTCTTCGATGCGATGGAAGGAATCGACGGAGAGACGGCAATACAGGCGGGGGAAGATCTTGGAAACTCGGACCCGAAGGTGCCGCCCAAGGAGGTGCAAGGCACACCGTCAACCGACCAGGCCGCACCCGCAGACATAGGGGATCGCAGACTAGGCGTGAACCTAATCGACAACCCACTAGCAGTAGCGGCCAAAGCAACCAAGAAACAGACACAACAAGAGATTCTAAGACGGCTGGGAATAGAACTCAAGTTTGGAAAGTCGACTTTCACAGGAAGTGGAACACACCCCGCAGGCAACAAGGAGGGAACACAGGCGCCCGAAGTAGAGGAGTTCCCAGCTCTGAACAATGGAGCGTCGGAAAGGCAGACCGGAGCGGAGGGAGAGGCAATTCAGACAAGATCCTATAGGAATATCATGAGCACATGCGAGGGTACATGCCGACTACCGTTCTTGGGGTTCGACGATCCACACGCTAACCTGAACAAGACGGACATCAAGAAAAGCATAGTAGATGGAACACCAACCTTTGAGATAGATGAAGGAAGATACGCCTTGGTACGACCTTGGACGTACGCTTTCGTAGTGAAGGTGATCACCAGGAACGTGGGATTCCTCACATTGCAAAACAGAATCAAGACGATATGGCAGCCGGTGGGAGCGTTTAAACTCATCGATCTGGAGGACAATTACTTCATCGTTCAACTAACGAGGGAGGACTACTACTTGATGGAACTAACCGGGGGACCATGGCCGCTCATGGGCTCGTACCTAAATGTTCAGCCATGGGACAGGTCGTTTTCACCATCCTCTGCAAACCCTAAACACATGGTAATATGGGTCAGAATTCCACGGCTGCCTATTTTCCTATACCAAACCCAGTTCCTGGAGGAGGTAGGGGATACAATTAGAAGGACGATCAAGGTGGACACAAACACAGACCAGAAGCGACGGGGGAAATTTGCTCGAATCGCAGTAAAGTTAGACACAAGCAAACCGCTAGTACCGGAAATCATCGTCCAAGAAGAGAAATACAAGATAGAGTATGAGAACCTTACAAGCATCTACATGTTTTGCGGCAAGATCGGCCATCTTGAAGACGACTGTGCTGCGTGCAAGGCGGCGGTAGAGGCCCAGGCGAAGGCGGGGAAGCAACCCGAAGGAACGTCCAAGACCCTACAGCTGCTAGGAAGGTTCACAGAGACATTGTATGCTAAACCTTTCGTCAGACACCAGAGGAAGGAGGAACCAGTAGGCAAGGTCATCGGGGGTGCAACACAGAATCATTTCAAAGAACTAGAGGTCAGCGAGGAACAGATGGAGGAGATGACGGAGGAAGGAAAGGGCGGTCCTAAACTGGGGTATGAATGGCGCCAATGGAAAGCGGCAAACAAGACGAAGTAGCCTGTTGAAGAGGTGTCTCATCAAACCAAAACCGGACACAACAAAGAACCACAAAAGGAGATAGGAAGCGACTCTCAGAAGCATGCAGCAGTAACGATTGAAGGGGATAACACCATTGTCATCCCGGACGAGGAGACCGGAAACGGTGAGGGTCTACGATTCACAATGGGTAGCACAGAGATAAGGAGGATCATCACATGCAGTCTAAGCAAGGGGCAGATCACATGCAACCCAAGTAAGGCGCTGCTATTTGGCGCGTCTGTAGGGGTCCATCTCAGGAACCGGAAGATCCTAAGCTCCAAGGATCTAACGCGAAACGGCCCTAGGAAGAAGAATAGAAGAAGCTATGGTCCAGGAGAGACGACTGAACCGGGTGGGGAAGACCCGAGCCCATCTGCAATGGTTACCCAATGATAGTTGCATCATGGAATGTCCAAGGTATCTGTGGGAGAGATACCCAAAACACGATCCGAGATCTATCCACTCTTCATAAGATTGATGTTCTTGTCGTTCTAGAGACGAGAACAAGTGGAATCAATGCAGACAAAATAGTGAATACTTTGGGCTATGATAGGTCCTATCGAGTAGAAGCGAAAGGGTTCTCGGGAGGCATATGGGTGATTTGGAAGAGTAGACTGGGAGATCTGGAGGTAGTAGCCAGCCACAAACAGTTCGTGCATTGCAGAGTTAACAAGTGATTCCAAGTGATGTTCGTCTATGCGAGCACGAAGCAAGCAGGGCGAAGACTGTTGTGGGATCATCTTCACACTATTGCATCCACCTCGACGTCTCCTTGGATCGTCGCAGGTTTCAACGCCGTCTTGTGGGCCAATGAGAAGCTGGGAGGAGAGCCAGTCATGATGAGCAGCTGCAGAGAGTTTGCCGAGGGGATGATGAATGCCGGTTTGGAAGACTTGGGTGCGGTAGGCCCAAAGATGACCTTCAGAAGAGGCTGGCTGAAAGAGAGGCTTGATCGGGCCATTGCTAACCAGGAGTGGCTTGAGGCGTACCCTGCTACGACGGTGCCCAAGGATTAACTCTGACCACTCACCTATCCTAATCTCTATGGAGGAGAGAACTAAGCGTTCCATTTACTACCCAAAGACAAGCACGATATGGAATAATAGGGACTCCTTTCCCGCCTTTTTACCGCAAAATTGGGACAATAATATACCTTTCCACGATGCGGTGAACAAACTTATGAAGAAATCCATCCCTTGGGATAACGAGGAACGACGGAAGTTGACAGCTAGGAAGAGAGCCCTCCTGAAGGGGATGAGCAAAGTGTAAGCTGAACAGGACCGAGGATGGACTGAAGCCAGGGAGAATAAGCTAGCTGAGTTGCATGTGGAGTACAATGAAATTCTACATGCAGAGGATGAGGAATGGAGGCAGAAGGCCAGATGTGATTGGCTGAAGGAAGGGGATGCCAATACAAAATATTTCCAAGCTTTGGTGAAAGTGAAAAGATGGAGGAATAAAATATCTAAGCTCAAGAACAACGCTGGAGTTTGGGTGGAAGAGGAAGAAGGCGTGAAGCAAGTGGTGAGGGAGTTTTTCTATGACATGTTCATGACGAAGCAGAATAGAAGGAATGTGAGGGCGATGGAGGCTTATACAAGACAATTCCCACAGCTGCAAAAGGAAATTAGTACTGCGATGGGCAGAGTACCAAGCAAGGAAGAAATAAAAGGGGTGTTGATGAAGATGAACCCTATTAAAGCCCCGGGACCGGACGGGATGGATGCTGGGTTTCTACAAAAAAAATGGGAGCACCTAGGAGATTCTATCACACTAATGATCTCTAGATACTTTGTAGGCCACCCTATTGATGAGAGATTAGCAAATTCCATCTTGGTGTTGATCCCTAAGACTCCTACTCCAGAGAGTTGCAACAATTTGAGACCAATTGCCCTTAATAATGTGGGACTCAAAGTGATATCCAAAATTCTAGTTGAACGTATAAAACCATACCTACCAGACTGGATTTCTCCTGTGCAAAGCAGCTTCATCCCAGGTAGGCGCATCACCGACAATATAATTCTTGTACAGGAGCTTATACATTCCATGCAAACCAAAGTGAGGAAGAGAACAGCCATGGTGATGAAGGTGGACCTATCTAAAGCTTATGATAGGATGGATTGGGACTTTATTGAAGACACCCTCATGAGGACAACCATCCCACAGAACTTGATCAAAATCATCATGAACATCATCAAGGCGGGAGAGATAGCGATCACTTGGAATGGCGAGAACCTAGAACCATTCAAGGCAACTAGAGGGGTGAGGCAGGGAGATCCTTTGTCTCCCTACATTTTCATGCTCTGCTTAGATAGACTCAGCCAGGCCATTGCTGCTGAAGAAAGGTCGGGACGATGGATACCGTTCTACGCTACCCGACAGGGAACCGACATTTCCCACGTCTGCTTTATAGACGATCTCATTCTATTTGGAGAAGCTACTGAACGATAGACCCGGATAATGCTTGCAACCTTAAAGAAATTTGAACGTGTCTCTGGGAAGAAGCTAGCAAAGGAAAAATCCACAATATTCTTCTCAAGGAACACGACCATCCCTACCCGGAGGGCTATAACCAGGATGGCTGGTATTAGGCAGACAGAGAGCATCGACAAACATTTGGGCATCCCAATCTTACATGGAAGGGCAAATAAAGAGTTGTACCTGGACACCATAAATAAGGTTGAAGCCAAGATCTCCACATGGGCAAACAAGTCGTTATTGCTTGCCGACAGGGTAACTTTAATCAAATCTGTACTCAATACCTTGCCTATTTACATTATGCAATCTACTGTCTTGCCGATGACGGTATGCGACAGTATAGACCGGGTGGTGAGAACATTCCTATGGAAGGGGGCATCTAAACAGGGTGGTATACATCTTGTAGCATGGGATAAGGTCATTGCACACATAGGAGATGGGGGCCTAGATATCAAGACGGCGAGAGTGCAGAACGAAGCCTTTCTATACAAAACATCCTGGGATTTCATGTCACACCGTGAGGCATTATGGAAGACAGTGGCCAAGGAGAAATACTTGCATAGAACAAATCAGGGACTGGCTTGTGCATCGAGGATGTGGAGAGCCATCACAAGGATCCAAGCGGAGCTAACAGTGGATGTAGGGAAGGTCATACTATCAGGTGAGGACACCATGGTTTGGGACGACAGATGGGTCGAAGGAGGGCGTGTTCCTGAGATCAAAGATGGTAGGACAATACCTGCGGACCTAAGAGAGCTTAAAGTCAGTTCTATGGTTGGTCTGAATGGCGCATGGGACACACAGTTTATCCGACAATGGTTTAAAGAAAACACAACATCTGCCATCCTATCAATGCCACCGCCGGACCCGGATGCCGGTGTGGACAAAATATGGTATACGAAGAGTGTGAGTGGGGAAGTCAGTGTTGAAGAGACCTATCGTCGTCTGTTGTAGGCTCATTCTGTGAGGACCCCGGGTCGCTGGAACACAGTCTGGAAGATGATGCTGCCACAGAGAGTTAAAACTTTCCTCTGGCTATGTTTGCATGGAGGTGTTATGACCAATGACATGAGGCGAAGGAGAGGGTTCACAGATGTTGCCCAATGCCCACGGTGTGGGAACAAGTCTGAGGACTTCTTACACCTGTTCGCTACTTGCCCAGAAAGTAGGAAGCTATGGGACATTATATATAAAACAACTAATATGAAGCCGCATCAATCCAATATGTTCAATAGCTGGATCATTGCAAATCTGAGGAAGAGACCTGCCACACCGGAATGGAATACTTGGTTCGCCATCTCAATTTGGAAGATATGGACCCAGCGGTGCAACCTTGTTTTCCAGGGCGAAAGGATTCACACTGAGGCACTGTTCGAGATTATCCGTCATGAGGTGTTTGCATGCAGGAAAGCCTTTGCAGCAGCTTCAAATGCACCCAAGGTGATGAAGGAGAAACCACGGTGGTGACCACCGGGAGCAGGACATGTGAAACTTAATGTAGACGTGGCAGTAAAGTGGGGTAGCATGTACACAACTTTCGTTGTTTGAGATCAGGATGGGCGCTGGCTGGAAGGGGGTTTTGATCAAGGAACTATCACATATACGCTAAAAGCAGAGCTGAGAGCTATCACGATCGGCATCCAGGCGTGCCAAGGGAAACCCAACAACTTGCTAGTGGAGTCAGACAACAAGGGAGTGATTGCGATTCTGATGAATCTTATGCGGACCACGATCCACTACAGACAGGAATGTCGATACATCAAGAAGCTTTCAAGGTCCTTCCATGCGCTTGAATTTAGGTTCAGGAAAAGGAGCAGCAATAGGGTGGCCGATTGCATAGCCAAATGGAGTCTCTTACAGGGAGGCAAGAAGGGAAGATGGCAACAATACCCAGACTTTCCCCTTGACTTGGTAAAGGAGGAAGCCAAATTGGGCCATGATGATTCTTTGAAGGCGAGCGGACCTGCACTGAGGGAGTAGGAAGAGTAAGACGATCCCCAGGAGGAAAAAAATATCTCTTAAACTGAGTGTCCAATAAATCCCAAAATTTGAGGGAAACTCAGTAACAATTTAATCTACCTCGCTGCCAAAATTGGGCTCATTATCTAAAAGAAAACATGCCTTTTATTTAGGTGTAAGATATTACTCAAATATGTATATTTCTCACCTATTTTCTCTTTCTTATTTTCTTATTTCCCATTATTTCTATTCCTTGTAATCCAAGAAAGCAAGTGGTGTTCGAATTATTACTCATCATGACCAAACCCTCACTTCTCTCTTTATATCTGGCATTACCTCCTTTATTTCAAATATTCTACTTATTTTTGTATTAAAATATCTCTTGTTGAGGATTTCTCTTTATTTCTCTTTTTATTTTCCTTAATGGAATTCCTTTTAACATTAGAAACCTCATGGATACAAAAATCCATTAAAGATACCTCTTTTAACTTATTTCTCACATTTTATCATTGTTTTCAATTTCTTTCTTAATAAAGAAAAATTTAATTGATCTTTTGTTTTCTTGTTGCATTATCTTTGCAACTTTGGACACCTTGGATCCCAAGGAACCCAAGAGGCACGAAATACACCTTTGGATTACACTCTTTTGCCTTCTAGAGGTTTCTACATTTTTCTTTTCTCCATTTCTCATTAATAATGGAGTTCCTTTTGTCTCTTCCTTGTTATTGGGCCCAATAGCCAATAAAGCCCACAAAACAACCATCAAGGCTATTGTAAACGAAATCCATTTATTCAAAACAAATTATATCATTATTTTTTCAAATATCTTTAATATGAGAAATTACATTTCTCACCAAATGAACCCAAAAATTGGGGTTGTAACAGATTCACTGTGTGAATCACCTTAATTTTTGTAGAAAAACATCTTAAATTCTTGAATCCATATCAAACTCCTAAGAATTCACTATTTTCTTCTTCCTTCCATCCCAGAAACCCTAGGAATGGAGAATTATTGAGAAATAGTGAGAAATGATGGATATTTGATGTCATTTTGAATAAAATCAAAGGAAGGAAGAAATCTTGACATGTCATAGAATAACTACCAAGAAAATCTATCTAACAATTACCAACTTACTTGATTTTTTCAACTTTAGGAAGAGAAAACCCTAGATCGCCATGCTCGTCACTTTCTTCATCCAAACACTAACTCTTTCTCTCTCTTTATGATTTCATTTCTATGGAATGAACCAAGAATTTTAGAATCTCCTAGTGTTTTAGGTTACTCATATAGAAAAATTAAGGTGCTTGGATCAATTGCAAATTGAACCCACTTTAAACTTTCTTTATTTTAGTAGAGTTTTCTTTCATAAAAGTGAAACTGAAGATTATTTACTGAATATACCAAAAGTCCTCCAAAAATTGTGAAAATATTTCATGTTGTATGACACATAGTTTCATAGATCCACTACAAAGTTCATTTCATTGTGAGTTACCAATTGATTATTAAAAACCAAACACTACACTACTAAACAAAAATTTGCACATTCAAAGAACATCCAAATATTTTGAAGTTATGCACTAACACACATGAATTAGTTATCCATGTCATATCCAAATTTAAAGCAAACCTAGTTACAAAGAAAATATGAAAAATCATGTACCATACTGTTATACCTATCAAATTTTGTATTTATATGCTGTCAAAACTAAATTTTGGCCAATTTGGGTTTACTTTTCTCAAAACCTAATCCTTCAAAGTAAAATCATGATTAGAGTTTCTCCTTAAGTTTGAAACATCACAAATAAGCTACCATAATTAACTAGGTTTAAGAGATGATCAATCTATTTATACATGTAATCATCTAGGTAAACCCTAATTTATTAATTAAGCTCAGACATGGTCATACAATTCCTCCCTCAAAAACCTTTCATGCCCAAAACATGAATACGTTGGAAAAGTGTATTCAAGGTTTCTTTTAAACTTCTAAAATCTAACACATTACTATATTCTTGGATTTCATATTTGAATATTTGTTTCAACATTGAGTCCTTTGTTTATCTTCTATTCACAACAACATTAAAACAAGGCCTCTCAATGACGACAACACAATTTTCTATGTCACAATCAATTAATAGGAGAGAGAAAGAGAAACAACTATTTTCAATTATGTCATCTCTTGAGATGTTACTTTAGTACTAACAAGTCAATTTAATCATTTCAATTTATACATCTCAATTTGTACTATTGTTCTATATCACATCTGAGTTACTAAAGAATGTTCACTTTCCTATCTTGTTGTTTTACTATTTTGCTACTCCAATAGAAAATCACTCTTAAGCTACAAGACTAGTTTGAACAATAATTGTACAATAGTGAGATGGATTATTGGTATGAATGATTAAAACCATAAAACCCCTTTCAATTTAATATATTACTTGGACATGTACAACTAAAATCATTTGTAAAAAAAATTTACATCCTTTAATGTGCCTTCAACAAATTATACTCACAAAAAAATTCATGTACTATTGAAAGCCATTTGTTATCTCTAGTGTTTTTCTTGTTCAATATTTCTTACTTCTGGTTACTTGTCCTTCTCATTGGGATCATATAGAATAAACATCCCTTACACTAAAACATTAAACATAAGAATGGATTATTCATCATTCTTGCAATAAATACAAGAATTTATATTAAATTACACTTTTCTCATGTTGCACTTCTCCTTGAAATCACACTTCTTACATTTCAAATCTATTTCATATCCTTTGTTCTTAATCCGCTCCATGTTTATATCTACCTTTATTATTTTCTACCTTTAAACCCTGAATTATTATCACTGCTAGTTTCTTCTCATATTAATGATTTTACAATCTTATTTTATAATGATGTTAGTCCTCAAGGTCAAATCACTAGTGGCATACCTTGAACTACTAAAACCCCAAACATTCTAGGGTTTGATCCTTATCAAAAGCATGATCTTATTGTGACATGATCTTATTCCCTTAATTTGAAATTCAAACTTTATCTCTCTTAAAGTTTACTAAGTTCTTCCTATCTTATCACTGGAATTCTTTTTTTTTTCTTTTTTGACACTTGTAATAGGTTACTCTCTTTATTTACCCAGTTAGGGTTTCATCAGCATATTATGTGTCATTAGTACATTGAATAGGTGTGTCTCTCATGATGGTTGTGTATCATTTAGGATTTATTTCCTTATCACTTCATCTCATGTTTTAGTAAGGAGGATACAGAAGAGAATATGATTTTGAGATTTAGAATTCTGATCTTATAATATTTAGTTAAGAACTTATCATATCTATTTTAATTAGTTATCAACTTTGAGACTTGAATATATAGGATTTTCTTGCATCTCACAATCTCTCACTTTTATCATGTATATTACTCCCTCATGTTTCAAACCCTTCTTTATTTTATATCATTGTCTCTCTATATGCTACTCTTCCATATATCATTATTTTTTCTTACTTATCTCTTTTGTTCATGTTTCTCACTCGTGTGTATGATTATGTATTCTATGCCATATATGTTTCTAATTATCCTTTTACTAATATGAAATTGAAATTCTAAAACAATATTTTGCCTACTAGATCCATCCTATGCTTAATACATCACATATCCTTTGTTTCAAATCAAACGGCTCATGCAGTGGTCAAACATAGTTTCCCTTTCAATCAAGTTTTTCATTTTTGAATATAATTTACCTTCATGTGACTTGTTCCTTTATTTATTTGCACTTATGTTCTTCTTTTGAAAACTAATTCCATTTCATCACTAGGAACCTATTGTATACATCTGAGGGATAGGTTGTTACTCTATAGAGAAGAATCTAAAGGTAGTAAGGATGAGTGCATTAGAGTTCGTAATATATATGAAGCATTCAATTCTTTTTTGTTATATCAAGTAACCCTTTTTCCTTAATCAAACTTACCATATACAACATTTTTCTTTGTTTCATCTAAATTTCTTATACTAATTTGAAAATTTAGTATGTTCATCTTGATTTATTTACCATAATTAGTCTGAACATTCTCCACTTCTATGTACTTGTTGTATACCTACCTCTTTTCTCCTATTTTCCCTTTATTTTGGAGTATATAAATGCATTTTAATTGATTATCTGGTCCATTCCTCGTAATTGATTCTTTCTATTTCAGCTTCTATATAATTTTCTCTTATCTTTCTCATATTTCATATTTAGAGACTTCATGTAATAGTGATCATTACACTTTACACCCAATCTTATGTCATTTTCTTTTGATTTTTTTCTATTCTATCCTCTATTTGACATACTTAACTATCATGAGGCTTTTCACAACCAATCCATCTCTTATGTGTATTTCAATATTATTAACTCATTTCTTCTTTACTTTCATTTGTTTCAAATCAAATAAAATGCCTTTGTTAGTTATATGATTAAATTCTCTTTGTCCATTCTTTCTTCTTCATCTATGCGATATATATTGATATGTGTCATGAATCTATATTCCTACTTTCTTTATTCTAAATTATGGTGTCTTACCTAAGGCCCCAAATCTTGATCATAGATATCAATTACAATTGATTCTTAATTATTCCAGATTTTACCTTCTATTCCAACATCTTAGTGTATGTACATTTCACTACAATCTGATTTTAATTTATCTAGAGTCTACACTTATTACATTATTAATAAGATTCATTTGATCCCAGTAATGACCCTACCAGTTGGACCAGGCTGAACCTACAGTCCTAAAGCCAAAAGCTACTTCAGATTAACCAACTCTCATTTATCCCAAACAGGTGGAAAGAATATCAACTTAGGTAAAAAATCATTTAGAGATCATTTCTGGTCTACTTAATACAATAACAATAACTGAAGAAAAATCATAGTGTACAACAATTTTAAAGAAACAAATATATTTCTAAAATTCAAATATCAAATATATAAGAGTATTTCCCATTAATGCATCCTACCAGTCAGACCAGGAAAAACATGCACTCCTGAAGCCAAAAGCTACTTAGGATTAACCCACTTTGATTTATACATGTGGAAAGCACATCCACTTAGGGAAAACATCATTTAAAGATCATTTCTAGTCTATTTGATACAGAGAATGTAAACAATAACTGAAGAAACATCATAGTGTAAAAAAATCTTAAAGAAGCATATATGTTTCTAAAAGTTGAATATCTGCATTCAAATATATAAGATCCTTTCCTATCGATCTTCAATAAAAAGAACAATATAAAATATAAGTCGTATCTCATTCTATCTTTTTTCTCCTATTTCTTCATTACATTATGGTCTTCTAACCCTTATATTCCTACAATTTCTCTATAACCCATCCTACCTCTACAGACCTGGCCAGGGCATCCAGAGAAGAATATATAGAGTAGCTTAATATTGGTCAACCTAGGTATACAAATATCGAGCCAGAGTATCCAAATACTCATGCTTCCCAAATCTATTAAAACATCACCTCCTAACTGCCAGACTTATGACTCTATCTTTCTATCTTTTTGGTCCATGATGACTCAGCCTAAACTTTAATACCAAAATCCACAAGGTTACCCTAAAAATTGTGAGTACATGGGTGTGCCTAGTCGCTCAGAGAATGAGTACTTCAAAGAAATAGCTTAATGAACTTAGATAATCAAAGATATGTTACTGAGAAACTGAATATAAAGTAGAATAATATCAATCTATAAAGGATGTAGTCATTCACAAAGATATGTATGACATGTTACTCTATATGACTACAATGAGTAAATCAATCACTTATCATTTTAAAAAATCACCAAGGAAACTAGTAATTAAAAAACATACAAATAGCAAGTTACTATAGAAAACTACAAGGAGTAAATCAATAACTGCACACACTTTATTAATCTGTCATTCATCATATTATGTGCTAAATCCACATGAAGTGTAGCATAAAATGTGAAAGCATCATAGCAAGATATGATCTCACTGTACCAGACTTAGAAGCATGTCCATTTTCTTAAGTCTATCTTTTGAGTAGGACCATGTACGTAGCAGCCTTACCACATATCATTCTCAACGGATAATGGGAGCATCCAGATATCTAGACTTCTCCTCGAAACTTGGGTACTTAGATAGAGAGTCAAAGCCTTTTGGCTTGTTGTGCATCAGTGAACCTGCCTAAGATGTCCATTGATACAAAAAAATCTACATCAGTGGTCCCACAAGGGCCAACCAAATAACCAACAACATAGGTACCACCGACATCCCCAATTGATGTTGGATACCTCACAATGTTAAGAAGTCTTCCCTCACTGTCCTAGACCCCCGCTCCCAACTGGTAGACTTTGTCTTACCTCGATCGTAACAAAATACCTCCCGTTAGGAACCCTGTTTCCTCCCTAAAGCTCATGACTAATTCACTCTTTAAATTCATAATTCAATTATCACACTTCTTAGTTTAACATTGTAACCAATTCTTTTCATAAATTATCAGTAGTTTGTATTGTAAACTAAGCAACTGACTGACACCACTTATAATATTGATGAAAATTGAATCAAAAATACTCGCTTCAATGAATACCCTATCCTTAGGGTTTCATTTTCCTCATTACGTGTCACATGACTCACATAAGGATATAAGACATCATAAAATTTTACTGATAGAAGACTTCTTTCAGTAGTTCACATACAGCCAAGCATATCTATGGAACCCTACTATGAACTAAACTAGGGTTTCCACACCATTTATCAAAATATCATGCATCAGGAATAACCTTAAATAAATAAATGATAACATTAAAATGAATCACTTTAGTTGAATTTCATGATGTCTATTCATAGACTTACAACTTTCCATCCATAAAGGGTTTCACCGTCTGGATTGAGATATCAGGAAAACAATGCTAATAAAATGAATTGCAAGATAATATCTGACATAATTATGTACTAAACACTCAGATAAAGAAATCATTTATAAATTAGTACATTCAAATAGACAAATTTCTTCATTCAGATATACACAAATTTTAGACATAGCCGAAAATCCTATATTTTAGTATATTCTTATAACTTATGCAATAGCTTTAGGAATTCTATTTTGGATGGTTTTATCCATTTCTAATATGATTTATCATCTAAAGTTCATCACAATAAGGAAATAATTGTAACAACCTCACTTTTTTGCAACCCCCAATTAAGGAAAGACACAAAAAGTTGAGAGCCATTACCGAAAATTCCCAAGGATCCAGACTTTTACCAAATAACAAATAATAGAAAATTTCATTAATTCAAATGTTGTTTACGAGATGCTCCTCTAAGGAGTTACATGAATTTCTACCATCAAAATTGTACATATGAGAAGAAGTATCTAAGTAATCATCCTTACTATATCTTTAATGCCTTCTGGTTCATCATATCATGATATCTTCCTTCTTAGCATGTACCAAAATGGTGTGAAACAAAAACACATATCAACATATCAAAATATGTTGTGTACTTGGGGGCATGCAAAAGTGTGCAAGTAAATAACAACATATATGACAACAATTTTTTGCAAAATAAGAACTGTCATTTTATTGAAATATTCTAAACCACAATTGACATTCTATTTTGGGTGTGATCACTATCCCTCCTAGGCTCCTATGCATCACCCCTCAATGCATGTCATCCTGAGGTTTTAAGTATATAATCTTTGTTTATGTAATACTCATAGTGGCATTATAATTGTATAAATGTAAATAAACAACCAATAGTTTATTTGAACAATCTTCAAGAAACACTCGACAAACACCATCAAAATAGCGTGGTTAGTCATAAGCGTAACCATGTAGCTTTTATATACCATGCAAATTATCATGCAATGTATAATTCGAGTATACTCAATCAATACAATAAATAGTTTCAAACAATTCAATATTTAATCTACATGTTTGTAAATCCTAAAATGTCACCATCAAGTTATTCACATTAAACCCTACTCGAGTCCAAATATAGGTTTTAGGGTTTGGATAATGAATAAGGTTACAAACCCTAATTCCAATGTGCATGTTACACATTCGGTGAAACCCTATTTACTATATGCAACATATCTTTTCATTATGATCACTTAGATTTAATTATAATCATTAACAACATAACAAGTTATGACCTATAACCCTAGTTCTTCATATGCATGATTATTCACTTTAGAAACTCCAATTATCCTCATTATGATCATGATTGTCTTAGATTCCAATTGTGTTCATTAATATCAAATGATTACACAAAAGAAAATATTTTTAATGTTTCCAACATTTCAGTACTCAAATCTAGGGTTTCTATGTATTAATCACCACTTAAACAAGTATTATCCCTACTTTTAGAATAAGATCAGATCTATGCATTATTGATATTTAATTCACATTCCTCTCATTTTTTCGATCAAAATGATATATAATTTTTTTTATGCTTTTATTATCTTAGCATTTTCTATGAATTAAACAAAAACGACATTTATACCTTAATGTATCGCCACATAGAGACATGGTAGGTTAGTTCCAGAGAACTAGTGTCACACTGGGACATGGTTTAGGTCTTGGGCAGACCCTAAACCACCCATTTCAGTGCTTTTAAGTCGGGCTCCATCTCTCGTCTCCATCGTTCTAGCGCACGAGGCACAATCTATTGTTGCCCCAACGTAACTCTGAGCGTCAGGGCTAGCACTTTCTCTCTGGTGCCCACCTCCTAAACTACTTTCGGGGTTGACTCAAACCACTGTGGTCCACCCTCAAACCCTCCACTCCACTGGATCTTGCCTTCTGCAAGCTTCCTGCTTCTGCTCCCCTTTGCTGTAATGCATGATTGGGGTAGGGCCACCACAGTAGACCTTTGACGACACCCCTACGACCATGAATGGCGATGCCTCGTGCCCCACTCTTTCTGGACTATGAGGTCGTCAACCATCAATGAAGGCATGGTTAAAAGGAACCTGAGGACATCCTCACAACACTGAAGTGTATGGATTAAGCTAAAGAGGAAGGTGGCACTGCATAGAAGGAGGAAAGCTCCACTTCCCTTCTATAGTCATGCACGTGACCGCCCCTCCATCTGTGGGTGTGCCAGCTTCTCCAACGACCATAGATTAGACATTTCTGGTTATTGCCTTCTTGCAGTACACATGTATAGTCATGGAAGATTATATTTAAGGTAGTCTTCTGAGGTTTGGGGATAGGAGACGATGAAGATGAAAGGGGATGGTGTATCTCTTGAGGAGGGTAGGTACCTTTATATTTATATGCTATATTCACATGGAACTTCCTTCGATCTCACGTCCTCTGGTGTTGTTTCCTTTCCAACATTAACTACTCTCTGACTCCATCTTTCCCTTTCCATATACATTATCATTTGTCTTAACCAAGTATTCCTTTTTACTAATCTCTCTCTCATGGTTATGCAAAAGAACTCATGGAAAAATATGTATAATTGTCAAAGGAATATATTTTCTAGATTCCCAATATGGTGAGACATCCACATATGACCTTCAAGTAGTTCTTTACTTAAACTACCAACTTTACTTGATTGACACGTAAAATTCATAAAAGAAAATATATAAACACATGGCACTATATTGGCTAATTTGATCATGTATTCTAAATTATTCTTCTACCACTCTCTTTGATATATTCCTTCTAATTAATTATCCTTACTTAAAAAACCTGCCTAATACCTTTCCCAATGCATATTTAATGCGTGTGATCTAATGGGATATTTTTCCCATACACTACTTATTCTTTTTAAACATTATTTAAAACAATACCATTATCTCATGGAGTATCCTTTTCTTCCCAATTTCTAGAATCCTATTCTTTTCCTTATTATTTTCAAGTATGCCAAAAGTTAGATCGGAATAATACTTATTGATGACTAAAAACATGTGTTTCCAAGATGTCTAGATAATTACTCTTCTAATTATCTAAAACATCACACATCTTATTTTATTATGGATTTTTTTTCCAATATTCCATAATTCTATTATTCAATAATTAATAAAGTCATTGATATTTATTTATGCACCATATCTCTTATTTATTTGTCTTTATTTTTTTTAACAAACTACTGCAAGTTACATAGAATCAGCATGAATAGAAGGAGGTGGGCAAGAGTCTAATTCTTTGAGATATAAGGAGACTAGGAAGTCTGGGCAGGTATCCTACCTTCCTTCATGCTCCGGCTGCTTGAGGTGTCTCTTGGTTATCTAGTCTGCTATCTTATTCTGGTCTCGCTATAGGTAGCAGATGTTTGAGCCATCCCTCTGAAGCAGACGTTGTATGGTTAGAACAAGGAGTCAATATTTGAACCGCATTGCTAGAATCGCTGACTACCAGGTATTGTGAGAGGTGTCATTCTGTGGTATGCTTGATTCCATCAAGGATGGCCCTTAGATCTCCATCCATTGGGTATCTACCTGAGTGTTTGTGTGCTTGACCAAATAACCATCGTCCCGCTCTGTCTCGCAGCACCATGCTGGTGGCTTTCAGGTTACTAAGAGAATTCATGGATGTGTTGACCTGCATAATCACAGAAAGACTGTGGGCTATGAAGGGCATGGGGAAATTTCTAGGGTGGCTATTCATACTGGTAGAGAGCGTCTTGAAATAGATTTGGATATGACCAAACATGCCCTGGAGTTGGATTCAAAAACTGCTGGGGCGTAACTTCGGTCTTCAAAGATAGAAAGATTGCGATTCCACCAAAGCCACCAACAAGTGATGGTGAAGAGCGATGCCCATTCTTCTATCTGTCGTAGATGAAGTAGGTTATAGTCTAGCCAGTCTTTGGTCAAGGTCTGGGTGAAGAAAGCGGTGGCGGTGTTAGGCAGCATGCGTAGCCATGTCTGCTTAGCCTTCGGGCAGTCCCTCAGGGTGTGCATAATAGATTCCTCCTCATGTTGACACCTTGAGCAACTTGGGTCATTAGTGAGCTTGCATTTGTACCTCATGGTATTCGAGAGTAGTCTCTCATGGAAAATGAGCCAAAGAGTAACTTTCATTCGCTGTTGAATCTTCAAATTCCATAACACTACTAGAGATTTGGGTTGGTCGCCATCTTGGAGATTGGTGATGAGAGCATATGCAGATCGTGAGGTGAACTCTCCATCTGAGGAGTGTAACCAAACCCTGCCATCATCCCCGTTCACTTGTCGGGGTGTGGGCATACTAACAATATCTCAGACAGTTTCCTTAGTAAACCATGCATTTAGGAAGTCCTCATCCCAAGCTCCATCATCTAGAACCAGACTAGCTACTCGCAAGTCATGAATCTCCTCCTGGATCGACTTCCCATCTTTAACAGAGGGTGTATTACATTCACCGACCCTAGCCTCGGTCAAGATAGTAGTTTGCAGCCCCGAGGAAGGGGTCAGTCTGGAATTTCCCATGATGAGCGGGATTGCAGAGCTGATAGTCCTCCAAGTGTTCGATCCCGTAGCCTTGCCACTTTGGGTTCTCAGATACTTAGCTTTCAGTAATTGTGTCCAAGGGACACGTCTATCCCTCACAAAATCCCATGCCAGTTTCATGATAAGAGCTAAGTTGAAGTTTCTAGCATGCTTGATACCCAGACCTCCTTGAGAATGAGGTTTTGTGACGTGTTTCCAAGCCACCAGATGGGCACCTTTCCTTGCAGATGATCTTGACCAAAGGAAGTTTCTCATTAATTGGTCAATGTGGTTTGTGACAGAGAACGACAAATGGACCATCTGCATAGTGTAGCATGCTCGAGAGAGGAGGATGGAGTTAGACAACATGACCCTACCAGAGAGGGAGAGAAATATGTTCTGCCAGCTTGAGATTTGTTGATGTAGCTTATCAATAATGTATTGATAATGTGATTTGCTTTTCCTTTTATGGAGTATAGGAATGCCAAGGTGACGTCCCAAATCATCAGTATCTCTGATGTTCAGCTGGCGGCAGATCTAGGACCTTTGAGCTTGAGGTGTATTGCATGAGTAGAAGACTGAGGACTTCTCGTGTGAGAGGAAGAGACCAGAGGCTTGGTTGAAGAGCTTGAGGCAGCAGATGATGGCGGCAGCCTGCCGGTTGGAAGCTTCTCCAAACAAGACTATGTCATGGTGAAACTCACATGAGAGAAGGCTATCTTCTTCCTGGTTAACCTCGGTAGTATCCACAAACCATTAATGATATCTTCATTGATGAGTTGGCTAAATCTCTCTAGACAGAGGATGGAAATGTAAGGTGAGAGGGGGTCACCTTGTTTTACACCGCATGATGGTTTGAACGAAACAATCACTTCCCCATTTTAGAGAACCAATGTGTTTCCAGACTTGATTATTACTCATGATGGTGTTGATGATGTTCTTGGGGATGTCCGTCCGGTGGAGGGTATTTCAATGAAAGCCCAGCTGAGCTTGTCGAATGCCTTCGTGAGGTCAAGTTTGATTTCCATGGAGAACCTTTTGGATTGATTGGACTCCATGGAGTGTACGATTTCTTAGACCAAGATTATATTGTCACCGATCCTCCTTCCAGAGACAAAGCTCGATTGGAAGGGAGAGATCCAGGTGTCTATATGAGGCTTGATTCTTGAAGCAATGATGTTCGAAATAATCTTGGTACATACATTGTTGAGGGAGATTGGCCTCAGTTGGGAGCAAGATTCCAGCACAACTACATTAAGTATGAGAACAAGTGTGGAATCTGTAGAACCTTGTATAAGAGATGAGTGTGAGAATGTATCTATGACGAAGTCACACACCTATTGTTTAAGTAGGGGCCAATTCCACTGGAGGAAGAAAGCATCAATGCCATCAGGCCCCAGGGCTTTGAGCGGAGCCATGGTGTGGAGGTTTTCCCATATCTTGTCTGGAGAAGGTACCTGACCAAGTTGTTCTTGGGCAGATGTGGTAAGTGAGGGAAAACTTCTTGTGAAGTGTGTGCTGGCTTGCTGGCGGTCATGGATATTGGTTTCTTGATAGATAGTCAAGAAGAATGAGAGCACCAACTATTTCAGCTGATCAACATCCCAATAGCCCTCAGGGTTTTTCAGCTTCACTATCTTATTTCTCTATCTTCTGGATTTGACGATCAATTGAAAGTATCTAGTGTTGAGATCACCCAACTTGTCCCAGTCACAGTGTGCTCTCTACTTCTAGTCAGCTTCCTCCTATCTCAAGATGCCATCAAGTTCAACTTGAATAGATATCATTTCATTGGCGAGTTTCCTCTTGAATCCCAATGCTAATTGAAACAGATTCCACTTAATTTTATTACTTAATTGGTCCTTCCTGCTGTGACGGTTCCACGATTCTTGTTTGTCCCAGGTTGTAGCTTTGTGAAGGAAGCTCGCACATGCTTGGTGGAGGGGAGCCTGTATATCCCAGCTTGTTGTGAGGAAGTGCTTGAAACCAGTATAATCTTCCCATCTCGCAGATGTCTTTACATGGGCTTGGCCCCTATGAGAGCTGGACATAGTAGAGAGGAGGAGAGGTGCATGGTCAGAGTTATTGTGTTCAAGAACTTGGATCGGGTCCGAGATCACGTCCTCAAGCCATGGGATATTGCCCAGGGATCGGTCGAGTCTCTCATGGAGTAAGCCACGTCGGAAGGTGGTGCGTGCACCATTGAAACCCAAATCAGAGAGCTTGCATTGAGTCATGGTGTCGATGAACTCTTTATTGCTGGCTTTATCAAAATGGAGGCTGCCAAACGTCTCAGATTGATACATGATTGCGTTGAAATCACCAATTACCACCCATGGGTCGGTAATGGTGGTGGACATGTCAAGGAGGCGATGCCAAAGGATGCTCCTACTGTTCCTCATAGTGCCTCTGTAGACGAAGGTGTAGAGGAAGCGGTGGTTCACCCGACAGTGGATGAATTGTTTGTTAGAGGCAATTATTTCAAGATTTGTTCCCACCTTCCAAAGGAGCCAAATACCACCGGTGAAGCCAACTTCTTCATCAAGATGGGAATGGGGGAAGCCTAGTCATTTAATGATGGAAGAAGCTTTAGTGCCACTACACCTTGTTTCATAAAGACCTATGATCGAGACGCTGTATATTCTGACGAGCTCTTTAATTGAGTTCTGGGTATCTTTGTCACAGATACCCTGAACATTCCAACTAATTAGCTTCATTTATCACCTTCAACGAAGGTGGAACTCCCCATAGCATGCGCTTCCTTTTCTATGTCCTGGAGCAAGGATGTCTTGTTTCGCTTCCGCGTGGACACTCTTCCTGGATCTCTAGCATGTGTGACTTTCCAGTTTCTGAGGTGAATGCCCGACGAGCTCTTTGCCAGACTTCTGTGTTTGGTGTAGCTTTCCGTACTTCGTCGGAAAACACTACTCATTGCTTTTGATGTCATAAGTAGTTATGATCATCAACTGTCAACATTATATGGGACCTATTGGGTCACACACATAGGTCTTAACCTATAAGAGGAGTTTTATCTAAAATAATGATTGAATTGATTACTAAAGTGTTTAGGTACTCAATTCATGCAACATACCAGCTGATTGCACTACCAACCAATCGACTCACTCAGTGAGACAACCATTTGGAGGGCCAAACGATTGGCTCAAATGTTAAGATGGTTGTTTGGAGTGTCAGGATGATTGGAACTGAATTGGTGAAGTTGTGCACAAAATTGGCACCAAATGATTGACTCACTGGGTGAACCGACCAGCTCGGACAAAGTGAGACAATTGATTCACCTAGTGAACTGGTTGGATCAGTTGGGTTGGAGAAAGATTCTAGTAATTTTCCCGAATTAGTGGGAAAGATTGATCATTTTGATTGTTCAATTCTATTGATGCATGGAATTAATGTTTAGCATTAATTGGAAACAGATTGCCGATTTCATGTGTGATCGGGAAACTACAAAATGACTGTCTCACAAAGTGGAACGATGGTCTTGCTAGCCAGACGACCATTCTAGTGTTCGCAAGTTACAAAAATTCAAGATCTTCTAGTCCCTTCCACTCCTGCATAGACTACGAATCTGACCTAAACCCCACCTATAAATAGAGGGGTATTAAAGGGCTTCCCATAACATAACACATACAACTGGAATTATTTACTCTGACAATTGTTGTCCTCTCTGGTTGTGGTAACCAATTGAGAACTCAAGCAAGTGCTACCTATCAAAGGGAGGGATAGTGAGGGAGTGTACAACTGAGAATCATTGTGGGAGAGCAAGTTGGTCACTAGTACGCCAACGGGAGGGACAACTCCTTCCTATTCATTCTACAAGGACGACATGAGTTCTAGACAGTCTGTGTGGACTTCCATAAAGTCATGGAGGTTGTTGTCTGCTGCTAGGAGGACAATGTCAACCTGCAATCTATTGTGTAGACCAGGAGGCACAACAGTTAGGCAAGTCCCAGTGCAACTAGAAAACCGTTGCACATCTACAAAAATTAGGAATGTTTTTGGAATTTCTCCAGAACTAGGTATACCCTCAAAACCATCCTTCTCATCTCATAGTTATTGACACAATCTGTTGGTTAATGGGAATATGGTTAATAATTTTTTTATTTCCACTGCCTATTCTGTAGCCGTATTTCCCTACAAATAGTGCCAACCCCTAAAACCATGATCCATTCTAGACACCATTACCATCAGATTATTCCTTAATAGTTCTCCTGATATTTATATAGATTACTTGAGATTATAAACTATTAAATGTTATTCTAAAATCTGGGCTCTAATACCTAATGTAATGACATCACTTTTTTGTATCCCCTAATTAAGGAAAGATCCATAAGTTGATATCCATTACCTAAAATTCCCAAGAATACAATTTTTTACCAAATAACAAATAATATCAAATAATTTCCACCAATTCAAATATTGTTTAGAATATGCTCCTCTAAGGAGTTGCATTAATTTTTACCATCAGAATTGCACATATGAGAAGAAGTATCTAACTAATCCTCATTAATTTATCTTTAATTTCTTTTGGTTCATTATATCATGATATCATCATACTTAGCATGTACCTAAATCAACATTAAACAAAAGCACAGAGCAATATATCAATATATACTGTGTATGTAGGGTTCATGCAAAAGTGTGCATGTGCATAACAACATATAATCAATCAATTACTTTCAAATAAGAAATGGAATTTTCTTTGCATATTCTAACCCCTTCTTGATATGCTACCTAGAGGTTGATCACTGTCCCTCCCGGGCTCGTGTGCATCACCCTTCGATGCATGTCATTCTAGGGTTCAAAATATGTTATCTTCACAAAATGTGATGCACATAGTGGCATTATAATTGAACATAATGTAAATAAAAAACCAACATTTTATTGGAACAATCTTTGAGAAACACTTGGAAAACATTGACAAACTAATGCAGGTAGTCATGAGCATAGCCATGTACTTTTTATAAAAGCATGAAAATTATCATGCAATGTATACTTCAAGCATATTCAATCAATCCAATCAACAAGTCCAAGCAATTAAACATTTAATCTACAAGTATGTAAATCCTAAAGTGTCACCATCATGTTATTCACATTAAACCCTACTCGAGTCCAAATCTAGGTGTTAAAGTTTGGATAAGGAATAAAGGTACCAACCCTAATTCCAACGCACATGTTAAACATTAGGTGAAATCTTGACTACTATACCCAACATATATTTTCATTATGATCACTTAGATTCAATTATGTTCATTAACAACATAACAAGTTATTCCCTTTAACCTTAATTTTTCATTTGCATGTATTCACTTAGGAACTCTAATTATCATCATTATGATCATGATCAGCTTAAATTCCCATTATGTTCATAAATATTAAATAAAGGGTTTTTAATGTTTCCAACATTTTAATACCCAAATTTATGGTTTCTATGTATTAATCACCAATAAAACAATATTAGCCCTACCTTTCATATTGATATTAGATCAAGGCATTACTTATATTTTATTTATTTTCATCTCATTTTTCTGATCAAAATGATATGCAATTTTGCTATGTTTCAATTATCCTAGAATTTTTAATGAATTAAACAAAAACAACTTAAACCTTAATGTAAAACCATGTGGTGACCTAGTATTGGTCAGTTTTGGAGAACCAACGTCGCACTGGGGCACAGTTTAGGTCTTGGCCCACCCAATTTGGTGCTTCCCAAGTCAGGATCTATCTCTCTTCTCTCTCATTCTTGTGCACGAGGCACAGTCTGCCATTCCATGAATGCATCTCTCAATACCACACCTAGAACTTTCTCTCCACCCACCTCCCGAACTGCCATCGGGGTCGATTCTAATCTTCGTGGTCCACCCTCAAACCCTCCTCTCCTCTGGATCCCACCTTCCGAAAGCTTCCTGCTTCTGCTTCCTCTTACTGCTCTATGTGATTGGGGTAGGGCCATCTAAACAAACCTTTGGTGATGCCCCTTTAGTTGTGAACAGAGATGCATGGTACCTCACTCTTTCTAGACTATGAGGTTATCAACCTTCAGCCACGATGAGGTCAATAGAAAGGGGAGGACATCCTCACATCAGGGAAGTGGCTGGATGAAGCTAAGGAAGAAGGCAACATTGCATGGAAGAAGGAAATCTCATCTCTGCCCTCCTGTAGTCATTCTCGTGTCCGCCCCTCCTTATGTGGGTGTGCAAGATTTTACACCAGCCATGGAGGTATCTGTGTCTGGATGAAGCCTTCTTGTAGTACACACGTACAATCATGGATGACTGTCTTAAAGGTGGTCTTTGAAGGTTTGGGAAGAGGAGACAATGAAGAGGAAAGTGAAGGGTGTATCCCTCGAGGAGGTTAGGTACCTTTATATTTATACAACACATTAATTGGGATCTTCCTTCAATCTCACATCCTCCAGAGTTGTATCCTTTCCAACATGAACTACTCTTTGACTCCATCTTTCCTTATCCATATCCACAATTATTTGGCTTAACCAAGTATTCCTTTTTACTAATCTCTCTTTGTCTCTCTCATGGTTATGGAAAGACACTTATGGAAAAGTATGTAATTGTCAAAGGAATATACTCAACAAATTCCCAATATGGTGACACATCCATATATGTCCTTTTACTTAATTACCAACTTTACTTGATTGAGACACAAAAGCCATAAATGAAAGATATATAAATACATGGCACTTTATTGGCTAATTTGATCATGAATTCTAGATTATTCTTCTACCACTCTCTTTGATATATTCCTCCCAATTTATATTCAATGTATGGGATCTAATGGGATATCTTTCCCATACAAAACTTGAACTTTTTAAACATTAATTAAAAACAATACCATTATCTCATGGAGTATCCTTTTTCTCCCAATTTTTAGATTTCTCTTCCTTTTTTTATTATTTTCAAGTATACCAAAAATTAGATTAGACTAATACTTATAGATGTCTCAAAATATGTGTTGACAACTTGGATAGATAATTAATCTTTTAATTATCAAAAACATCACACATCTTATTTTCTTTTGGAAAATTCTCCAATATTACATAATTCTACTATTCAACAATTCATAAAGTCAGTGCTATTTATTTCTGCACAATATCTCTTATTTTTTGTCTTGTGCACCCATACAACAAAGTCAATAAACATTATTATTCTATCAATATTTCCATTTGGGAGATTGTTTATCAATTCATGCCTTATATTTACATAATTCAATTTTTACCAAAATTGAGGATATTACATTCATCCCTTCTTAAAAGGAATTTTGTCCCTAAAATCCAAACCTAGTAAGATTAAGGTGAGTGACAACCTTAGGGTTAGCAACCCTACTTAGTTATCTTCAACAACTTTTATTCATATGAAAAACTCTCATATTATAGTGTAGCTTAGCTACCAGCTTTTTTGGCAATATACTTACCAATTTCCAAAAAAAAACTCTCATATTACTAAGGCTGTGACTCCAGAAAATCAATTCCCATGTATGTCTGCATCCTTATTCATGGCATAGAATCATTACTTAGTGATAACATTTTGATTTGTGTTGCCAAATGCACTTGGTGATCGCCTTTTTCACCAGACTTTCCAACTTATTGTTCATTTATTTCCACATAAGGGTAGGTAGCACCTCAAACCTTAGGTCATGTCATTAACCTCAACTTAGGGTATTCATTCTCATATGTCAACTTTAAGAATAACATATATTCAGCTGCGAGGATGGATGCTAAGGACCTGGCGACCCAAAGGTGAGATGGAGCTTTTCACCCTCGACGGAGGTCTCTACCTGGCGAGGTTCATCTCTGAAGCTGACATCAACCGAGATATGTTGTGAGGACCCTGGTTCTTCGACAATCAGCTAGTTTTGGTTAGAAGATGGACCAAGGAAGCTGATACAAGGCGTGCAGCTTTCACCTCGGCCCCGGTCTGGGTGTCGCTACCCGATGTGGGGATGCACTGGATGCCTCGAGCTATCGCCCTGATTGCGAATGCCATAGGAACTCCCAGGGCATACAATAGGAAATCCAACAACACTACCATGGGGTGTGCGCGTTTCTGCATCGAAATCTCAGCGACGGAGAAGCCACCATCGGAGGTCATGATTGAACTTCCGAATGGCAAGGAGTGGGAGGTCAAGGTGAAGTACGATGCACTGCCAGATCGTTGCTCCACCTGCTGTGTCTTTGGACACGATACAGGGCAGTGCCCTGGGGAGAGACACACTATTTTGTCCTCACCTCCTATCGTTCCTGATCCTGTTTGTGGAAGGTCCAAATGGGGCAAGTCAAAAGGCCCAGTAGCACGAGGAAGAGGGGGACAAGAAGCAGCTGTGGCTGTCGTCAATCCAAACCCGGTGGCGCCAGAAGAGGCTGTTACCACGGCGGAGCCGCCTCCACTTCGAGATGACGGTGGGGTGGCTGATAGTATGCCCGACACAGGAAATGATGCAATGGAAGCCGATACCACCATACCTCACCCAGTGGTAGCAGTAGATGGAGGGGGCGGTCCCAGGCCCAGTGAACCAGGGGAAACGGCAGCAATTGCTAGGACGAACCGCTTCAAAGCACTCAAGGACCACGGTGACGAGGAGGTGATGGAGGGCTACTCCACTGGAAGGAGCAGGAGCCCTAGAACTACCCGTAGCACAAACAAGAAGAAGAAGAATGGGAGCAGCCCCACAGGCGGGAGCGGCTCCAACCGGAACTAGATGTCTGTCCTCACATGGAATGTGCGAGGAGCCTCCCTGGATGAGAAGCAAAGGAGGCTAAGGAACGTCATAGCGTGGGAATAGGTAACACATGTATTCTGCTATGAAACGAGGATTAGAAGAAACATCGCCGATCGCATCGCCTCCCTATTTCCTACGGGCTGGTCTTCCTTATCGAACCTAGACCACAGAGACGGAGCGCGCATAGCGGTGGGCTGGGATCCGTAGGTCTGGGATGTCGACATGATAAACTCCTCGGACCAGGTGGTGACTTTGAGCTGTTATAACCACAGAGGGATGGCCTTCATTGCGTCGGGGGTCTATGGTGAAACTCTGGAGGCTGACAGGAAGAGGTTGTGGGGGATCATCAGAACTACTGCCCAAGAGGAGGAACCATGGATCGTTTGGGGTGACTACAACAATGTCAGGAGGTCACATGAGAAGTTTGGTGGCTGCCCTGTACACGATCGGGTCATGGATGCTTTCAACAACACCATGGATGAAGATGACCTAGTGGAGCTGAACACGATCAGGGGAAAAACTTTGTGGTCAAACAAACAGGAGGGGCGTAGGCAAATTTCCAGTGTGCTTGACAGAGGCTTTGTAAATTCGGCTTGGTTGAAGGTTTGGCCCCACTCCTTCATCAAGTACGGTGATGACCCCCTTAGTGATCACTACTGGATGAAATTGAACCTCGTGAATATACCTACCATCATCAAACCGTTTAGGTTCTGCAATTAGTGGTGTGACTGGCATGGCTTCGAGAAAGTGGCCAAGGAGGCCTGGGATTTGCAGGTAGATGGCAACCCTCTTTACGTGGTCATGAAGAAGATCTAGAATGTAAAGAAGGTGCTGAAGAAGTGGTCCAAGGAAGTCATAAACCTTAAGAACCGTATTGATACTGTAAAAGGGGAATTCAAGGAAGCTGCGGTGGAAGCCAGAGATGACCCTAGGGATGAAAAAAAGGCAAAGACTTGGCATCAGGCCGAAGTCAAACTTAGAAGACTCCTTAAGGCCGAGGAAGTACTTTTGTGGCAAAGGAGCAGAATTTAGTGGATCAATGATGGAGATCTAAATACAAGATTATACCACTCTACTGTCCAGAAAAAGGAGATGGTCCACCAACTCATAAATGAGCAAGGTGAAGTGGCGGAGAGTAGGGATGATTTATCCGAGCATATCATCAACTTCTTCCAATAGATGTACAATCAGGAGGATGTCTACGACAACTACATTGATGGCAACATCTTCCCTAGGGCTGTAATCACTGATGAGATTAATGATGACCTTTGTAGAGAGGTTACAGAGGAGGAGGTAAGGTGTGCCTTGTTCTCCATCAGTCCCTCCAAGGCGCCAGGGCCTGACGGAATGAACAACAAATTCTTCCAAGCATTGTGGGACCATACCAAAAATGATCTTAGGAAAGCCATGAGATGGCTGCATCAGGGGGGGGCAACATTGTAACATCCCTGACCTGGGTTATAACCTAAACCTAGAAGTTTTTCCTAAATATGTAATTAAACACTTGTAATTATCTTTTAGCAGGTAATAAAAGCTCCTAAGGAACATATGTTTCCATTCCTGTCCCCTAGGAACAATGTTGTAGTATTGTTTTGCAATGCAGGGACCTATGTGCAATTATCCAGTTAAGAGGTTTAACTTGCAAAGTTCACAGGTTAAGATGTACCCTTGATGATGAAACATCATAAGAGTGAATCTGATGAGGCATGATGGATTTTTCAAGCTTGGGCATTCAGATGCAGCTTGTGGAATGATCCTGGTGCTTAAAAACTCTAATTTGGAGTAAAGTGCAATTTACACAAATTATGGGTGAAACTTGTAAAGTATACCTTCTAGAACATCTTATATGACTCTTGGCATCATTTAGAGTAGAAATGATGAAAGAGATGCATCAATAAATAATCAGATAAGAAAAGTAATCTTTGTGCATAAAATTCACCATGTATGTGTATGAAGACCTTCATATGTGTACCCTAGTTGAAAGTTGATCTTTTCTACCCTTAAATCTTGAGCTTTGATGAACTTGGTCTAATTCTAGATGGCTTGGACGTGCCTAAGAAGCAAGGAGGGACTTATATGAAAATCCCATGCTCTAGAGGTCCTTATGGTGTAAAATGGCCTAAAGTATATAAGCCCTTTTCCTTGTAAACCAAGTGAACGATCCTTCTTTTCTCTTCACTTCTCTTCTTTCTCAAAACGTCTAAGGCAAGCTCTGGAGCTCCGGGAGGCAACCAAGTAGTTCTAAGGTGAGAAGAACCATCTTCAAGCTCGGATTCTTGGGTGAATTCATCATGCAAGCTTGGTTTTGTGGATAACTCACTTAGTTTTCTGGTTCTAGCCATCCATTCCTACCTTTCTTTGGAGGAATCACCCTTAACCAAGTTGTGGAGTTCAAGACGCCATTAGAGGATTGAAGCTTGGAAACTTGGAGCTCCAAGAACATCATTTAAGGCGGGTTTTATAATTCTAAACTCTACACTTTATATGCATGTTTTATTCTTGCAATTCTAGTACTTAGTTCTTCTTCTACCTCCCTTCTTCCTTGCACTTTTGCAAGTAAAACGGTGGAATAACCGACCTTGACAGAGGTTGAAGAAGATGGGCATGATTAGCAAAGTTACTTTATCAAACGGTCCTATTTCCCCCCCCCCCCCTGACGAAACCGTTTGAAGGGCAAACGGGTTCACAAGGTCGGTTGGAGCAAACGGGTTCAACCCATTTGAGGGCGTTGACCAAGCATTGACCGTTTGGGATTCCTGTTCATAATCATGTAGGATAATGACCCACCAAATTTGAGGGGTTAACTCCAAAGGAATCGTAGGTTGAAGGCCAATCAATTAGGCAAACGAATTGTATTAAGTGCTGATTTTTCCAACTGATTAAATTGAACTTTTTGGGCAAACGGGTTCAACCCATTTGAGTGAGTTGACCAAGTGTTGACCGTTTGAGATTCCTGTTCATAATATGTTGAATTTATTTTCTACAAAGAATCATAATCTAATTCCTAACCAATTGAGAGTTGAAGGCACTTCAACACCCTAACCCTAATCGGGTTAAAATTGCTGTTTTCAAGTATAGATCTTGTTGAGTTTTGGGTTGAAGGACCCAAACGGGTTCAAAACCATTTGGGGGTTCACCCAAACGGGTTCACACTCGGTTAGTGACACCCCAATACCCTTTGGAGGTCTAAGGTTAAGGAAATTTAATGGTTTGAGGTTTTAATTTCAATAGGTTGACGATTTGATAAAAATGCTGATTTTAGACCTATTTAGGGTTCAGCCCTTATCCAACCAACTTGGTTTTTGGTCAAATTTTGGGCAAACGGTCTCACGATCGTTTGGAGGTCATTCAAACGATCTCAAGACCGTTTGGGCCAAGTTTCGGCCCAATTGGAGTACAATTTATAGGTTCAACCTTGATTTGATTCACATTGTTGAAAATTGATGATTAGCCGATTGGAAACCTTAATTGAGTTAGATTTAACTCTAATTGGCTTTCAATTGAAGGTCAAATTGATGTCCAATTGTTTGAGGCTCATCCTAATTGACTCAATTTGTAAGTGGTTAACATGGCTTGGGCCAAATGAAGGCTTCAACATAGGATATCCTATTCTATCATAACCTTTATATCACCTTTCATGTCCACACTCGTTTCAATCCAAACGAGTTCACACCCGTTTCAACTCAAACGAGTCCACACCCATTTCAACTCAAATGAGTTCACACCCCTTTCAACTCAAATGAGTCCACACCCATTTCAATCCAAACGAGTTCACACCCGTTTCAACTCAAACGAGTCCACACCCGTTTCAACTCAAACGAGTTCACACCCGTTTCAACTCAAACGAGTCCACACCCGTTTCAATCCAACTGGGTTCACACCCATTTCAACTCAAATGGGTTCACACCCGTTTCAACTCAAATGGGTTCACACTCGTTTCAATTCAAATGGGTTCACACTCGTTTCAACTTAAATGGGTTATATTGAGTGATACCTTGTTTTAATCAAACCCTAATCACATGATGGTGATGTGTTGACTTGTGTTAGTCAATGAGGACTTAACCCAACCTAATCTAGAGTGGTGTAATAACCATCTACTAGTTAGAGGAGAGAGGAAGTACCAATTATGGTGGAAACTCAAGTAAAATACCTTCAATATACATGAATGTGCATGAATAGGGTATGATCCACTATGTGAAATCATGGAAACCCTAATTATGATAATTGATGAATCTTAATCTTATCTGAGTCTTTAATGATGATGTTTCTCATACATGGTGACGTTATAAGATCAATTCACCATGAGGTGAATAGTAAACCCTAATTCTAGGGTGATGACATGTATGATGAATAGTAAACCCTAATTCTAGGGTGATGACATGTATGATGAATAGTAAACCCTAATTCTAGGGTGATGACATGTATTGTGAATAGTAAACCCTAATTGATGAAAATCAGGGAAACCTATCTCTCGTATGAGTAGGGAGATACAACTTCTTTAAATGAGTTATTTACTGTTATCAGTTGAATTGACCGTGCAGGTTCCTATATGAGGATGACCATATCCAGGCATGGATAATGATGCTATTTTCATTGAAAGCATGTTGTTAGCTTTATGAATAGTGATAGATCCTGGTGCCTTGTTAGTGGCATCTTATGAGATTGATGGGCTGTGAGAGCCATGAGTACCATCAAGGTCATGCTTAACAGATGACTTGTGATGAGAGAATTGAGAAATGGTAATTGATGTAAGTTAGACTTGTTACATTTAGTATCCTTCTTTCTTAGCTGCTATGCTAATGTTTAATATTCAAGAACATGTATGTTATCTGATAAGTGATAACTTATGAGTTTGATAGGTTGAATGAGTCATGAGTAATATGCACTGATGATCATCAAAGGTCATATTATTTAGATGACCAGATAAAATAATATGTTATTGGTAATAAATGTTATGATTAGTCTAGGGGTTTGGACTCTCACTTTCCGGATTCTTAGTGATAAGATGTTTAGGGATGTGATCCTAATATAGAGTGTTACTATGTGAAATTCTATTACAAGATAATCCTATGAAAGGCTTAACTGCAGACTTATGGGTGATGAATGTAAATAACCCTTGTGTCACTTGAGTATGGTTAAGTATGATTTCATGTGTACTAATCATACAGTTATGTTGTGGATTTGGAATCCTAACACCTCGTAGGAAAGGGTATGGCTACAGGCCATGATATCCCTTATTATAATGCCAGGTGATGGATATATGATCTAAGCCTGAAGAGAGCCAGTGTGGTGATGATGGATTTATAATAAATAGATGTTATACATGTCCTTTTATTTCTAAAAGAAAAGAGATATTAGGGTTTATCTTAGAGATGCTTTGCTTCTAGTAGGAGAAATAGATTACAATCTGTGAAACATTGTTCTAACTACTCCTAAAATATATATGACTTCTTTGTGTACTGTTATTCTCTTATTCTGTAATAATCATGTTTCTGGCGAAGAGTTATAACTCCCACTGGGACAATTATTTAAAATTGTCTCACCCCATAGATTTCAACTTTTTAGGTGGTCGCCAAGGACGAAGGGACCAATCTCCAGGTGACCAGTATCAGCAGCAGCAGTACCCGGAGCAGCAGTAAATCTCAGGTGGAGATTCAGACTGCTGAGTTATATAGATAGATAGTCAGTCCTATGCGTCCTCTGTACTCTCAGGTCCTTGGAGTCATGCTCTGAGTTTTGATTCGTCTTTTGATATTTTGTAGCATGTTGTGTATAATTACTCAAGAAGTAATTCACAGAGATGTAAACAGTTTATCTTGAATCTATGAAAGGAGTTTTTATGGTTTCAATGTCTTATCTCAAAAAGTTTTAATTTCCGCTGATTTTTGGTATTCCGCTGCTAAATGAATCGCTTCCGCTATGTTTACTTCGAAGTTCATGTGTTCATCTCGGACTTTGGAGATCAGATCCCACAATTAGTGGTATCAGAGCTCTAGGTTCACTGAGTCTACAGAGACATAGGACTTAGGATGTCGAGTCTATCCTTAGTGTTCCTTCCTTATCTAATAGAACCTTCTGCTCCTCAGGAGAAGAAGATATATAAGGATGTCTGAGCCACATGAAGAGTACGTGGCGGAAAGTAGCGTTGCTGCACCACAGGGAGGTGCAAGGCACCTAGAAATGGAGCAACCCTTACCTGAGCAACCCAGGGAGCCACCCCAGTTTGACCCAGCTGAGATAGAAAACCCATCTGTCCATGCCTTATTTGATAAGTTTCTGACAGCCATAACACACATAGAAGATAGGGTGCCACCATCTGCATCTAGGGTACCAGCCCATCAAGAAGGTTATGGAGCTGGCAAGACTTTCAAGAGACTTCGCCGGGTGGGAACCATAGACTATGCTGGTACATCTGACCCAGCAGATACTGATCTATGGTTGACATAGTTGGAAAAGGCTTTCAGGATCCTTGATATTCCTGAAGCTGAAAAGGTAAAACATGCGGTATACCTCCTAAAAGGGAGTGCTGGTAATTGGTGGATGATAGAGGAGGATAAGAGACCAGGCGAAGAAATAGGATGGGAGGTTTTCCGACGAGAATTCATCAATAGATACTTCCCTAGGACATATCTAGATGAGAAGATCTCTCAATTTGAGAAGATCACACAAGGACTCATGAACGTTAGCGAGTATGAAGCTAAGTTCATGGAGTTACTACGGTTTTGTCCACAAATGGCAGTTACCGATGAAGAAAGAATTCGACGTTTTGAAAAGGGTTTGAACTTTGAACTAGCCACTCTTGTGTCTGCTCTAGAGAATAGAGAAAGGTTTGCCACCTTTGTGGAGTCAGTAAGAAGGATAGAGAGGTCAGAAACCATGAAACAACAGACAAGTAGTAAGAAGATGTACACCCAGCCTCAAGAACAAGGGCCTGAAAGTTTTAAGAAACCAAGATTTCTACACCATCAGCTTTGTCAGGACTTCCTACCCAGACACAATGGGTGTCAAGTGGAAGTAGGGATCATAGTAGTATTCCAAGAGGACCCTCCGACATAGCATCAGCATCGGTAACTGGATCGTATAGACACTTTGCACCCAGGATCTGTTACCTATGTAGACAGTCGGGACACCTGGCAAGGGATTGTCCAGATAGGAATACAATAATGACTCAGCCCCAAGGATAGAGTCTGCAAGGCTCACAAGGGAGGCTCTATAATAATAGAGGACGTGGACAAATGTCCCATACTGGTCAGATGAAATAAGTTTTGTTTTAATATTACATATCAGGATTCTATGTGTAAAAGATATGTAAATTTGCTGCTTTTGATTTCCTTGTCTAAGTCCCTGAAGAACACAAGGGAGATAAGAACTTGTATCTTACTCAGTATTCTTTAAAACAATTTATAATCTCCCTTAAACTATGTATGAAAAGGATGAAATATAGATGTGATACCTGAAGAATAATCTAGTATGGTAAATTCTGTGTGTATAATGATATGAAGAACGAGGAATATGATGATAAGCAAAATACATACTACCTAATCTCAATGCTCATATACCGTGGCCAGGTATATGGTTATTGTAGATAAGGCAAGTATGAAACTCCTAAATTGTTATCTTTTGATTACTCTGATCAGGTAATTATTCTAAAACAATCTAGAGAGTATAGGGAAAATTAAATGAGAAAAGCTGAGTGAATCTTTTAAGTGAATATACTTGGTGAACATGCTTAGTGAATATACTCAGTGAACATACTCAGTGAATACTTAGTGAATATACTCAGTGAACATACTTAGTGAATACTTAGTGAATATACTCAGTGAACATACTCAGTGAATACTTAGTGAATATACTCAGTGAATACTTAGTGAATATACTCAGTGAATACTTAGTGAATATACTCACTGAACATACTCAGTGAATACTTAGTGAATATACTCAGTGAACATACTCAGTGAATACTTAGTGAATATACTCAGTGAACATACTCAGTGAATACTTAGTGAATATACTCAGTGAACATACTCAGTGAATACTTAGTGAATATACTCAGTTAACATACTCAGTGAATACTTAGTGAATATACTCAGTGAACATACTCAGTGAATACTTAGTGAATATACTCAGTGAACATACTCAGTGAATACTTAGTGAATATACTCAGTGAACATACTCAGTGAATACTTAGTGAATATACTCAGTGAACATACTCAGTGAATACTTAGTGAATATACTCAGTGAACATACTCAATGAATACTTAGTGAATATAATTCAGTGAACATACTCATTGAATACTTAGTGAATATACTCAGTGAACATACTCAGTGAATACTTAGTGAATATACTCAGCAAACATACTCAGTGAATACTTAGTGAATATAATTCAGTGATCATACTCAGTGAATACTTAGTGAATATACTCAGTGAACATACTCAGTGAATACTTAGTGAATATACTCAGTGAACATACTCAGTGAATACTTAGTGAATATACTTAGTGAACATACTCAGTGAATACTTAGTGAATATACTTAGTGAACATACTCAGTGAATACTTAGTGAATATACTTAGTGAACATACTCAGTGAATACTTAGTGAATATATTCAGTGAATACTTAGTGAATATACTTAGTGAACATACTCTGTGAATACTTAGTGAATATACTCAGTGAACATACTCAGTGAATACTTAGTGAATATACTCAGTGACCATACTCAGTGAATACTTAGTGAATATACTCAGTGAATACTTAGTGAATATACTTAGTGATCATACTCAGTGAATACTTAGTGAATATACTCAGTGAACATACTCAGTGAATACTTAGTGAATATACTCAGTGAACATACTCAGTGAATACTTGGTGAATATACCCAGTGAACATACTCAGTGAATACTTAGTGAATATACTTAGTAAACATACTCAGTGAATACTTAGTGAATATATTCAGTGAAAACTTAGTGAATATACTTAGTGAACAAACTTAGTGAATATACTCGGTAAATTTCCTCAGTAACTACTTAGTAAGCATACTCAATGAACTCCTTCAGTGAAGCCTTTGAGACAATATACTGAGTAAAATATCTGTGTTAAGGTATGTATGTTCCTCTGATGGTAAGCATTCTTGAGTAATTTTGGAAGAATGTTCTTTTATGCTTTTTCCTTTCAAAAAGTATGGACATCTTATGTTAGGGGTTTATGCTTTACACAAGCATAAACAGTGATAAGAAGTAATTAACAAAAGGGACTTTGTACGAATTACAAACCCATAATATCATCATAATGATCAATCTGTTCTTCCTTTCCCTGGGATTTCGAGGACGAAATTCTTGTTAGGGATTTATAATTTGTAACATCCCTGACCTGGGTTATAACCTAACCCTAGAAGTTTTTCCTAAATATGTAATTAGACACTTGTAATTATCTTTTAGCAGGTAATAAAAGCTCCTAAGTAACATATATTTCCATTCCTGTCCCCTAGGAACAATGTTGTAGTATTGTTTTGCAATGCAGGGACCTATGTGCAATTATCCAGTTAAGAGGTTTAACTTGCAGAGTTCACAGGTTAAGATGTACCCTTGATGATGAAACATCATAAGAGTGAATCTGATGAGGCATGATGGATTTTTCAAGCTTGGGCATTCAGATGCAGCTTGTGGAATGATCCTGGTGCTTAAAAACTCGAATTTGGAGTAAAGTGCAATTTACCCAAATTATGGGTGAAACTTGTAAAGTACACCTTCTAGAGAATCTTATATGACTCTTGGAATCATTTAGAGTATAAATGATGAAAGAGATGCATCAATAAATAATCAGATAAGAAAAGTAATCTTTGTGCATAAAATTCACCATGTGTGTGTATGAAGACCTTCATATGTGTACCCTAGTTGAAAGTTGATCTTTTCTACCCTTAAATATTGAGCTTTGATGAACTTGGTCTAAGTTTAGATGGCTTGGACGTGCCTAAGAAGAAAGGAGGGACTTAGATGAAAATCCCATGCTTTAGAGGTCCTTATGGTGTAAAATGGCCTAAAGTATATAAGCCCTTTTCCTTGTAAACCAAGTGAACGATCCTTCTTTTCTCTTCACTTCTCTTGTTTCTCAAAACGTCTAAGGCAAACTCTGGAGCTCAGGGAGGCGACCAAGTAGTTCTAAGGTGAGAAGAACCATCTTCAAGCTTGGATTCTTGGGTGAATTCATCATGTAAGCTTGGTTTTGTGGATAACTCACTTAGTTTTCTTATTCTAGCCATCCATTCCTACCTTTATTTGGAGGAATCACCCTTGACCAATTAGTGGATTTCAAGACGCCATTAGAGGCTTGAAGCTTGGAAGCTTGGAGCTCCAAGAACATCATTTAAGGTGGGTTTTATAATTCTAAACTCTACACTTTATATGCATGTTTTGTTCTTGCAATTCTAGTACTTAGTTCTTCTTCTACCTCCCTTTTTCCTTGCACTTTTGCAAGTAAAATGGTGGAATAACCGACATTGACAGAGGTTAAAGAAGATGGGCATGATTACCAAAGTTACTTTATCAAACAGTCCTATTTCCCCCCCCCCTCTGACCAAACCATTTGAAGGGCAAACGGGTTCACAAGGTCGGTTGGAGCAAACGGGTTCAACCCGTTTGAGGGCATTGACCAAGCGTTGACCGTTGGGGATTCCTGTTCATAATCATGTAGGATAATGACCCACCAAATTTGAGGGGTTAACTCCAAAGGAATCGTAGGTTGAAGGCCAATCAATTAGGAAATCGAATTGAATTAAGTGCTGATTTTTCCAACTAATTAACTTGAACGTTTTGGGCAAACGGGTTCAACCCGTTTGAGTGAGTTGACCAAGCATTGACCGTTTGAGATTCCTGTTCATAATATATTGAATTTCTTTTCTACAAATAATCATAATCTAATTCCTAACCAATTGAGAGTTGAAGGCACTTCAACACCCTAACCCTAATCGGGTTAAAATTGCTGTTTTCAAGTATAGATCTTGTTGAGTTTTGGGTTGAAGGACCCAAACGGGTTCAAAACCATTTGGGGGTTCACCCAAACGGGTTCAAACTCGGTTAGTGACACTCCAAGACCCTTTGGAGGTCTAAGGTTAAGGAAATTTAATGGTTTGAGGGTTTAATTTCAATAGGTTGACGATTTGATAAAAATGTTGATTTTAGACCTATTTAGGGTTCAACCCTTATCCAACCAACTTGTTTTTTGGTCAAATTTTGGGCAAACGGTCTCAAGATCGTTTGGAGGTCATCCAAACGATCTCAAGACCGTTTGGTCCAAGTTTGGGCCCAATTGGAGTTCAATTGATAGGTTCAACCTTGATTTGATTCACATTGTTAAAAATTGATGATTAGCCGATTGGAAACCTTAATTGAGTTAGATTTAACTCTAATTGGCTTTCAATTGAAGGTCAAATTGGTGTCCAATTGTCTGAGGCTCATCCTAATTGAATCAATTTGTAAGTGGTTAACATGGCTTGGGCCAATTGAAGGCTTCAACATAGGATATCCTATTCTATCATAACCTTTATATCACCTTTCATGTCGACACTCGTTTCAATCCAAACGAGTTCACACCCATTTCAACTCAAACGAGTCCACACCCGTTTCAACTCAAATGAGTTCACACCCATTTTAACTCAAATGAGTCCACACCCGTTTCAATCCAAATGACTTCACACCCGTTTCAACTCAAACGAGTCCACACCTATTTCAACTCAAACGAGTTCACACCCGTTTCAACTCAAACGAGTCCACACCCATTTCAATCCAAATGGGTTCACACCCGTTTCAACTCAAATGGGTTCACACCTGTTTCAACTCAAATGGGTTCACACTCGTTTCAATTCAAATGGGTTCACACTCGTTTCAACTTAAATGGGTTCTATTGAGTGATACCTTGTTTTAATCAAACCCTAATCACATGATGGTGATGTGTTGACTTGTGTTAGTCAATGAGGACTTAACCCAACCTAATCTAGAGTGGTGTAATCACCATCTACTAGTTAGAGGAGAGAGGAAGTACCAATTATGGTGGAAACTCAAGTAAAATACCTTCAATATACATGAATGTGCATGAATAGGGTATGATCCACTATGTGAAATCATGGAAACCCTAATTATGATAATTGATGAATCTTAATCTTATCTGAGTCTTTAATGATGATGTTTCTCATACATGGTGACGTTATGAGATCAATTCACCCTGAGGTGAATAGTAAACCCTAATTCTAGGGTGATGACATGTATGATAAATAGTAAACCCTAATTCTAGGGTGATGACATGTATGATGAATAGTAAACCCTAATTCTAGGGTGATGACATGTATTGTGAAAGTAAACCCTAATTGATGAAAATCAGGGAAACCTAGCTCTCGTATGAGTAGGGAGATACAACTTCTTTAAATGATTTATTTACTGTTATCAGTTGAATTGACCGTGCATGTTCCTATATGAGGATGATCATATCCAGGTATGGATAATGATGCTATTTTCATTGAAAGCATGTTGTTAGCTTTATGAATAGTGATATATCCTGGTGCCTTGTTAGTGGCATCTTATGAGATTGATGGGCTGTGAGAGCCATGAGTACCATCAAGGTCATGCTTAACAGATGACTTGTGATGAGAGAATTGAGAAATGGTAATTGATGTAAGTTAGACTTGTTACATTTCGTATCCTTCTTTCTTAGCTGCTATGCTAATGTTTAATATTCAAGAACATGTATGTTATCTGATAAGTGAAAACTTATGAGTTTGATAGGTTGAATGAGTCATGAGTAATATGCACTGATGATCATCAAAGGTCATATTATTTAGATGACCAGATAAAATAATATGTTATTGGTAATAAATGTTATGATTAGTCCAGGGGTTTGGACTCTCACTTTCCGGATTCTTAGTGATAAGATGTTTAGGGATTGATATCCCTATGTTAAATTATGAAATGTGATCCTAATATAGAGTGTTACTATGTGAAATGCTATTACAAGATAATCCTATGAAAGACTTAACTGCAGACTTATGGGTGATGAATGTAAATAACCCTTGTGTCACTTGAGTATGGTTAAGTATGATTTCATGTGTACTAATCATACAGTTATGTTGCGGATTTGGAATCCTAACACCTCATAGGAAAGGGTATGGGTACAGGCCATGATATCCCTTATTATAATGCCAGGTGATGGATATATGATCTAAGCCTGAAGAGAGCCAGTGTGGTGATGATGGATTTATAATAAATAGATGTTATACATGTCCTTTTATTTCTAAAAGAAAAGAAATATGTGGGTTTATCTTAGAGATGCTTTGCTTCTAGTAGGAGGAATAGATTACAATCTGTGAAACATTGTTCTAACTACTCCTAAAATATATATGACTTCTTTGTGTACTGTTATTCTCTTATTCTGTAATAATCATGTTTCTGGTGAAGAGTTATAACTCCCGCTGGGACAATTATTTAAAATTGTCTCACCCCGTAGATTTCAACTTTTTAGGTGGTCTCCAAGGACGAAGGGACCAATCTCCAGGTGACCAGTATCAGCAGCAGCAGTACCCGGAGCAGCAGTAAATCTCAGGTGGAGATTCAGACTGCTGAGTTATATAGATAGATAGTCAGTCCTATGCTTCCTCTGTACTCTCAGGTCCTTGGAGTCATGGTCTGAGTTTTGATTCGTTTCTTGAGATTTTGTAGCATGCTGTGTATAATTACTCAAGATGTAATTAACAGAGATGTAAACAGTTTATCTTGAATCTATGAAAGGAGTTTTTATGGTTTCAATGTCTTATCTCAAAAAGTTTTAATTTCCACTGATTTTTGGTATTCCGCTGCTAAACGAATCGCTTCCGCTATGTTTTCTTCGAAGTTCATGTGTTCATCTCGGACTTTGGAGATCAGTGCCCACAAACATGGTTCGAGCCACTAACCATACTTTCATCAAGCTTATCCCCAAGGTGGAGGGGCCGAGGAGGATCAATGACTACAGACCCATTGCGTGATGCACCATGGTGTACAAGATTTGGGCTAAGATCCTCACTGGAAGACTGAAGAAATGGCTTCCTATGATTGTATCCGAAGAACAATGTGCATTTATAGAAGGGCGCAAAATTGCGGATTGCTCCTTGCTCACTGCTGAATTCCTAACGAGCTTCAACAAAAAGAACTCGAATGTTAAAGCATGTATCAAGATTGACTTAACAAAGGCATACGACCATGTTAGATGGGATACCCTATGGAGGATCATGATGGCAATGGGGTTCAGCACCAGATGGATAGATCTGATCAAGCAATGCACAACAATGACCTCTTTCTCTATCCTGCTCAATGGGGGCCCTGTAGGCTTGTTCAGAGCTTCAAATGGGCTGAGACAGGGGGAACCCCTCTCACCTCTCTTGTTTACCTTAGTCATGGAAGGACTCTCCTCTATGATAAAGGACGCTGAGGAAAGACAGATCATTAAACCTTATAAGATCAGGGGAGTCAAAGTGAAAACACACCTCATCTTCGCAGATGATGTGATGTTGTTTTCAACCGGCCATGCGAAGAGACTGAGGGAGTACAAGAAGCTGCTTCTGAGGTTTGGTAGATCTATGGGCCTCTATATCAGTGACATCAAGTCATGCATCTTTCTATCTAAATCCTATGATCCCAGGATGGGAAGACTGAAGGAAGCCATGGGTATACAAGTAGGCCTGCTGCCTACCAGGTACTTAGGCGTGCCCATTGTAGGTAGCAGAGGTTACACGAAAGATTTCCTCATGTGCCTTGACAGAGTGAGGAACAAGATTGCGGGCTGGTCTGGGATACGTATGTCGATGGCGGGGCGTCTCCTCCTTACCAGATATGTGATCCAGGCCATGGTGAGATTCTGGTGCGAGATGTTCATCCTCCCTAATCCGACCATCAATAGCATAACCAGAGTGATCACAAATTTCATATGGTGTGGCAAGGCGAGGGGCATTGCCTGGGATACCTTGACAAAATCTTACAAATAAGGTGGACTCAACATTAAGAAGGTCGAAGACTTGGTGTTCCAATGCAACCAAAGAAGACTCCACAGATTCTTTACTGAGCAAGAGGGTGTCTGGGTGAGATGGATGAAGGCTAGATATGGAAGCATACCAACTACTCAGAATCATGCATCTAGGATTTGGGAAGGCCTAGTCGGGATGTGGAGAGATACATGTCACTTATACCGCGTGGAGGACAATGGCAGTTACTCTCTGATCAACCAACAGAAACCGTGGCTTAGCACGGGGCGGGGTGCTCCTGTTCTGTGGTTCAGATTGCTTTGGGGCAAGGGCACGTTCCAAAATGGAGTGTGGCGTGCTACAAAGCAGTAATGGGTAAACAACTTACAAAGGATAGACTTGTAAAGTGGGGGGTTCCGGTCAACCCGAAGTGCCAGTTCTGTGACGAGGAGGAAACGTGCGAACACCTTTTCTTCGAATGCACCAACGCTAAATACGTGTGGGCGCGGGTGTGGCTGAAAAATGGATGGGACCAGCTTAGTGCAGCTAGTTTTGAAGAGTTGATTGAACAAATGATAAACAAAGTTACTAACAAATATGAGGAGATGTTTGTAGGCCTTTGTTGTACAAGCATATGCTTTAACATTTGGAAAGCACGCAACCATAGTCTCCATGGGTGAGCTTATACGAAGGATATTTTCTATTTTGTTAACTTAGACTTGGAGATGATTTCCAAGGCCAAGAGAGGCCAATGTAAGGGCATGAGCCCCATAAATAGGTTATACTGGGGGTTTTTGTAGAGTACACCCCGTATACTCCACACTTTTTGTAAGCTGTACATGATAGCGTAGCTATCAGGTTGCGTTTTTTGGCAATATACATACCAATTTCCAAAAAAAAAATCTCTCTCACTCATAATACGATGAAATGAGCATTTTACCCTCGACCAAATGCAAAGTCCACCCTGTTCCATGAGAAGAGATGGTGTATCCACACAATATCTCAAAATTTCACATTTTAGGTTGATTCATTCTCAACAATGACTCCAAACCATAAATACATTTTAATTCCATAACTTTCTTATATTTCATGAGGTCAATCGTCTTTATTACTCTTGAGTTTGTGCACAACGCCCTTATATTCTCATTATTACATGACTTCTTATATCTTTGACATTTACTCCTCATGTCTCATTAGCCTTTGTCATTTCCTCGAGGTCTCTATGGGTACAAGTACCTTAGGAGTGATCTCCTCTTGACCTCATGAACCTTATGCACTAATGGAGTTCCTCTCACAATATCGCTTTGAGCCTCATGGACTCATGCATGTGGCTAAATCTCCTGACCCATGGGCCTCAAGCAACATGGATGGCTATCTCTTGACCCAATGGTCTAATGCATTTTGGGCTAGATCACCTTCTAATATCATTGGTCTTTTGTACCTTTAATCCTCCCTATTGACCTTAGGAATAACTTTTGGATTTACCCTACCTAGGGTTTATTAAGATATCACATCCTTGCACATTATTTTCTGATGTAATTTGTTAAACTAAATTCCTTTCATCTATTGGGGTAAACATTATTCACTTTATGTCCCTTCACTGGGCTAATGGTGACCTTCCCCTCCTAGGCTTGGTCTTTCATAGTGGTTTTCCTTTTTTTTCTTGACCTATTAATGACCCTTCTTTATTGGCTAAGTCACTAGACATTGCAATGACTTCCTCTCATATTGGCCTTCCTTTCCCTTCTTGGTCTATTGGTGACATTCCTATCCCGGCTTGATCATTATTCATTGCAATGACTTCCTCTTACATTGGTCTTTCTTTCCCAGCTTGGCCTATTGGTGACCTTCCTATCCCAGCTTGATCACCAGTCCTTGTAATGACTTCCTCTTATATTAGCCTTCCTATCCTAGCTTGTCCTATTGGTGATCTTCCTATCTCAACTTGATCAACAGTCATTACAATGAATTTACTTTTTATATCGGTTTTCCTATCCCGTCATGGCCGATTAGTGACCTTCCTATCCCGGCTTGGTCATATACTTTCAACCACTTCCTTAGTGACTTTCCTCGTGTCCCCCAGAGATGGCAAACTTAGATTCAAAGAATGTATGTGTTTTTATATTTTGTATTCGCAATTCTTCATAGTTTAGGTGACTTTCAAGGTGACTTCAATCCCTTAAACTGATTTGTGCACTCATCCTTCTAGGGAAGGTCTTAACCGAAGGTGCATTCTTGTCTCACATGAGGATGTTAGGCTCTCTAGCCACAACCTGACCCCACATGTTTAGGGTTTTGATGCCCCCATAGTTCTTTTCCCACTCTTGGGTTGACCCACCCTATGTCGGGACACCCACTGTAGCTACCTCACTTTTTAGCAACCAAAATTAAGGAAGGCCAAAAAAATGAGAGCCATTACCTCAAAATTTCTCAAGGATCCATATTTTAAACAAATAATAATCAATAGTAAATAATCCCATTCATTTCAAATATTGTTTATGAGATGCTTTTATATGAAACTTTATCATCAACATTGTACATATGAGAACTATATCAGAACAAGTATTATATAATCCTCCTAACAAGTTAATTGTAGTGTCCTTAAGTAATTTCATGTGTCCATCACATCTTGATATCATTTTATCTAGCATGTACCTAAAATGCCATGAACTAAAAGCACGGATCAACATAACAAGTTATACTATGTATGTGGGGTGCATGCATAAGTGTGCAAGTAGACCAACAACATACATTCCATCAAATTCTTGCAAATAAGAACTGCCATTTTTTTCACATAATCTTTCTTTATGTGAATACTCATAGTGGCATTATAATTGAACATAATGAAATAAACATTTAACATTTTAGTTTTTAAATCCTCGAGAAACACTCAGAAAACACCAGGAAACTAATGCGGGTAGTCATAGGTGTAACCTCATACCTCAATGTCAAACCATGCTGATTTTGCAATCATTAAGAACATTATCTAATCAAGCAACCGACTTTAATCTGCATGTATGTAAATCCTAAAGTGTCACCATTACATTAATTAGATCAAACCCTACTTGGGTCCCAATCTAGGGTTTTAGGATTTGGATGAGGAATAAGGGTATATACCCTATTTCCATCACATGTAAACCATTAAGGGAAACACTAATTACTATATCCAACATATTCCTTTATTATGAACAATGGAATTAGATTAAGTTCTTTAATAACATGGCAAGTCAAGATCTTTAATTCTAACTCTTTATATTCTTGATTATACTCATTAGTAATTGATTTATCACTATTATGGTCATAATCATCTTAACTTCTCATCTCATTCAACAATATTAGATAATAATATAAAAGAAGGGCTTTTGAGGCATTCAACATTTTAATACCCAAATCTTGGGTTTGGGGTTTGCTTGTTATTATGTTATCACTAAAGTCATGTTTGATACTCCAATTTCCCATGTTTGTTGATTTAGCGACTTAAGAACTCTAATTCATATTAGGTGTAGTCATGATCATTAAATCTACCCTCTCCATACATGATGAACACTTACATTAGATTAACACCATTAATCAACATAACAAGATATGACCTTGGTTTCATAACTCTATTTATTCAAATGTATAGCTTTCCACTTTATCATCTTTATTATCATGGTCATCATGGAAATCAGATTATTCAACAAGATTAGAAAATAGCATAAAAGAAGGGTCTTTAACATATTCAACATGTTAATATTCAAAACTAGGGTTTTCATGGACTAATCATCATGTTCACACATATTGCACTACTATTAGATCTGTAATGAGAATTAGGCCTCAAATACATTTTATTTGCATTCCTATAATTTTTGATAAATTTTCTAATATTATATGTCCCGGTTTGAGTTACCAATTTTATTCTAGAATTTTTGCAAATAAATTAGTTTGAGCCATGTCATCCCAACAAGTACTATACAGAAAGTCTATGTGCCCATGCCTGACTAATGGTCCACGACCACTTTAGTCTTGCACCCCAGCACTGATATGGTCTAAAACAAAATGAAAAGATTGTTTGCCCTTACTTAGCATTATGTGACTCAGGGGTCTTGGCATTATGTGACTCAGGGGTATGTGGGTAATTTCCTTCATCTTCGTTTCCCACCTCACACTAACGCCCTGCCTTTCCGCAATGCAACACTCTGCGAAGATCCTTCCAAGTTAACCCAACTGTGGACTCTTGTTTCTAGGTGACACAGAGTCAGGCAACAATGCCCCTACCTCTGTGAGGCCCTATCAGACATGTTGGGGGTTTCAACTTAGTTTGGGAGCAGCCCAGGTAGGCTAGATAGAGGTTTGCTCCAATTTGATGATGCTTCCAACCAAACGTGCCTCCATGGATTGAGACCACTCCCTCACCTCACAGAGGAGTTCGGAGGCCTTAGGGCGTCTCCTATGTTCATCCTAGGAGATCACAAACTCCCCATCGTGGCTATGGAGTCTAGGCTCCTTTCCTGATCTGTCGGTAGCTAGGGACCCTGAGCATTCTACTCTAGCACATGACACATGACTAGGCAATCTTCCCCTAGCCTCCCCATGGATTAAATAGGCCATGAATCCTTTCAATGATGGAATTAAGGGAGTACTACTATCCCTTACTTGTTCTAGGTAAAACCCTAAATGAAGAGGGAGATGATGAAGAAATAAAGGAGAGAGAGTGGTGGACAATGACCAAGGTCTGGGTGTTCTTCATTTTTGATACACAGAGTCAGAGGGATAAAGAGTTTGGTCGTGAATGCCTCATGTATTACAACAAATCTCACCAAAAGCCCCCATATATAGATACTTCCTCTTACCCTTTCCTCTCTCTCATTTCTTTTCTTCTTACTACTTTGGCTCCAAAGAATCCAAAGGCTAGATACAATTTTGATATAACTATCACCATTACTTCCTTTCTATTTGAAATATATCATGTTTTTCTTAACAATTAAACACCAACTAGGAAGGAATATTTCCCTTTTGTTATTCTCTTTCTCTTTCATAGTTATGACAAAAAAATGATGTTGAAAGGCATGCATACTCATTAAAGGAACATACGCAATAGTCTCTCAATATGGCGACACATGTGTCCACATATGTTCTTCAAGTATTTCTTTACTTAAAAGACCAACTTTTACTTAATTAACACCCAAAAGCCATAAATGAAAACACAAAACTACATGTCACTTTATTGGCTAATTTTCTTAAGCATCTGAGATTATTCTTTTATTCCACACCTTGGTATATCCTTCAAACTAATTATCCTTATTCCATGGAAACTCATCAATACCTTCTCAAGTTATATTTATAAATTGAAACCTGTTGGGATGCCTTTCCCATACAAAACTTGCTCATTTTAAATATTTTTTAAAACAATAATGTTATCCCATGGAATATCCTTTTTCTCCAATTTCTAGGATTCTCTCTTTTCCATTATTCTTTTTGAGTATACCAAAGGTTAGATGAAAGCACCACATATTCTATTTTCTTTTGGAAACTTGCACAATATCTCATATTGCATTTATCTATTTATCCAAAAATCCATTTATATTTATTTGTATGCATAACTCTTATTTCTTTGTCTTATTCTCCCAGGATATATTTACAACACAAATAATCTTATAAGTAACATGATCATTCTCTCAATAATAGCAATGAAGAATTTATTGATCAATTCACGGATGACATTTATATAATTCAATTTTATCAAAATTGAGGATAGAACATTCACCCTTCCTTAAAAGAATTTTTGTCCCCAAAATTCACACCTAGTAAGCTTAAGGTGATGTATAACATATCTTAACTTCATAATTTAGGGTTAGCAACCCTACTTAGATAGCTTTAACATATTTTATTGATAGGAAAATTCCTGAGATGATGACTAAGATTGGTACTTGAATTCAATTCAAGGTATATCTACATTCTTTCTATTTACATGCTACCATCTTTTGGTGATAATATTTCCATTTATGACTTCAACTTCACTTGGGGATTACTCTTTTCGCTTATGTTTCCAACCTAGTATTCACTTATATCCACATAAGGGTGAGGTAATACCTCAAACCTTAGGTCATGTCATTAAGTTCCACTTAAGGTATTCATTCTCACATGTCAATTTTAAGCATTACATGTGTATACCCAATCTCTCTCAGTCATAATAAGATAAAATAAGCATGTAACTGCAGCCAAAAAATAAATTTCATCCCATTCCAAGAGCAGAGATGGTATTGTTTACACATTATCTCACAATTTTACATTTTAAAACATTCTCAACATGATTGTAAACTATCCATAATTTTAATTCTAGCATTTTCTTATATTTCATGAAGTCAAAAGACTATATCGTTATTGAGTTTGTACACAAGTCCTTTCATCATAACATAACTCACTATATCTTTTGTATTTACACCTCATGTATTATGAGTCTTAGCCACTTCCTTGAGGCCTCTAGGGGTATAGGTACTTTTGGAGTGATCTCGTCTTGATGCATCTAGGGAGTGTTTCTCATATTCACCCCTTGGGCCACATGAACATCATGAATGTGGCCAATCTCATGTGACATGGGCCTCATTCAAACATAGTTGTTACCTCGTGACCAAATGGTCTTGTGCATTTAGTGAAAAATCAACTCCTAATCCCATCGATCCCATCTACATTTAATACTCCCTACTGAACTGTAGGATTGACATAGGGTTCTACCATTCCTAAGGGTTTACCGAAAGCACATCATTTTCATATGTAATTCTTTAAACTGGATTTCCTCCGTCTATTATGATGCTCATTATTCACTTTATATCCACTCATGGAAACTTTCTCCTTTAGGCTCAGTCTCATATTGTCATCCACTTCCATTGTGACTATTTCTCGTGTTCCTCAGAGATGGCATACTTGGGTTCAAAGAACCATACTCCATACATGTGCTTTCATATTTTATATCCTTAGTTCTTCACACCTTAGGTAACATTTAAGGTTACCTCAATCTTTAAATTGATTTAGTCAACTTACCTTTCCAGGGAAGGTCCTAACCTAGGGTGCCATCTTGGCTCATAGGAGGAGGTTAGGCTCTCTAGCTACAACCTGACCCCATAATTCTAGGGTTTGCCTCCCCCATAAGCACTTTCCCAATCTTAGGTTAAGCCACCCTAGGTCGGGACACCTTCCATAAAAGTTGAACTAAGGGTTTCATATCATCATTTTTTTTATTAATGCCTTGTTCCACATGAACATATGGTAGACTGAGTTGCCTATCTCAGTTACTTACATTTTATATTATAACTCCTCACTACTACGTAAATAGCTTATAACGTCACATTTAGAGGCGTCAGTTGTATCCAAAAAACGGACGCCTAAATCCTACAACGTCGGCTGAAGACACAAACTAACATCTATATGTGAAGACTGGCCAGACACGGGTATCACTATCTATTTAGCGTCGGTTGCGCAATAAGAAACCGACGCCTAAAATTGCCCGCCAAATCCAATTTTTCCAGTACAAAAAATTACCTCTAAAATTTCACATACGACGTCGTTTGTTTACCAAATAACTGACGACTACATATTTTTTGTGAGACAGAAATCGGGCCCACTTTTGTCGTCGGTTTTCTTGAAATAACCGACGCCGATGTGTTTTTGCGCGCTGTCCCCGTGAAAATTTTTAGGGTTTAGGTTGCCCAATTGGTGTCGGTTTTGTATGGAAATAGACAACTATGGTCATAATTCAAGAACATTTTTTTTGTCGATATATGTAGATAGACGTCAGTTTTGTAGTTGAAACCGACGACTATGATTGAACATAGATGTCGATTTTTATGTGGTGACCGATGCTTTGGTAGGTGTCTGTTTCTGAAACAACCGACAATGATTGTTAACTGAATAGCCCCCGTGAAGCAAACTCTTCTCCTTTCTCTGTTTCATCGTGAAACATGGCTTAGTCTCTGGCAATTATACTTGACCTACCGCTTGTCTACCACAATTTGCCGCTGCCACCGCCTACTTGTGTGCTCAACGCCACCGTATGTCTGTATGCTCAACGCCGCCGCTGCCTACTTGTGTGCTGAACGCCGCCGCCGCCGCCTGCCCCTGTGCTCAATGTCGCTGCCGCCACCGCCTACTCAATGTTGCCACCGCCTGCTCAACACCGCCGAATATTATCGGTAAGTTTTCCCTCATTTCTAGTTCTTGTGCTTGGGGTTTCCTGCAGTAGCAAGTAGTGACTTGTTAGCTAGGGTGGAGGGCATTTTGGCGGTTGGCAGTGCAGGTGGGCAAGGGTGATGGGGGTTTTGGCTGTGGCAGGTGTAATGTGCTTCTCTACAAAGCATATACAGACTAACTGTATGTATCTAATTCTATACTTACTGCATTAATCATATTACTATATTCATGTACAATACTTCTACATACCTCTTTATTCTTTGTAGAAGTTAGAGTAACTCTTTGATTCAAACATACAGTTATAATCTAGTTAGTTATTAGCTATTATGGTAATTAATTATGATTTTTATGGATAAATAGTATAATAGTTGCTAATTATTACTAGCTATTAATGTGGTATAGTTATGAATTTACATATTTACTGTCCATGTATTGACACACTAAGCTAGTAACTACTTTAATAGTACTTAATTACTTGTTATACTTATATATGTTATGTTACTTTATATCAATTTACTCCATATGTGTTCATCTATTCTCCATTACTTGGTATATGAATATGTAGTGATACATTATAGCCTCCTATACAATTTGGTAATCAAACTCCTCTCGAATAATTATTAATTCATTAATCACCCTAGGTATCTAATATTATGAATCACATAACCTAGAATCTAATTATAATTTTGTGTTCTTCATAGTCCAATTAGCAAATCTACCAAATTTGAAATAAACCAGTTAATTAACCCTAGCTATATGTAATAATAGTAGGGAAAAGAGTGAATAAGCATAGACAAATAAACCTATATAAATGATGATGTAGTAGATCTAAATCATATTGGACTAAGTTCCATCCTTAGGTAGTGTATCAAGCTCAATATTTTATCATAGGCTCATTATGAACCATTAGATCTAGATCTTAGGGTATATCTACCCTCCTAACTATGAAATTGGTAACTTGTTTCCTTGTTGTGTATATTGAGAATCCTAATCACCCTTCTTGCTTAATGATGAACTCTAATGCACTCATGTGACATGCTTCGAATGTAAATGATGAACTTTGCCCTAGATTGCCAATCATGCTTCTAAAGACATCAATAATCCCCCTAACTTGAAGAACTAGGATATGAATGATGATACTAGGATTGTAGGTATAAGAATGACAACACATGTATTTGTTGGCCTAGAAACTCATCCAAGATTTACTCATTAGGAGTAAATCTTGGATAGTCCCCGGTTTGGGATTGTTCTTGAACACTTAATCTCACTTAGGATGTAAGTGTATAATGTGTATTGGGTTTTCAAGAAATTTTTGGTAGCATTTCCCCGTTTGTTCTCTAAGTACATATGTACCTGGAGTACAGTGGGGAAATGTTGTTGAAATTTTCGTGAAAACCCAATACACATTATATACTTACTAGTGAGATTAGGTGTTCAAGAATGGGATAGGTGGTACACAGATTGCAGGTATAAGAATGACAACACATGTATTTGTTGGCCTAGAAACCCGTCCAATATTTACTCATTAGGAGTAAATCTTGGATAGTCCCTGGTTTTAGACTGTTCTTGAACACTTAATCTCACTTAGGATGTAAGTGTATAATGTGTATTGGGTTTTCAAGAAAATTTCGGTAGCATAATCTCTTAACCCTAGACCCTAATCTTTTAACCCTAAACCCTAATATATACTTGTTTTCTCTTTGATTATAGAATGGATAGATCATGGATGTCCATTCCAAATCACTACACCCTAGAGCTTATTTCTGGTCTTGATCAGTTTATTAGATTTGCTGAGGAACATAGGAAACAACCTGGAGATAGGTTCTATTATCCATGTAGGCATTGTGGTAACAACTTGAAAGTCAGCACTGGTGATGAAATCAAAAATCATGTCATGTGCAACGCGATTGTACAAGGCTATATAGAACGGCACTGGCATGGAGATATTTCAAACCTAAAATTAGTGGATGTCAATAGCAGTGCTTGTGTGGAAGAAGAAATTGCCTCCGATGATGTAGATGTGAACGAACCAGTTCCAGTAGACATCGTTGATGTGATGCTGGATAGTTGTGGGGTAGAGCACACCGATCCACCTCCCATGTTTAGAAACATTGTGCATGATGCTGAGATACTGTTATAGATAGGTTGTACTAAGTTTATGAAGCTTAGCCCTGTGTTGAGATTATATAAGCTGAAAGCTAACAATAGATGGAGCGACACAAGCTTCACGCCATTGTTGTCTTTGTTGAAAGAAATTCTTCCTGAAGGAAATGAGCTGCCAATCTCAACATACCAGTTAAAGAAATTGTTGTGCCCAATGGGAATCGAGGCCAAGAAGATACACGCATGACCGAATGATTGTGTATTATTTCAAAAGGACTATGTGGATTTGAAAGATTGTCCAAAATGTGGTGCGTCAAGGTATAAATTGACGACTTCGGGGGAGTCCAAAACTGGTTCTCCTACCAAGGTGATGTGCGATTTGCCTATAATATCACAGTTTCAATGCTTGTTTTCCAATTTGATAGATGCGAAGAATTTGAGCTGGCATGCAGATGTTAAGAAAAATAATGATGGGATCCTACAACATGTGTCTGATTCCCCACAGTGGAAGAAGATTAATTTATTGTACCCTAAATTTGGTGAATAAGTCAGGAATCTAAGACTTGGGCTTTGTACAGATGGGATGAATCCGTACGGGACATTGAGCAGCTAACATAACACTTGGCCAGTTATGCTTGTTGTATACAATCTTCCTCCCTTGTTGTGTATGGAAAATAAGTACGTTACGCTGTCGTTGTTGATATCATGCCCTAAACAACCAGTAAATGATATCGAAGTTTATCTTGAACCTCTGATTGATGACTTAAAGAAACTCTGGGGTGAAGGTGTGACAACCTATGATGCTTCACGAAGACAGACATTTTGTTTGCACAATGTGTTGTTTTACACTATTAATGACTTTCTAGCATAGGGGAATTTGTCTGGATATAGTGTCAAATGATCTAAAGTGTGTCCTATATGTGAAGAGAACATTGATTCAATACAACTAAAACATGGCGGAAAGATTATATATCTTGGTCATCGAAGGTTTCTTCTAAAATTACATCCATATCGTAGGTTGCGCAAAGCATTCAATGGACGAAATGAGGAATAGAGTGCACCTAAACCTATACTGGGGGAGGTTGTTTATGAAAGAGTAAGAGACTTTGCCAATGAATTTGGTAACAGATCACGATGTACCATGGCCACACAGAGTGACAGATATTTATTCAAGAAGAAGTCAATATTTTGGGATCTTCCTTATTGGAGTTCTTTGGTAGTCAGACACTGTATCGATGTCATGCACGTTGAGAAAAATGTCTGTGATAGCGCCATTGGTACTCTGTTGAATATACTAGGTAAGACTAAAGATGGGATAAAATCCAGAATGGACCTACGCGAAATGGGTATAAGGACAGAAGTAACAGAAGTAGTTAGTAGCGATCAGAGAACATACTTACCTTCCGCTTGTTACACGTTGTCTAGAAAGGAGAAGAAAGCTTTTTGTGAATGCTTGGTAAATGTTAAGGTGCCATAAGGTTACTCATCCAACATCTATAGATTGGTATCAATGAAAGATCTAAAGTTGATAGGTCTTAAATCTCATGATTGTCACAATCTAATGCAACAAGTATTGCCTGTGGCAATTTGATCTATATTGTCGAAGCACGTAAGGTTTGCAATCACCAAACTTTGTTTCTTTTTCAACAGTCTATGCAGCAAAGTTATCGACCCTGATACTCTCAATAAATTGCAAAGAGAAGTGGTTGTTACCCTATGTCATCTTGAGATGTATTTTCCTGCTTTCGTTCTTTGATATCATGGTACATCTTGTTGTCCACTTGATTATGGAAGTGAAAATGTTGGGACCAATTTTCTTGCATTGGATGTATCCCTTTGAACGATACATGAGCATTTTTAAAGGTAATGTTCAAAATTGTTATCAGCCTGAAGGGAGTATTATTGAGGAATATGTGGCGAGAGAGGTTATGGATTTTTGCAATGACTTTCAGAGTGGTAATGACGCTCCTGTTAATGACAAGAATATTGAGGAGCATTTTGGCAAAGGAATTTTGGGATCACGGATGAAAGTAATCAGCCGTGAGCAGTTGGAACAAGGTCACTTGTATATTTTACACAAAATCGACAAAGTGAGTGTTTATATCGAGGAACATACCAATTTCATCAAGAGACAATATCCTTAATCCAATTCAATGTAGCTTACTAGAGAGCATAACAAGACATTTATTCAGTGATTTGAAGATAAAGTCTTACATCAACTATCTCAAACACCAGATAATCTTACTGAAACTATCAAATGCCTCGCCTTTATACAAAAATTGAATGTTAAGTCTTATGAAGGGTTTGACATAAATGGATTCATATATTACGCAAAGCATCAAGATGATAAGAGTGTCATCCAAAACAGTGGGGTCACCCTTCAAGCGTCTTCATTATTTTTTGCAAGTGCAAAGGATAAGAGTCTGCATGAAACTAAAATGTCATATTACGGTGTCACTGAAGACATATGGGAGTTTGACTACGTAGATTTGAGAATTCCTCTCTTTAAATGTAATTGGGTTGATAACACCAAAGGGGTTATAGTGGATGAATTGGGTTTCACATTAGTGAACTTTGAAAAAATTGGCCATAAGGCTGAACTATTCATATTGGCATCACATGCAAAACAAGTATTTTATAATGATGATCCTGTAAATGATAAATGGTCGGTTGTTCTTCACGGTAAAAGACAGTTCATTGAAGATCCTATAGATGAAGAAGAGTACTATGATAAGCATGATGACTCCAGTCCATTCTTAGTTCGGTTGCCAACTCCACCAAATATTGAATCTAATGATGACTTGTATGTGCACGGAGATCACAATGAAGGATTGTTAATTGATAAAAGATCACAATATTAGAGGCATGCATGTTTATATTTTTTAAGTGTTTTATTTTTTTGAATGTGAACTTTATAATGTTTTATTATCTTCTAGTTATGTCAAATGCTAAATGTTTGATTTTTTAATGACACTTTTAGATGGCTGAGCATGAGCATGATGACCATGATGATGATTACCGTGAGGGTGAGGATATCAATGTGCCGCCTCACAATGTAAGTTTTAAAAATATATCCTATATTTCTATCTATATGTCCATTTATAGTTATATCCTGTAAGTGTGTTTATTTTGTCAAAATTTAGGTTGATGATGTACCCCCTGAAGAACTTGGGGCACTTGATGAGAAACAATTGTTTTGAAAAAGTGAGGGGCATCACTATGATGAACAAGTTACTACAACAAAGGGGCAATGGCTCCAAACTGGCTGTGGATTTTGATCATGTAGGAAATCTAGTTGGAGTGAACCGCAACTCATTTATTTCATATCTTAGGGTTCTTACTCGTAGCCATTGTAGTCCTAATTTTGAATCTTGGCATTAAGTTCCTAAGGGGAAGAAAGACTTAGTTGGAAGGAACTATGCATTTTTTATTATTATTTGCAATTCTATTTTTGTAGATTACTAATTTTTAGGATACTAGTTAATAGCAATTCTATTTTGCAGAGTATATTTGTTCTGGGTGAAAAGCTGCATCATAAATGTGTGATGCAATGTTGTGGGAGGGTTCTAAGGAACTATAGGACAAATCTCACCTGAGATTACATACACAATGCTGAGAAGAGGTTCTTGATTGATTTCCAATTCTAGACATTGATCACTTTTTGACTAACTCTACACTAATATTTTTTGTTTGTATTCTCTTTAAAAAATAAATTTAGGAAGAAGGCAACCACTGAGAAATGGAACTACTTGGACCCCAGAGACTGGGAGGAGTTTGTTACCCAAAGAAAAATGGATGAATTCAAGGTATTAAGCACCACTCCCAATTTAACTAATATACGTTCTTATGTATTCACCTATTCAAGATTAACCTTTAGTGTTACTAACCAAATCAATGTGCTTACTAACAAGGCTATCAACGATGCTCAAAGAGCAAGGCGTGCACTGAATGTGCATGACCACACATGTGACGTCCCCGGATTTTCTAAAACTTAATCTGATGTGTGACGTCCAAATTGAAACCCTCACCTCAGCGAGAATCCCAATTTAAACACCCAACACCAGGCTAAGAAGAAGAAAATCAAAAGAGTCAGAAGGAAACAATCAGTAGCACATGTACATGAACAATAATAAAACCATACACACGTGTTCACCATTCAACATATAATTACAACATGAATTGTTACAACATTTGATATTACATATTGAACAACAAACTTACATATACATGTACTACTACTAATCTACAGGATCTTAAGACAACAGGTCCACCTGTACATCAGCTCGTCATACAACTCTCACTATCCTGGATCTTCAAGAGCAAAACCACAACCTAAACAAAAGATTACATGCGGTACACGTCAGCACAATATTTCAAGAATATTGTACTGAGTACGCCTACGTGTCTTTTTATATACCTCTCATCATATCTTGGCAATAAGATAAAACTAATAATTGGCAGGTATAAAGAAATATAAGAAAAGAGTATACTTGCACAATGATATTCAATAAGAAAAGAGAACACATACTTTAAGCTTAGTTTCCATCATATATCTTGTACATCTGCCCCTAGGGCTTTGATGTTTTTAGGCCATGTCATATAGCTCGTACATCTGCCACCAAGGGCTTTGATGTTACATCTGCCACCAAGGGCTTTGATGTTTCTTCAATGCACTGTACTACCCAGGAGTTTAGTGGTATCATATGATGCATCATATACTTTATGTTTCATGTGTTCATAGCTATAACTATGGAAAAGCTCAAGCAAAATGACATACAGGAACAATCATTTCAACCAATATCATATGCCAAGTATTTTACTACACATATAACACAAGCATATTGTATAATAGGCCAAGTAAGAGGTAATGGCGTACCTAGATCAAGAGATAAACTTAATCACATATATCCAAGAGTCAACTACATCCTTGGTCAACCCTGATCAAGACAAGACCATATACTATCATCAGGTTCTCATCATCTTACATCTCATCTTAACCCTAATCGATATCCATTTTAGGGTTTGCTTACTCATTAAGATATTCTCATTATTATTTCTTGTCTATCTCTTCTTGTTATCTAGGATTGACATTACTGATGTTGTATTCCAGATTATGATCAATAATCTAATTATTTGATTTCATATGATGATGTGCACATATTAACCCTAGATCATATTCCCTAAGCATATTAGGGCTTATATCACATTAAGAGCAAACATCATCATATAACACAGATTATGTGTATCATCCTGATCTAATATTTAAATCTGAGGTTCCATATATTGATATGAGCTTACTCTGTGAATTTTGTCATTTATTGAGCATATATGCGTTTACTACATTTTATTTGAAATTATTAGCCCTAAATAGCCATATTAATCAAATTACATGATTTCGTGCATAAACATGACTATGTGAGACATCATATGCATTAAAGATATGGTTATGGACTTACTGATATTTTTCCATGATTTTATGTCATCATTTTCTATTTATTATCCATTAAATAAGCAATACCCATCTTACATGATATTGCTAATATTTAATCATCAAAAGCCTGATATTATGGTTTCATCTTGTTCTATGCATTGTTTTGAGAATTTTGGTATATTATATGTATTTTTCTGATAAACGAGCTATTTACTATGAATTATAGAAGATCTAGGCATTTACTGAATTGTTTACCTTTTTGGGCCAATGAAGTGTTGCCACGTGGCCAGGGCATGGATCATCCGACTGGTTCTGTTGGTTGGTCTGCTTGGTTCAAGCTGGTTCATGAGTAGTTTCTGGCCGGTTTTCTCTAGGATTTGATCAACTCAATGCAATCAAACATGATTCCTTCTTTCCCCCATTTCGTTCTCTCACGTGATCAGTCCCAAGTGGGACTCTGGTCCTCCGCAAGGATCTGCCACCGCCTGGGCTCTCCTATGGCATGCGATCTGTGGAGCAGAGGTGCTATGCATCAACGCCTAAGACCACTATCGATCTCAGGGGCTTCGGTCAACCTACCTCTATGTTTCTTGGAGGTGAGCCGACCACAACCATGCCCGACGGCCAGGCGCGTGATCTCCCTCTGCTCGAGGCCCAACATCTTCCCGATCTAGGTCGCTAGCATGGCTAGGAATCCCAGTGAGTGAAGCAGCTTCCATTAGGCCCTCTTCATGGGTGTGCTTCCTGCTATGCATTCACAGGATCCATCACAACCAATACCTTCAATTGATCCAGTTGAGCACCGCCGGTTTTGGCAGATTCCAACGAGGGGTCACTGCAGATTCTTACCTCCTTTACTTCTCACTTACTCCAGTGCGAGCTGCACTTCTGGCCATCATCGTTGTGGTTGGGTCTGCTCTAGGTGCCGCACAATGCCTCCGGATCTCCATCCTTTGGCTTCCCTGACTGTCGACTGTTCCTCGGGGCCGCTGGCTCGCCGTTGCTCGATCCCAGATCCGATGAGCAAAAAGAAACTGTTGTCCTCCTCTCCGGCTGTGACTTTGGGTGGAGAGTTGCTAAGACGGGGAAGTTGAGCTCTCCTATCTCAGGTTTGTCAGGCATGAATGAGGCTTCCGTATAATCCCCTCGTCAAAGAGCACACATATCATCAAGCGAAACCACTCACCCCATGCCCTCATTCATCATGGCATCGTGGAGTTCCCTGCTTTGAGGCTGGTTGTAACTACTGTTACACAGACAGTGTGCATGGCAGGTTTGGTAATCGGATGCCCAAGATGAGGGATCTCATTATGCCAAATTGTTCTGTGGCTCGCATGCCATGGGCCGCATGACAAAGGGTGATACAAACTTGCCCAGAATTAAACTAAATAATCATGTACATTGGTCTATATAGTCAATAATATACATGATTTCCTGATATTCAAACCCAGATAACTTCATCTAGGAACCTTCAAACCTCATGAAACTTTGACCATAGATTTATTATCATCCAAGCTACCTCCCATCAGACTTTGGTTCCAAAACTCAATTATATGACCAATCAATTAAATTCCTCAAATAGGCATAAAATTATGGATCTTGGTAATGATATCAACCACAATCAACACTCAAGCTTTATGAAACACTTAGGACTATCAAACAACTCAACATGCATGACCTTACTTATGTCATTGGACATTTAAATATTCCAAACTTCCACTCCATCACATCCTACACACCTTAAAAGAAATTCCGTCCTCGGAATTAAGCCAAAAACCCAGTCTTTCACATCATATACATCTTAAAAGAACTTTCGTCCTCGAAAGTCAACCATACTCGTACACCAAGGAAAAACTAAGGATCTTTTCATATGTTGGAAACTATCTTCGGTGCAACATATCAAAAAACAAAGCTCCATAGCCATCTCTAAACTACCATTAGGAGGTTTTAAAACATCTAAGGTGAATCACCCCTTCATAAGCATTGCATCCTTATCTTTACCCATGCATTAGTGTTCCCACATCATATTACCATGCTGCAAAGGAGTTAACTAAGGTTAACCCATTATATCAAGGTGTCATCACCATTTTATTGAGCTAATTGTTAGAACATGTTCATCATTGGCATATGCCTTTTGTTTTGGAGGGAGTTAACTATAGTTAACTCACTTTATCCATCTAGATCATGTCAAGATTTCATAATCATTATGTTGTGCTAACTTTCAAACTATATTTTCATCATTATTAAGCACTAAGCTTAACATTTCATGTAACTTGTTTCATACATATGATCTTATTTCATTGTTCATAATAAATTGCACTTTTACTAGCGATGTTATCACAAGATTAACCAACAATATAACATTATCATCTTTATTCATGTACATGGTTAACCATATGTACTCAGATATCTATTAAGACATTTCTAGATTTCCATCTTAACATGTCTATATATCACGTCTCGAGATTAGATCAGATCCTTACATATATTATATCATGGTTGTGCTAAACAAACTTATGCGAGTGGCTTGTCAACGTACATCAACAAGTCCAATTGAGGTTCCCCTAACCCACATCATGAGGGTAGTTCCATGCTCAGTCTCTCTGAGCTAACTCAACTCAATGAGTATCTCATATGCATATACTTTATCCTTCATCTCTAATCTAGGGTTATTAGGTATACCTCATTGGCACTAGTCGATTGCTTTACTAGCTCTAGCCACATAAGCACAAACCAAAACATGCTACAACATACTCTTCATAGATCTCTAACCATGAAACATCTTACCCAAGCCCTTTTATATACACCACTAGATTTCTATGTGGAAAACCACCAACCCAAGCATGAGGCATCACAGAAACTAACATAACTACCTCCTCCAGGGTCTTGGGATCCCTCCTTCACCCAGAAGGTAGGCACTCATATTCTTATTCACATGTACACATATATATAACGAGCCTCTCTCTATCTCTAAGGTTTGGTCCTCCCAAGGACATCTAGGGTTCAAGGAAACTATAGGAATCATGCATAAAGTGACTCAACTCAATCACTCAGGAGTATTCTAGTTTAGGACATATCATATCACATATCTCAGAATTCTCATATCTTGGAGTCTAGGTTCTCTGACCTTCTCCCAATGGGTCTCACTCTCTCTAGAGTTAACCCCAAAACTGGTCCCAACACTAAAGGTCCTCCTTTGTAATAGAGCTTGAGGCTCGTGCTGATCCACAACCTAATCTTAGCTTAAGACGTATCTTATCTCATAAAATAATGCATACTGACATCATAAAAACTTATCTAAAAAACTCAAATCTGAACTTAGGACCTCGAAGACAAACATATATCATCATAACCATCTTGTGTCATCTATGTAAGACTTACATCATATCATCAAAACTTATTTCATCTATTCTATCTATCATATATCACAAACAAGGCTCTAGACATCTAATCTAGAACTACACTCTTTTCTAGACTGATGTCATTCACTTTCACTTAGGTTACATGACCACCTCCTACTCGTACATGTGTGGAGACACATTTTTGTAATACATATACATATTAAAATATTATATAGTTTTTCTCCAATAAAACAAACGTCAGATAAAACTATCGAGGTTCGATCCGTTTGGAATCAAAAACCAAATCCTTAAAATGAGTGTCCCACACATAGTAGAGAGTCCACTGTCATGAAAACTAGTGAAAAGGGTGAGAACAAGGGGTAGAATAGTGTAGCTACTCTAGACAACATGTGCAATATGTCTAGGGTTTCTCTTCCCTTGATGCACATCATTTCCAAATAGTGCAACGTCCCATGCCGCTGCACTACAAGGAAAGAATGACATCTAAAGACTTGCTACTCAACAAGCACCAGTCTAGACCTAGTTCTCAGACATCTAAGTGCTAACCTAGAGGCTAGGTCAGATCTAGTCTTTAAAATACGACTAATCTAACCCTAAAAGATTATTAAGTTCAAGGTTCTTTAGTTTTGAGTTGCATAATGAGCAAATGTCTGGCTTTGCTATTGTTCATGTTCTGATACCACCTGTGACGTCCCCGAATTTTCTAAAACTTAATCTGATGTGTGACGTCCAAATTGAAACCCTCACCTCAGCGAGAATCCCAATTTAAACACCCAACACCAGGCTAAGAAGAAGAAAATCAAAGGAGTCAAAAGGAAACAATCAGTAGCACATGTACATGAACAATAATAAAACCATACACACGTGTTCACCATTTAACATATAATTACAACATGAATTGTTACAACATTTGATATTACATATTGAACAACAAACTTACATATACATGTACTACTACTAATATACAGGATCTTAAGACAACAAGTCCATCGGTACATCAGCTCGTCATACAACTCTCACTATCCTGGATCTTCAAGAGCAAAACCACAACCTAAACAAAAGATTACATGTGGTACACGTCAGCACAATATTTCAAGAATATTGTACTGAGTACGCCAACGTGTCTTTTTATATACCTCTCATCATATCTTGGCAATAAGATAAAACTAATACTTGGCAGGTGGCATAAAGAAATATAAGAAAAGAGTATACTTGCATAAAGATATTCAATAACAAAAGAGAACACATATTTTAATCTTAGTTTCCATCATATATCTCGTACATCTGCCCCTAGGGCTTTGATGTTTTTAGGCCATGTCATATAGCTCGTACATCTGCCACCAAGGGCTTTGATGTTACATCTGCCACCAAGGGCTTTGATGTTTCTTCAATGCACTGTACTACCCAGGATTTTAGTGCTATCATATGATGGATCATATACTTTATGTTTCATGTGTTCATAGCCATAAGTATGGAAAAGCTCAAGCAACATGACATACAGGAACAATCATTTCAACCAATATCATATGCCAAGTATTTTACTACACATATAACACAAGCATATTGTATAATAGGCCAAGTAAGAGGTAATGGCGTACCTTGATCAAGAGATAAACTTAATCACATATATCCAAGAGTCAACTACATCTTTGGTCAACCCTGATCAAGACAAGACCATATACTATCATCAGGTTCTCATCATCTTACATCTCATCTTAACCCTAATCGATATCCATTTTAGGGTTTGCTTACTCATTAAGATATTCTCATTATTATTTCTTGTCTATCTCTTCTTGTTATCTAGGATTGATGTTACTGATGTTGTATTCTAGATTATGATCGATAATCTGATTATTTGATTTCAGATGATTATGTGCACATATTAACCCTAGATCATATTCCTTAAGCAAATTAGGTCTTATATCACATTAAGAGCAAACATCATCATATAACATGGATTATGTGTATCATCCTGATCTAATATTTAAATTTGAGGTTCCATATATTGATATGAGCTTACTCTGTGAATTTCGTCATTTATTGAGCATATATGCATTTACTACATTTTATTTGAAATTATTAGCCCTAAATAGCCATATTAATCAAATTGCATGATTTCGTGCATAAACATGACTATGTCAGATATCATATGCATTAAAGATATGGTTATGGACTTACTGATATTTTTCCATGATTTTATGTCATCATTTTCTATTTATTATCCATTAAATAAGCATTACCCATCTTACATGATATTGCTAATATTTAATCATCAAAAGCCTGATATTATGGTTTCATCTTGTTTTATGCATTGTTCTGAGAATTTTGGTATATTATATGTATTTTTCCGATAAATGAGCTATTTACTATGAATTATAGAAGATCTAGGCATTTACTGAATTGTTTACCTTTTTGGGCCAATGAAGTGTCACCACGTGGCCAGGGCATGGATCATCCGACTGGTTCAGTTGGTTGGTCTGCTTGGTTCAAGATGGTTCATGAGCAGTTTCTGGCCGGTTTGCTCTAGGATTTGATCAATTCACTGCCATTAGACCCGGTTCCATCTTTCCCCCATTTCGTTCTCTCACGTGATCAGTCCCAAGCGGGACTCTGGTCCTCCGCAAGGATCTGCCGCCGCCTGGGCTCTCCTCTGGCATGCGATCTGCGGAGCATAGGTGCTATGCATCAACGCCTAAGACCACTGTCGATCTCAGGGGCTTCGGTTACCCTACCTCTATGTTTCTTGGAGTTGAGACGACCACAACCATGCCCGACGGCCAGGCGCGTCATCTCCCTCCGCTCGAGGCCCAACGTCTTCCCGATCTAGGTCACTGGCATGGCTAGGAATCCCAGTGAGTGAAGCAGCTTCCATTAGGCCCTCTTCATGGGTGTGCTTCCTCCTATGCATTCACAGGATCCATCACAAACAATACCTTCAATTGATCCAGTTGAGCACCACCGGTCTTGGCAGATTCCGACGATGGCTCACTGCAGATTCTTACCTCCTCTACTTCTCACTTACTCCAGTGCGAGCTGCACTTCTGGCCGTCGTCACTGTGGTTGGGTCTGCTCTGGGTGCCGCACGATGCCTCCATATCTCCATCCTTCAGCTTCCCTAACTGTCGACTGTGCCTCGGGGCCGCTGGCTTGTCGTTGCTCGATCCCAAATCCGATGAGCAAAAAGACACCGTTGTCCTCCTCTCTGGCTGTAACTTTGGGTGGAGAGTTGCTAAGACGAGGAAGTTGAGCTCTCCTATCTCAGGTTTGTCAGGCGTGAATGAGGCTTCCGTATAATCCCCTCGTCAAAGAGCTCACATAGCGTCAAGCGAAACCGCTCACCCCACGACCTCATTCATCATGGCATCGTGGAGTTCCCTGCTTTGAGGCTGGTTGTAACTGTTGTTACACAGACAGTGTGCATGGCAGGTTTGGTAATCGGATGCCCAAGATCAGGGATCTCATTATGCCAAATTGTTCTGTGGCTCACATGCCATGGACCTCATGACAAAGGGTGATACAAACTTTCCCAGAATTAAACTAAATAATCATGTACATTGGTCTATATAGTCAATAATATACACGATTTCATGATATTCAAACCCAGATAACTTCATCTAGGAACCTTCAAACCTCATGAAACTTTGACAATAGATTTATTATCATCCAAGCTACCTCCCATCAGACTTTGGTTCCAAAACTCAATTATATGACCAATCAATTAAATTCCTCAAATAAGCATAAAATTATGGATCTTGGTAATGATATCAACTACAATCAACACTCAAGCTTTATGAAACACTTAGGACTATCAAACAACTCAACATGCATGACCTCACTTATGTCATTGGACATTTAAATATTCCAAACGTCCACTCCATCACAACACAATGGGCCCAAGAGGCTATGTAGGCATTTTTCAAAGACTACAGGATGAGTCTACTTCTCACTCTACTGCTACTCAGGAGACTGTAGAGTCCTCTACTATTGGTCCCACACCTCTGCCTCACCATGCTATGTGGATAGCTAGGAGGAAAAACAAGAAGGGAGATATAATGAAGCCTGCAACTGCTGAGGTGGATGCAAAAATGGTAAAATACAACTCTTAGAGCAATCAATATTGATTATTGTTATGTTTACTTACCAATTTTTGTTGATGGTGATTAGCGGGAGCTTCATGAGCAGAGGAAGGAAGGCAAGTTCATCCCTGAGGGTACAAGGGGGAATTGACAGTTTCTCTTGGTAACCCAGAGCATCCTGGACATGTTAGGGGTGCAGGCGCTGGTGTGAACATAAAAGCATTCTTTGGGCCATCAAATGTTGAGGTAACCTGTTCTTTTTTTAGAATGTTATTGTGAAAGGGAATTCAATAATCAAAAGCTAGTGTTTCTTTTGTCCATGTATAGGTAGATGAGTTAATTAATAGGAGAGTCAAGGAAGAACTTGATAGGAGAGTTAAGGAAGAACGTGATAAGAGACTCCATGAAGCAATTAGAAAATGGAAGACATATCAGCCTACCACTCAGATAGTACATGTGGCCTACCGCTCTTCTCCTATTGTAGAGGTGGTTGGGAGGAATCTTGTAGACCCACCACCTAGCACATCCACTGTAAGTATTTTTTATGACATATATAGTATCTAGTCTTTTCAAGATGATATGTTTATGTATATATGTATATAACATTCTTTACGTAAATTTGTAGGGGTTGCAGCCATGCCATCTAAAAAGTCAAGAATATATCATTGCAGAGGCACAAGCTTACCCAGCCCTTCCAGGGGACATGTTTCATGGGACTCCAGTACCAGTTTAATCTGATTTAAGTGTTCATAATAAAGGGAGATGGTAGATTTAAAGATCATGGCTATAGATAATATGAATTAGGGTTCTTAAGTTGTTAAAACAATAAACATGGGAAATTGGAGTATCAAACATAACTCTAATGATAACTTGATAACAAGGAAACCCCAAACCCTGGATTTGGGTATTTAAAGGTTGAGTGCCTTAAAAGACCTTTTTATATTATTATCTAATATTGTTGAATGAGATGAGAAATCAAGATGATTATGACCATAATAATGATAATTAAAGCTGCTAATGTGTATAATCATGAATATAAAGAGTTAGGATTAAAGATCTTTACTTGCCATGTTATTAATGAACTTAATCTGATTTAATTCTTCACAGTGAAGAGATATGTTGGATATAGTAATTAGGGTTTCCCTTAATGGTTAACATCCGATTGAAATAGGGGCTATACCCTTGTTCCTAATCCAAATTGTAAAACCCTATATTAGGACCGGAGTGGGGTTTGATCTAATTAGTGTGATGGTGACACTTTAGGATTTACATACATGAATATTAAAGTCAATTGCTTGATTTGCTTGCTTGATTAGATAATATGATTAATGATTGAAAGATATGCATTGTTCTACATTAAGGTAGTGGTTATGCCTTTGACAACCCATATTATCTTGTTAGTGTTTTTTGAGTGTTTCTTGAGGATTGAAAAAGTAAACTATTGGATGTTTGTTTAGTTCTATTAAATTATAATGCCACTATGAGTATCACATAAAGAAAGATTATGTGAATTAAATGGAAGTTCTTAATTTCAAGTTTTTGATGGAATATAAGTTGTTAGTTTACTTGTACACTATTTCATGCACCCCACAAACACAATATAACTTGTTATACTGATTCGTGCTTTTGTTTCATGGAGTTTTAGGTACATGCTAGATAAAGTGATATCATGGTGTGATGGATATAGGAAATGACTTGAAGACATTATATCTAACTTGTAAGGAGGATTAGATAGATACTTCTACTAATATAGTTCTCATGTGTACAAGTCTAATGATAGAGTTTCATGTAAAAGCATCTTGTAAGAAATATTTAAAATGAATGAAATTATTTACTATATTGATTATTTTGTTTATAATCTAGATCCTTGGGATAATTTTTGGTAATGGCTCTTATCTTTTTGGCCTTCCTTAATTGGGGTTGATGAAAAGTGAGGTCATTACATTTGTCATCAGAGCCCAAGATTTTTCAAATAGTATTTAATAGTTAATAATGTCAAGTAATCTATAGATAAATGAGGGAATTATAAGAACATTTTTCCAAAAACGATGGTTTCTAGAAGGGACCACGACCTGAGGGCTGGAAAAACTTTCCTCCACACTACTAGTTGGCTTATGAGGACTCCCGAGCTTGTGCATCCTGCCTGGCTAAATTAGAACTATTTTGCCTGAAGTAAAATACCTTTAGGTTTTCTTCTCATCTTGATTCATTCACTTTTCATCTTCTTGCTTAATAAACCATAAAAGGAACTTCCCTCGTCATGTAAAGTTAGGATTTTGAGAAGAATGATTAAGGAATCCTCTGCCAATTAATGTATATGTAATGTGAAAATAAAAATGTACATGAAATGTGGAAATAATAATAATGTACATCTAAATGTGGAAATAATAACTGACATGTAATGTGGAAATAATAATTGACATGTAATGTGGAAATAATTATGTACATTTAATATGGGAATGATAAAGAAAAGAAAAATTGTTTTATGAGTTACAAGGGTAAACTCTAGATGGAGCTAGGGTTGGTTGGTAAACCCTAGTGGGTCAAGGGACAAGAAACCCTAAGATGTAGGGTGTTGGTTGTGTAGTCCCCAACCCAAACCCTAATCACAGGAAATGGGAGTGGTGTGGGTGATAGAGTAACCCTACCCATATGAACCCAAATTAGGGTAAGAGTAAAGATAAGTAAGAAAAGTATAAATGAGTTTACGTGACCCAACCTCACATGCATGAATCTAGAGAAATTCATGATTGATGCATGTGAAAGAATTTGAATATACATGTGAAACATAAATTACCAAGGGTTATACTTGAAAATGAAAATATGAATATAACTTACTCATCACCCTAATGCTATCCTAGAGGAATGGATGAATAAATAATACCCCTAGTGAGTGGGTGTGCTTCCCCCAACAACTAGGTATGCAATTGGAACTACCCCCAGCAAGATTATCTCTAGAGAATGAGTATGTTACCCCCAACTAGCGGGTATGCCATATAAATACTCACAGCGAGTGAGTATGATATTATGGACACCCCTAGTGAGTGGGTATGAATGGATATCATCCCCAGAGATTGTGTAGATCATTGAGAATACTCCCAGCGAGTGAGTACGAATACCCCCAGTGAGTGGGTATACCTCACAGATTGTGTAAATAAAGGTTGAGGCACTAGTACGGAACCAACCTTTAGTGTTGGTTATTTAAGGCCTTTGGCATCAGTTTCAAAGTGACACCCAAGTGGGCGTCGCTAAAAGTCGAAAGCTTCAGCGTCAGTTTTAACACCAACACCCTAACCCTTCCTGCCATCAAAAACGTGCCAGCAAGGGCACTATAGGCGTCAGTTATTTAGTAAAACTGACACTATATCCAGGTCAAAGACGTCGGCGTTTCACAAAACCGACGTCATAACCCTTCCCGCCACCAATAAACCACACCAACAAGGGCACCATCGGTGTCGGTTTGTATATATAACTAATGCCATATCCCCCACGGGCGTGCTTCCCAGCATGACCGTGGCACCTATCCATATAGACATCAGTTTTGTGCTAATAACCGACATTGTATGTCTTTGTTGTCGATTTTATACTAATAACTAACGCATATGTTCTGATTTTTTTTCTTATCAGTTTGCAGGCCTACTGTATGGCTGGTTAGTAGGATGCAAAACCTACAGTTTAGTTATGAACTACAGGTTTACAACATCCATTGATATCATCCAACAAAAGGCCACAAACCTACAAAATTAACAAGATGGACAACAATTTATGATCACACACATGTATAAGCACATTTAATTCATATTATTTTTCATCACACACATGTAGAAACCAGTAGTTCCATTTCAAATATCCTCCATTTTCACACACATTTAGCAACCTCCAGTTCCACTCATTTCATCTCTTTTCACATTCAGACACATGTAGAAACATTCATGTATTGATCATCTTCACATTCACACATATGACAAATCAGAAAAATTCATTCACATTGACACAAAAATAATTATGAGAACAAAGTTTAGAAATATCATTCTTTATTCATCACGTCATTGTTGCCATCACTATCCCAATCATATTTAAAAATTCCAACAACTTGTAGGGCTTTTGCCCATTCTTCTCTTACATCATCTAATTCTTCCCTCGTATAGGGAGTATGTACATCTAATAACTTTCCACCTTTAGTCAAGTTAGTTTTAAATACCTACAAAGAGAATGATGTATATATATAATTAATAATATATAATAAGATTGATATATTTCATATTATCTAATGAGACTATTTATAATACCTTATGTATAGTATCGATTTCCATTGCGGCATGTTTGATGATTAGGTTCATAAATCACATCACATAGTATGCACATGTCCAACCATTGTCTTGTGTAGCACACTATAAATTGAAACATACAAAATATTCAAAAATACAAATAAGCACAGTTCACATAAATAATATACACATTGGAGTCGGGAAATTACTTTCACATTCTCCCAAATTAGTGGTTGATTATTTTTCTTGGGGACCTTTCTTCCATCTCTTTTGAACTCATGTAAATCTCTATATGGTTAATGTAACACATTAAATTGCAAAATTAAATAGTAATGTAATAATAGATGTTAACAGATATAAAAATATGAAATAATTCTCATGGGAATAATGGCTTTTTCATTGTGTGCCCATATAATGTATTCAATTCATTCCCCAAAGGATCTAGATAATAGACAGTGAACGTCTTAGGGACAATAACTAGTAACTCCCAATGCCTACCACCACAGGTAAGAAAGTTAAAATTAATAACTCAAAATCCACAATAGAAATGTAATTTTCTTAAGTCCAAATTATAAGCAAAGTAAACTTACTCGACATTGCATGGAGCTAATATCACCGTCTTCTTTTTTTTACCAAAATATTTAAAAGCAGCACAGCAGTATGAAGTAGTTGAAGAACGGTCTTTATCTACAGGACTAATCAAAGATGGAACAAAAAATCCCACATGGGAAAATGAAAAATTATGTACATATCGTGTGTAAATGGCTGCAAAACATGTATTATGTATGCATTAATATATAAGAAACCAGATCGCCGTATATAAAACAAGGTATATGGATGTATAAATAAGATCTCACCATATCCATAGCTCTATCATAGATGTATTCAACCAATCATAATGAAACAACTCCAAAATATCTTGTATAAATAGCTTGTTATCGTATGATTGACCTGTATCATCCTCCAGAATAGAAACATTTATAGGGCAATTTGGATCATGTTCACCTAACCATACTGCCATACCCCTACAATTAGGACGTAATGAGGTGTGTAGGTCCCTTGGAAGCCAACTTGGTACTTCAGGAGGTGTAGGTAGAGGTCGAGATGTAGCGGGTGTCTTCCTTTTGACATGTATATATAATTTCAGATCAATTGACTCATATATACACACTAAAAAATTAACATAATATAAATTTACCATACAATATTAGTATAGACGACATCCACTTTGGGCCACATTACCACTGCGCCTTTTGCCTCACCAAGCATTTCAGAATATGGGTGGGCATATGGCAATGGAAAATCCCTCCAATTGGGGAGTACATGTATCAGGATCACACGAACGTAAATCAACATAACAAGATATGACCTTCGTTTCATAACCCTTTTTATTCACATGTATAGCTTTCCACTTTATCATCTTTATTATCTTGGTCATCATAGAAATCATATTTTTCAACAAGATTAGATAATAGCATAAAAGAAGAGTTTTAAACATATTCTACATGTTAATATTCAAAACTAGGGTTTTCATGCACTAATCATCACTTTAACACATATTGCACTACTTTTAGAATTAAAATAAGAATTAGGCCTCAAATACATGTTATTTTTATTCCTAAAATTTTTTCGATCAATTTTTGCATATTATATGTAACAATCTGAGTTACCAATTTTATTATATATATATTTGCAAATAAATCATAATGGACCAATCAAATTGAGCCACATCAACTGAATGTAACTATTCACAAAGTCTATGTGGCCAGGCCTGATCAGTGGTATGGGGACACTTTAGCTATGCTCCCCATCATTGTTGTCATCTAAAATAAAATGAAAAGACTATTTTGCCCTTACTTGACATTCCGTGACTCAGGGGTATTTGGGTAATTTTCTTCATCAACGTCTCTCACCTCATATCGCCCCCTCCCTTTTTGTGATGTAGTGCCATGCAAAAATCCTACTAAGTTATCCCGGATGTAGACTCTTGCTTCCAGGTGGCATAGAGAGTGCCCCTACCTCCGTGAGACGTCGTTAGACATGTTGGTGGTCTCAACTTAGTTCAGGAGCGACCCAAGTTGGCTAGACAAAGTTCTACTCCAATTTGGTGATGCTTTCAACTAGACGTGCGTTCATGGGATGAGACTGCTCCCTCACCTCACATAGGAGGTCAGAGGCCTCAGGGCGTCTCCTGTGTTCATCCTAGGAGGTCACAAACTCCCCACTATGGCTATGGAGTCTAGAATCCTTTCCCTGATCTACCGACAATGAGGGAACTTGGACGTTGTGCTCAGGTTCACAATGCAGGACTAGGAAGTCTCTCCCTATCCTCCCCATGGATAAATGTCAAGGAATCCTTTCAATCATGGAATTATGGGAGTACTAATGTCACTTGTTCTAGGTAAAACCCTAAAGGAAGATGGAGATGATGAATAAAGAAATGAGAGAGAGAGAGTGGTAGACAACGGCTAGGATTTGGGTCAGCTTCCTTTCTGGAATGTAGGTTAATGGGATGGAAATATTGGTTGTGAATACCTCATGTATTATGCAACACCACCATTTATAGATGCTTCCTTTTACCCTTTCCTCTCTCTCATTTATTTTCTTCTTTCTACTTTGTGCCTGAAGAATCCAAAGGCTAGATATCCTTTGGATATCATGATCACCATTACCTCCTTTCTATTTAATAGATATCCTTTTTTCTCAACAATTCAACACCAACTATGAAGGAATACTTTCTTTCTATTATTCTCTTTCTCTTTCACGATTATGACAAAACACTAATGTAGAAAGGCGTGTATACACAATAAAGGAACATATTCAATAGTCTTTTAATACGGGGATACATATGTGTACACATATGTTCTTCAAGTATTTATTTACTTAAAATACCAACTTTAACTTATTGACACCCTAAATCCATAAAGAAAAATATATAACTACATGACACTTTATTGGCAATTTTTCTTATGCATCCAAGATTATTATTTTATCTCCCTCCTTGGTATATCCTTTAAACTAATTGTACTTATTCCATGGAAACTCAGCAATACCTTCTCAAGTTATATTTAATAAGTGGAACTTATTGGGATGTATTTCCCATACAAAACTTGCTCATTTAAATATTATTTAAAACTATACCATTATCCCATGGAATATCCTTTTTATCCATTTTCTGGGATTCTCTCATTTCCATTATTATTTTTGGGTACACCAAAGGTTACATCAAAATAATACTTATCATTGTACAAATATATGTGTTGTCAAACTGGCTATATAGTTACCCTTTCAATTATCTAAAACACCACATATTCTATTTTCTTTTGGAAACTTGCACATTACCTCATATTTCATTTATCTATTTATCCAAAAAGCTATTAATAAATATTTGTAAGCAAAACTCTTATTTCTTTGTCTTGTGCTCCAAGGAAATATTTACAACACAAATAACCTCATAAGTAACATTATCATTCTCTCGATAATAGCAATGAAGAATTTTTATCTATCAATTTATGGCTTGAATTTATATAATTCAATTTTATCAAAATTGAGGATATAACAGCCCACATAAGGGTTTCAAATTCTCATTTTATGTAACCCTTAGTTTCTAATGTTTCTTAAGACATTACACATGCAACATTGTTAATATCCAATTTTGTGGTAATTTGAGTGCATGTTTTGTCCCCATTTTATCATCTCTACTATGTTTTATATAGATAGTTCCAATTGTTTTGGGAAGTTTTGTTCTAGCTACCAACACTCAGCCCTTTTCTCTTATGTCACTACTACATTTTTGGACAATAACATCGCTGCCTGTAGGGTCGGTTTTTCCAAATAACCGACCTTATATGTCTACAAAAAACACGGGCACCACTTAAGACCTCTTGGGTCAGTTTTCTTAAAATAACTGACCTTGTAGTGTATCTCTATAGGGTCAGTTTTCCAAATAACCGAACTTATATGTCTATAAAAAATGTGGGCACCATTTAAGATGACTTGGGTCGGTTTTCTTAAAATAACTGACCTTGTAGTATATCTCTATAGGGTCTGTTTTCATAAAATAACCGACCTTATAGGCAATGGGATCATAATGTCGACCCATTAAGTTTCCCGCGGTGAAAATTTGCTCGATTTTGGCTTCGAGCCTCGATCTATAGGGTTAGTTTTTCCAAATAACCGACCTTATATGTCTACAAAAAATGCGGGCACCATTTAAGACCTCTTGGATTGATTTTTTTTAAAAAACTGACCTTAGAAGACCTCTGAGAAGCTTAAGGTAGTACTTTCTCAGTCAAGGATTTTCTCGACCAAAATTTCTCAGTCGAGAATTTTCTCGACCGAAATTTCTCAATCGACGTATTTCTCGACCGAGCAAACCTTGCATTATAGGCTCCATTTTGCCTTCGCGCATCTATAAGTACCTCTAGGGTTAGTTTTTTCCTTATAACCGACCTTGTAGGGCATCTCAGTTGAAAAAAATTTTGACCAAGACAAAAATTGGCTCCATTTTGCCTTCGCGCATGTATAAGTACCTCTAGGGTCAGTTTTATCCTTATAACCGACCTTGTAGGGCATCTCGGTCAAAAAAAATTTTGACCGAGACAAAAATTGGCTCCATTTTGCCTTTGCGCGTATATAAGTATCACTAGGGTCAGTTCTTTCCTTATAACCGATCTTGAAGGGCATCTTGGCCGAAAAAAATTTTGACCGAGACAAAAATAGGCTCCATTTTGCCTTCGCGTGTGTATAAGTACCTCTAGGGTCGATTTTTTTCCTTATAACCGACCTTGTAGGGCATCTCAGTCGACAAAATTCTAGACCGAGACAAAAATTGGCTCCATTTTGCCTTCACGCGTGTATAAGTACCTCTAGGGTTGGTTTTTTACTTATAACCGACCTTGTAGGGCATCTCGGTCGAAAAAATTCTCGACTGAGACAAAAACGCGGGCACCATTTCACTTGTAACGTCAGTTTTCCCCTATTAACCAATGCTATAGGTCACCCTGTGAGCTATAGGTTATTCCCGCTATTATTCTTTGACGCTATTCCCACTATTCTTCTTTGCATCTTTTCTTACCTGCAACTTTAGTTATTACCTCACAAGTTCATGAGGGTTTCGAGCTATGCTGCTTTCCTTAGATGATGATGACACCGAGCCGTCGCTTTCTTCCTTAGATGGCGATGACACCTTCGGCGCTACAAGGGTCGCCTCCCCAACCACCATCTCTGATGCAACTTTCCGTGGACGACAACACCCAGTCGCCGCTTTCTTCATTGGACGGCGATGACGCCTCTGACACTGTTAGGGCCACTACAACCTTGCCTTCTCACTCCGGCTCTTCTCCCGCACAAGCTCCCCCACCACCAGAGCAGATCAACTGCCAGAGCAGCAATCTCCAACTGATCAAGGTATTGTCTCCGCCGCCTCACTCTCCCAATGTGCACATATGTAATTCTTCTCTTATCTCTCTGAGTTTATGGTGAGCTTCATTTTGTGTTCTGGACATGTAGAGGATACGAGCCTCTTCCTCCTTTCTTTTGCCATTGCTGCTTTGTATAGTCTTTTATATAAGTGCTAGGATTTATGACTATTGTGCATCATTTGGGTTTTAGGGTGGCTCCAAGACCTGTAAATGGGCATCATTGCAGTCGTATACCCATAAATGATGTATGTTTCACAAAAATTTGATGGGAGATATCCCATGGGAAATATCTTATATTTGATGGCTTTTGCTTCGACGTCATTGCAGTCATTTACCCATAAATGATGTATTTTTTAAAGTCTATTCAACACATTTTATACGACGTCATTGCAATTGTATACCCACATATGCTAAACCCTAACCTCTTCAACTGTAGGTCTTTAACTGATCAACAGGGTAATCTAACAAACAATCATCATTTTGCTCACGGTTCTCTCATTTTCATCTCAGTGGCTCAGGTCAGTTACATTGTTTTTCCATTGTATTTGACTAGTAACCCAACCAATAATAAAAATATGTATTCTTTCATATCTACATTTTATTATTAGTCACATATGTAATCATTGTATACATTCTAGAAATATAAGGATAAGAATTGTGTAGTCCCAGATTGACACTTTAGGGTTTATAGATGAGATCATCGATGCATGATGTTTAACTTAATATATAAATATGAAAATTATACATTTATTCATGTATCAACTTAGAGACCCATTCAAAATTTACTCATTAGGAGTAAATTTTGGATAGTCCCCAGTCTGGGACTGTTTTTGGATATTTAATCTCACTTAGGATGTAACTGTATGATGTATGTTTAGTATTGAAGAAAATTTCAGTAGGATTTCCTGCTGGGTACATATGTGAGTGGTTATTTGCCATTTACATTGGTGTACTTGGAGAACTTAGGGGAAATGCTGTTGAAATTTTCTTCAAGACTAAACATACATTATACAGTTACTAGTAAGATTAAATATTCAAAAATGGGATAGGTGGTACACTTTAGTATAAAAGTAATTAACTTCCTATCAATAAAAACTTACAACTTATAGTATCAATATTAAATGCTTAGTTTTATAATTAATTTTAATGTGATATAGAAAATGGATAGAAGTTGGATGTCTATCAAGAACTGTTGTAGTCTAGAGTTTGCCAAAGGTCTTGATGAATTTATCAGATTTGCAGAGGAACATAGGAAACTACCTACAAATAGGCTATATTGTCCATGTAGAAATTGTGGTAACAATTTGAAAGTTGATACTGGTGAGGAAATTAAGAATCATGTCGTATACAATGGGATCATACAAGGTTATAATGAATGGTATTGGCATGGATAGAAATTTAATTATGGATCAGAAAATGTCGATACTAATAGTTGTGGCATAGAAGATATAGATAGTGATGATAATGTCAATGATGAACCAATTCAAGATGACCCGATTCTAGATGATATGGTTGATGAGATGCTATGTAGTTGTTGGGAAAATGTCATTGATCCACCTATTTTATTTGCAAACATTGTCTATGATGCTGAAAAACAATTATATAAGGATTGTACTAAGTTCACGAGGTTGAGTGTTGTGATGCAATTATATACTCTTAAAGCTCAAAATCGGTGCAGCGATAAGAGTTTCACTTCACTGTTGTCTTTGTTAAAGGAAATTCTTCCTGAAGGCAACGAGCTTCCAATTTCAACATATCAAGCAAAGAAAATAATGTGCCCAATGGGAATGGAGGCTAAGAAGATTCATGCATGTCCAAATGATTGTGTGTTATTTCAGAAGGACTATAGTAATTTGATAAATTGTCCAAAATGTGGTGCGTCAAGGTATAAGACTACAAATTCAGCTAAGGCTAAAAATGACTCTTTTGCTAAGGTGATGTGGTATCTACCAACAATACCATGATTTCAACGCTTATTTGCTAATGCAGAAGATGCGCAAAAGTTTTCTTGGCATGGGGAGTTAAAGGCCAATGATGATGGCATCCTACACCATGCGTCTGATTCACCACAATGGAAGAAAATTGATTTATTATACCCTCAATTTGGTAAAGAACCAAGAAACTTAAGACTTGGACTCTGTACAAATGGAATAAATCCCTATGGTACATTAAGCAAACAACATAGCACATGGCCTGTTATGATTGTTATATACAATCTTCCTCCTTGGTTGTGTATGAAAAATAAGTATGATATGTTGTCAATATTGATATCAGGGCCCAAGCAACTTGGAAATGATATTGATGTTTACCTTCAACCTCTAATTGATGACCTAATGAAACTATGGGAAGAAGGTGTTATGACATATGGTAATTCACATAAAGAGATCTTTAGTTTGTGTGCTATCTTGTTTTGCACGATTAATGACTTTCCAACTTATGGAAATTTGTCTGGAAATAGCATAAAAGGATACAAAGCATGTCCCGTTTGTGAGGAAAGTACTGATTCAATGCGACTGAAACATGGTGGTAAAATTGTATATCTTGGTCATCAGAGATTTCTTCCACTAGTGCATCCTTATTGAAGGCAACACAAAACCTTTAATGGGTCAACTGAGGAACAGAGTGCTCCTAAACCTATACCAGGAAATGTTGTATATGATAGGGTGAAACATATTGTAAATGAATTTGGAAAGAGTTCAAGTAGTCGTACTCTCACATGTGACAAATCTCTATACAAGAAGAGGTTAATATTCTGGGATCTTCCTTAATGGAGATCTTTGGCAATTAGACATTGCATTGACGTTGTGCATGTTGAAAAAAATGTTTGTGATATCATCATTGGTACGCTATTGAACATACTAGGAAAGACTAAAGACGACATCAAATCTAGAAAAGATTTACAATTAATGGGAATAAGAAAAGAATTATCAGTGGAGATCAGGGGTCGCCGCACATATTTACCACCAGCTTGTTACACTTTGTCAAAGCAGGAAAAAAAGACTTTCTGTGAGTGCTTGTATAATATTAAGGTTCCCGAAAGATACTTTTCTAATATTTGTAGATTGGTATCAAAAAAGGATCTAAAGTTGATAGGTCTCAAATCTCACGATTGTCACACCTTAATGCAACACATTTTACCTGTGGCTATTTGATCTATATTGCCAAAGCATGTAAGGTTTGCAATCACAAGACTGTGTTTCTTCTTTAATGAAATATGCAACAAAGTGATACATCCTGATACTCTCGATAAATTACAAAAAGATGTAATTTTTACCATGTGTCAACTTGTTATGTACTTTCCTCCTTCATTTTTTTATATCATGGTTAATCTTGTAGTACATATTACAAGGGAGGTGAAGATGTTGGGTCCAATTTTCTTACAATGGATGTATCCATTTGAACGCTACATGAGTGTTTTTAAAGGTGATGTTTGGAATCATTATCGTCCTGAAGGGAGTATTATTGAGGGTTATGTGGCTAGGAAGGTGATGGACTTTTGCAATGATTTTTTGAACTGCAATGAAACTTCTAGCAATCTAAAAAATTCCCATCACACTGAATCTTATTGTAGTAAAGGAACTCTGGGAGGACGAGTGAAAGGAATCAATCGTGAGTTGTGGGAACAAGCACATTTGTATATTTTATACAACATCGATGAAGTTAGTAGCTACATCATAGAACACAATGATCTTATCAAGAGAAATCATCTGTGATCCAGTTCAATGTGGCTTACAAGAGAGCATAATCGAACATTTATTAGGTGGTTTAGAGAGAAAGTCTTTAATAAACTATCTGAATCACCGAATAATGTTGCTGAGAACATAAAATGGCTCGCCTTTAAGCCAAAAATGGATGTCATGTCATATGAAGGTTTTGACATAAACATATTTTCATACTACACAAAGCGTCAAGATCAAAGTAGTGTAGTCCAAAATATTGGGGTCACTGTTCAAGCTTGTTCGTTGTATTTTGCTAGTGCCAAAGATAAAAGACCACACGAAGCTGAGATGTCATATTACGGCCTCATTGAGGACATATGGGAATTGGACTATACAAATTTTAGAGTTCCTATCTTAAGGTGTAATTGGGTTGACAACAACAAAGGAGTTTTAGTGGATGAGTTGGGTTTCAAATTGGTGAATTTTGAATAGATTGGTGAGAAAGAAGAGCCATTAATCATGGCAGACCAAGAAAAACAAGTATTCTATATTGATGACCCGGAAAATAAAAATTGGTCTGTCATTCTTCATGGAAAAAGATAGTTTACTGTAGATCCTATAAATGAAGAAGAATATTATGAAAAGTATGATTATTCCAGCCCATTCTCGGTTGGTTTTCCAAGTGTAAATGTTGAAGATAACATCGATGAATACTATAAATGTCAAGACCATGTGAAGGAATTTTACTTGACTAACAACTCAACCAATACTAGAGGCATGTATTCTTTGAATTATTTATTTTATTATCATTCAAGAGCATAGTCTTTTAAATATACATCATATATCATTCAACCATTAGTGCTTTTATTATCACTTATGTTTCTTTTATCATGTATACTTGTAGGTTCTAAAATAGCAAGTGAAGATGAACATTCTGAGCACGAGCACCATGCGGATGGTAGTGGTGATGCTAAGAAAAGTAGAGGTCCCACACTGATGCGTAGGCTACAGGAGCTCAGGGCTAAAGGGGAGAAATTGGCAGTCCAGTTTGATGTCACAGGAGCACCTATTGGGGAACATTCTAGTTCTTTCAAGCATTACGTAGGGGCGACCGCGTGTAGTAAGGTGGAAATAGATATAAAAAATTGGCATGATGTTTCTAATGCCTTAAAAGACCTCCTATGGAAAGATATATCTGTGAGTGAAAGTGATATTATTTTAATATGTTTTTATTTATTGATTCTAATTTAGTTTGCTTGGAAAGACATATCCTTTTAAGACAACATTATTGCTTCTTTTGCATGTATAGGGTGTTTTTCATCTAAATGAAAAAGATCACAAGAAAAAAGTGCTACAACGTTGTGGTGTACGATGGAGGGATTTTAAGACATATCTCAAAAGGGAATTTATAGATAATCCTAAACAAAAGAAGAAAGCAACACACACACACACAGATATATATATATATATATATATATATATATATATATATATATATATATATATATATATATATATATATATATATATATATGTTTCTATAGATCCTGAGGTGTGGGAAAAATTTGTTGCAGCTAGGAAATCATAAGAGTTTCATGTAATAAAGATTGTGATGTATTGTATGAATCTTTAACTTTATACAATTAAGGAGGTGAATCATTTTATATATGTTTGCCAAGTCTAAATTGCAATACCTAATTTTGAATGATCAGGCTATTCACGAGGCCCAAAAGAAAAGATGGGCCAAAAATATGCATGACCATCGCTTGGGGCCCGATCGTTATGCCTTCCACCGCCAACTATAAGAGAAGCAACTCTCTTCTGGAGAATAGTCTAGTACAACTCAAGCTGAGAGTCTACCCCGACACTTGTAGTGGATTGATGCTAGAAAGAATCGAGAAGGTGAAATTATCAACCCTGCAACTAAGGAGGTGGCACAAAAATGGTAGATTTATCCCAACTGAGTAAAGAGTAACTCCCACAAATGCTCATCCTCACTTGCCATGAGCAAAGGAAGGAAGGAAGGAAAGTTCATCCTCACTTGCCACATGGATGAACTATCAGTTGCTCTTGGTACGGAGGACATCCTGGCCGTGTTAGGGGATTAGGAGCTAGCATAGGATTCAAGTCTTATTTTGGCCCTACGCAATCTAAAAGAGGTCGTGCAGGAGGTCTTACACAAGAGGAAGTTGAAGCATTAGTAGCACATAATATAAGAGAAATAATGTCTTCATTTTAGCCTACTCAACCTTCTGAACTTATTCAAATTGTGCGTCTCTCAGATGATGAGGTACAAGACCATGCTTCATCTGTAGAAGGTCATGGGAGCACTCTCAATGACCCACCACAACAATCTGCAGTAAGTTTTTGTTCTATATGTTGTGTTATTAGTATGATATATATATATGATTGTATATATATATATATATATATATATATATATAGTTGTAGTAGGTATGTGGTTTACCTCTTTGTATATAACTTATATTATTTCAATTCTAGGTTGGTATGAACTATAAACTTGCAGTGGAGGTTCCAGAGTATAATGTTGTGGCAGCGTGTAAGGTATACAACCTTGGTTGTACATTGCATTGCCAACCAGTTTCTGATGACATTTGTCGTGTGTCCATCCATATTGTGTATGACTGAATGGGGGACAAACCACTACCCATATATAATCCTGAATATAGTACAGTTGAATAAGTAGAGGGTGCTATGGTGGGTTGGCCTAAACACTTGGTTATCAATGAAAAGGTATATATTTGAAATCTACCATGTTTTTCATATTTGACTACATCTATGAACTCGTGTAATATAAGTATGTAATTTAATTAACAGGTTTGTAAACCAAAAAGTAAAAATTCTACTAGTCGTCCTCCTATGCCCAAGCTATCTTTAATTCCCGAAGCTAGATTCGATGAATTGGGAAGCAAATGGAAATGTTTGTGTCGATACTTAACCAACCAAAGCTCGGGATCACATATGTTGGTCAATTTAACAGAAGATGCAACTGGGAGGGACTTTGAGAATTTTATTTTTCTTGATGATTATAAAGATTTGTTCTGGTATGATTGGCTAAATACTTAGATATTAGAAGTATGGATAAGGTAAGGATTCATTAATATAGAAAACACCAATATATATTTTTAGCTTATTTCTAATATATGAAATGATTACAAATGTTTTACAACCATTTATATACCAAGACGACAAACTTTGATATTAGGAATGTTGGATTCTTAGTTCCTTCAATCACTAGTCAAGTGGAGACACACATTGAGGATATAAATGAGTACTTCTGTACTGCATTCAAATAGTTTGCTAGTGTGGGAAGGAAACTATCCTAATTCCTTTTAACATCAAGTAAGTATTATTATTCAATATAATTCTAATATTGCCTAAATTTATAATTCTAATATTTGTTTTCAATATGCATTTTACTCAGATCTAGACATTGGGAACTAGTGGTGGTTGTCCCAAAATTGATGACTTTCTATTATCTTGACCCAATGGGAATAACAACAAGGAGTCACAAACTAAAATTGCCAACTATGGAGTAAGCATAAATTTAGTTTCTACCACATCAATTGTTATGCTTCAACATGATATTTCTTCTTAGAATTTCTATTTTGACAACTATCATAATCAATTAATTGATAGGAATATAAAGGCTTTTCATGAAGGTGTTGGAATAATACCCACCAAATTAACGACATTGACTTTGAAAAATATCAAGGTAACTACTTTGATGGCTTAGTCTTATATATGTACGACTCTTATAGTAATGTATATGTCAACTCTTATATGTCAACCCTTATAGCCTTATCTCAACTCTATTTATAGTAGTTTACTAACACTAAGTATAATTTTTGATTTGTAGTGTCATATACAAAATAATGATTGGGCTTGTGGCTACTATGTAATGAAATATATGCAAGCTATTGTCAAAGGAGCATCAAATGACATTCAGACTATAGATCAAGTAATAAAGAATAACATCATTAATTTACAAGTGATATGTACTCATTTTATAAAATATTAGCATGTGCATTTTCTGTTGCAGATCTTTACACCTCAGCCTTACACACTTGATGAGTTAAATAAATTTTGAGAAGAGTGGTCAAAGGCTTTTCTTAATGAAGTGACTATAGCATTGGATTGAATGCATAACTTCATTTGTGTATGTAATTTTGAAACTCTATCAAGTTTACTTTTGTATCTAACATAAATTTTAATATCATCTTAGACTTGCAATCTATCATTATTGTTAGTATGTGCTATGTATATGGATGTTAGTATGTGCTATGTCTCAACTGAATGAATCTATCTTAGACTTGCATGAATGTTAGTATGTGCTATGTGTTTGAGTATGTCTCAACTGAATATTTTGAATTATTGTTGTTATGAATGTGTGTGGTTTGGAGATTGATACATCAATTCAAAAAAGATTGGACATCAAAGCTACCAAATGGCTTTGGAATGCATTTTCTGGCTTGCATCATTGCATTTGCAAGTCTATTTCTATTGAAAGTTTTGAACTGTGTAAAGCATATTTCTGTTCTGTAGGTTTCTTTTCTGAAGATTTCTGTTCTGCAGAATTTTTCTTTAAAAGAATGTGACTTCTAGGGTCGGTTATTTAAAAAAACCAACCTTAGAGACCTACTGTGTCAGTTTTTTTAAAATAACAGACCTAGTATCTTCAACGCAAACTTATCAGGTACTCACTACCCTGTTGGGTCAGTTTTCTTCAAATAACTGACCTTAGAGATCTCTAGGGTCAGTTTTCATATATAACCGACCTTAGAGATCTCTCGGTCGATGTATTTCTCGATCAAGCAAACTTCTGTTGCTTTATAAGGTCATTTTTTTAGAAATAACCGACCTTAGAAGACCTTTCAAAAGCTTAAGACAGTACATTCTCGGTCAATAATTTTTTTGACCAAAATCCTTCTAGGTCAACATATTTCTCGACCGAGCAAGATTGACCTTACAGGAACTCTGTTTCTTTATAGGGTCGGATTTTTAGGAATAACCGACCTTATAGGCAATGGGATCAGAACGCTCATTTTTTGTACTCTATTGGGTCAGTTTTTTAGAAATAACCAACCTTAGAAGACCTCTAAAAGCTTAAGACAGTACATTCTCGGTCGACAATTTTCTCGACTGAAATCCTTCTCGGTCGAAGTATTTCTCGATTGAGAAAACCTATGTTGCTTTATAGGGTCAGTTTTCTAGCAATAACCAACCTTACAAGACATTTCTAGGGTCGATTTTTTAGGAATAACTAACCTTATAGCCTCTTCTTTCTCGCTTGGGTCAGGTTTTTTATAGCCTCTTGGGTCAGTTTTTACTCTATAAGGTCAGTTTTCTTTGGTAAAAAAAATCGAACCTATAGAGAAAATTCTATAGCGTCGTCCACTTTGGCGTCGGTTAAAAAGTGACGCTACATGCATAAGAAATTGACACTATAAACCATTATTTTAGTAGTGTGTGCACAAGTACATATTTTGGCGGTCGCCATGCCCATAATCAATCGATCGTAGGAGTCAAGACCTCTTGGAGGCCGATAGGAACTGCACCAGGTCAGTGGTCACTGATCTTCAGATTATAGTGGCCATTAGATCGTCTCATATTGGTGACCAAATACCTTGTAATACTTGCAAGTCACCAAACATGGCAATGGTCTTTAGCTTCATCGATCTATGATCACTATCCCAAAAGCAAGTTTGTCGAGACGATCCAAGCGACTGTTGGAAGTGATCAATATCAGCGATCGATGAAATCTTGATGATCACTAAGCTTATGATATCACTGACTGATGAAGGGTTCGAACCCCAATGAATGATGAGTTTTAAGTCAGTTATCAGTGCCAATAAATAGACACCCACTTCATCCATGAAAGGGGTCGTGATGTGTGGGAGACGTCGAAGTGTTGTTGCACTAAAAACCCTCAGGCATCCCATCGTTCTTAGATCTCCATAGATGAAAGTCTAGAGGAGAGAGAGTATCTATGCCATCACCATCATCATAAGCCTATTCTTTGAAAGAAGTACTAGCCGCTTCTCCATTCCTTGTCTAGATCCAAATCCAGTTTTGAAGGAGGAGTGCGCTAGTTTTTCTTCATTTGTGGTCACGATTAGTGTAAACTCTTCTTCTCCTCTAGATCTGTTCATCCACATCATCTACTTCATTCCATTTCGTCATTCTCTCTCATGTCTCACTATACTTGTGAATCCGTAATGCTACTCACTACCTTGAGTGGCTAAATGTCTTATTTGGGTTGGGAGTAGCCGGTGTGTCCTGCCAGATGTGCAAACACTAATCAATTAGATTTGACCAGATGCGCCCTATGAGCTCGGAACACACAAGTATCTTTCAAAATTTATAAGGGACCTACACTGACAACTCACATACATTATAACACTAAACCCGCAAGCACACCAGGTTGTGTCGTAGCATAGGCAGGCAGAAAGTATAGAGTTGATCCATAAGGAGAAAAGGGGGAACTGGAGATAGGTCAGTTTTGGCTAGGTTCCTACTGCAGAGTCTAGGGTTGAAAGGTTTGAAGGTTTGTTTTGTTTATTACACTAAGGGTTTAACAAACCAGCAAATGAAGGGAATCAAACAAGATCAAAACCTAAGTTAACCCTAGATAGTTAATTCTAACGAACAAGAAAAGATAATGCATGCAGGAAGATGAGCAAGCTAGGCTAAAGCAAGTAAGAAGAGGTTTACACTACATTAAGATAGAAAACTAAGAAAAAGACAAATTAAAGACCTAGACTAGAAATATAAAGAAAGAGAAATGCAATAAGATAACTAAGCAAGTAATAACCAAATTAAGCTAACACTAGGTAAGCAAGAAGGCAACTAAAGTTTTAATGCGATAAAGGGAAATGTGGGCTGTTTGGGGGATGCACTTATCAATTAGGTTGATGGTGATGATATGTGAACATAACACTTGCATTCAGATTACCAAACCAAAAAACAAGCTATAAGCCAATAAAATGCCCTAAACTACTAACTAGTCATGGTTAGGATAGGTTGTGTATGGGGTAACTAGTGCCTCACACCTCCTACTACCCTTACAAGGCGTAGTTGGGTCAGGGTTTAGGTGTAATTTAATTATAGTCTAAACAAGTCTAGGTTTCTAGGTTATAGGATCTTCGGGTGATTAGGGGTTGAGGGTAGTAATGGGAGTGGAAGTGAAGTTTTAGTCCTCACATCACCCACATTCTAGCATTGAGAAAGCTCCATGCTAAGAATACTAAATTCATCTAAACTAGATACTTAGATCTCTCAAATAGGGTTAAGGGAATTGATTAGCATGTAGGAAGATGGGTGGCTAGCTAGGTATCCATGAATTGGACCTAGGAGGAAATCCACAAAAATAGCCACATATACACAATTCCCCTAAATTCCTAGGGGATTTCAAGAAAAAAACAACAAGAAATCCTTTAAGAATGATATAGAATAGAACATAATCATTAGCAAATGAAATTACAATGTTCACATATCATTTCCCCCCAACATGGTATCAAAGTAACATTTTGAGCCCCAAGCAAAACACAAAAAGAAAGGAGAAAGAGATAGAAGTAGCCATGGAGATCGGTGTATATGTGATGAACCCATATTCATCATGATTTTTAGTCACCTTTTCGGGACCAATTCGATTCAATACTTTCGATTTCATCTCCTAAATCCCACAAAATGCAAGATTTCCTAACTGAATCAATTATCAAGATTATTAACTAGATTTATATTGATTTTGTGAGGGACTTGATGAGGATCAAACATCAACTAGAACTCACCAAAGATCCTCTCAATCTTGGTCTTGACCAAACAGTTTCACCTATTTGGTCTTGCACAATCATTCTTTACCAAATGGTTTGCCCTAGCGGTGTACCCATTTGGTTTTGACCTCTCAGTCTTTTCCATTCAGTCACACGGTCCTCCACTTGCCACCTACCTAAATGGTCCCCAAGACCATTTGGACCCAAGACCGTTTGGAGTAGAAACTATTTGGAGCCAAGACCATTTGGAGTAGAGATTGATTGGAAGTGAAGACCGATTGAAGCCAAGACCGTTTGGAGTAGAGATCGATTGGAAGCTAAGACTGTTTGGAGTAGAGAATGATTTGAAACCAAGACCGTTTGGAGTAGAGACTGATTGGAAGTGAAGACTAATTGAAGCTAAGACCATTTGGAAGTGAAGACTGATGGGTTGTTGACCATTTGCCCGAGACTATGAGAGCTCAAAACCATTTGGTGGCGCATGGTCCCAAGACCGTTTGGATCTGTTCGGTCTTCAAGACCGTTTGGTCAACGAATGCTCTCAAGACCGTTTGAACGACGATCATTTGCTAAAGATCATATAGCCATAGATCCGCAAGACCGTTTGGATAGAGACTCAAGACCGATCAGAGGAAGAAATTGTTAAAGCCAGAACCGTATGAAATACGAGACCATTTGGCCATCAACTGGTCTCCAAGACCGGTTGGAGGGTACTAATCAAGACCGTTTGGACAGAGAATCAAGACCATTTAAAGATGCTCACAGAGAAAATGTGAGGACCAAACCCAAGCCTATAAATAGGACCACATGGGTCCTCATTTGGGCATCGATCTGGGGGATGCTTCCAGGCTGCCCAAACACAAGGTTCGATCTAGCTCCATCCACGTACATCCATGCCATAGCCACTTCACCTGCTCCTCCTGCTGTAAGCAAGGAAGTCGAGTAGAGAAGGAAGGTGGAGAAGAAGGTCCACCCGGTCTGCCTTGGTGGTTCTTCCTCCTTGTCTAAGATCTACCACGACATGACATAGAAGACCGCATCATCTTCAGTGAGCTGTGACTACCTTCTTCATCATGCTCATGGAAGAATCTTCCCTCACTCTTGTTCTTCTTATTTCTTGCATCATCAACAAGTAGTTCCTTTTCGCTGGGGTGCGGGGACTAGCCCCGCTGCCCATGCAAGCAAGTTCTCTTGTTAAACATTCCATGGCAATGTATATAACGTTTCATTTTGTTGTTAATATTTAATGTTTTAAGATTGGTTACCTACTTACTTTCATCATGTTTTTCCCTATGTTGCGAGAACTTCTATACGTAGGGTAGAATGTAGATTTATGAGGTTGACTTCCAGACTAGAAATAGAATGGGATTCCTTGAGGTAGTAAGTGTATGATTCGTAAGGGGATGAGCCATCTAGCCTACGATGATGCTTTTGTGACCTAAACACCCCTCAGGGAGGGCCACATCCTTAGTTGGATTTTGTATGTTCCTTATTAATCGTTGATGTTTGCCGATGGATTAATCACCTACTTGGTTGTCAATTAGTGTGGTTGACTCCTTGACGAGAACTTCTGATAGGATTCCTTGAGGTCGTAAGTGTGTGATCTGTAAGGGGACAAGCCATCGAGCCTACAGTGACGCTTCTGTGTGCCTAAACATCCCTCAGGGAGGGCCACAACCTTAGTTGGATTATGTATCTTCAGAACCGTAAGTGTATGATCTGGTTGGCGATGAGACATATGATGCCTAAGGGGATGCTTACGTGGACCTAATCATCCCTCTGGGAGGGTTCACAGTAGTTCTATTTGGATAGTTATATCTTGCCTGGATGTTTGATGTTTGGATGTGTTTGCATGTGTAGTGGTGGTGAAACTCGAGACCATCCCAGCGATTCCATATCATTAATCTAGATCCAACTTTAACTCTGCTCTTTACCTTCCTGCAATTAGTTTAATTAGCCTCAAATCAACCAATCGTTCTAAATATTAGTCTTACTGGAGCTAGATTCTACTGATAATGATTCTTAAAAACGTTGTCTCTTGGGATTTAATCCTTAACTATACTGTGATAAGACTCGTCCACTTGCAGGTGGTATTATTGCACAAGGTTTTGGTAAAAGCTCGGGGATCTCAACCCCAAGTGAATTTGTTAGTGCGATAATATTCCATGTCAAATTCTGGCGCCGTTGCCGGGGACGGGATCAGTTAGTCAAATCTAGTTCTTTTAAGGCTAATCTAGGATTTTGATTTTTCTTTTGAGACAATCGATCATTCACTTGAATTTGACTCTACTTCATCAATCTTACTTCAAAAAGATCTTTCCATATCAGGTACCCCCAAAGCATAGTGTATGCACCGTTTGAACAGTCCCAGACTCTCCGCTAGCTTTGATCCAGAGATTGATAGAACGTTTCGCCATCAGAATAGAGAGAAACAAGCAAGAATGGCTTAAGAGGAGGAAATAGCCCGAAGGGTAGCTCAAGCCCTTAATGCACAAAGAGAAAGCTTCATGCAAGAAGCCAGAGCTACAATACAAGAAGAAATACAAGCAGCACAAGCAGCAGCGCAAGCAACAGAACTACAAAAGGATCTTAGGGAGTTCTCAATCCCTAAAGCTGCTGATGTACATCACCCCATACAATCTCCTCCCATCAAAGCCCCCAATTTTGAGATTAGGGAACGTTGGATTACCTTTCTTCAAAATATCCCATTCTATGGTAAACAAGGAGAAGATAGTCAGGAACATCTTCTAAGGTTTATTGATCTACGTGCTATGACAAAGCAAAATGGAGTTTCCGATGATGCCATTAGATTCTGACTCTTCAAATACTCTCTTGCTGATAGAGATATAAGTTGGTACAATTTTTTGCAAAGTGAACCCGTCACCACTTGGGAACAACTCTAGAATGTTTTTCTAGAAAAGTTTTATCCTCCCTCTCTAACCTATGAAATTAGGGGACATATAACAAATTTCACTCAAGTCCCTGGATAAACCCTTGCTGAAGCATGGGATAGATATAAAGAGCTACTTTGCAAGTTCCCACACCATAGAATTCCTAAGAATCAACTCATAGAAATTTTCTATAGGGGTGTCGAGGATGATATCAAAAGATTTTTAGATTCCTCATTTGGAGGAAATTTCATGCGTCAAAGTTATGACAGCGCATGGAGAGTCGTCACCCTTGGAGCTGAAAATCAAGCTAATTGGGGTAGATCTGTAGGTAAAGGAGTTTTGAAAGTAGCTATGGATGAAGCTACTCCTGAGTACAAGTCTATCACTGAAACTCTAAAACTCTCAATGGCCAAGCAAGACCATATTGTATCATCACTTGCTGCATTTAGAAGAGGATGTTCACCCCCTCAACAGTAAGAACAGATTAAGTCAGCCTCTCTATTTTGTGAAGCATGCAAAGGTACTGATCATTCCACTTTAGCATGTAATGTTCTCTATGATGTTGTTCTAAGCAATGCTTATGGCCAAGGAGATAATAGTCAAATGGAAAATATTAATGTGGTCAACACCAACCCTGGTCAAGGATATTCAGGAGCAGAAAACTTGCGACAACTTGGTTCAAACTATCAACAACGAGGCCATCCTAGATTCCAGTATAACCAACAACAAAACTTCGGGAATCAAGGAAATTTGAGAGGCAACTTCCCAAACAGGATCTTCAACAATTATCAGAACAACTCTCAATTCCAGAATCCCAACCAGGCCCCTTTCCCAAATCAACAACAAGGGCAAAAAACCAGACCCATTTCTCTTGATGACAAATTGACGACCATTGAGAAGATGCTACAGTCGCAGCAAACCATGATAGCTAACCAGCAAACCTTGATAGCTAACCAGCAATCACATCAGAAAGCCATTGAATCTCAACTAGCTCAACTTGCAGCTAGCATGAAGCCACCTGTTAGAGCCTTTGTGGGTCAACCGAAGAACAACCCTAAACATCCTAAGAAATTGAAGGTTGTTATGACTCATTCTGGTAATGTATATCCTAACCCTCTTGTCAGGACACCAATGGTTGTCATAGATGAACAAGACAAGGTGAAAAATCAAGTCAACAAGGAACCTGAATCTTTTCTAGAGGAGCAGCCAAGCAATGACAAGTCAGACAAAGAAAATTCTGAGAAACCTGCTATAGAAGAGGAAAAAGCAACACCAGAACCTAATATCGCTATTTACAAGCCTCATATACCTTTTCCAGCTTGTTTAAGGCAAACAAATCTTGATACTCATTTCAAAAAGTTCAAAGAAGCTATGAAGAAGTTTCATGTTGATATACCCTTTCTGGATGCGCTGACTGAGATACCATCTTGGACAAAGTACTTGAAGTCACTTTTCACAAGGAAATATATAACTGAAGAATATGAGACAGTTAACTTAGCAACAACCACTTCTGATATCATCCAGAGCAAGACGCCTAAGAAGCAGAAAGATCCAGGATCCTTTGGGATTTCATGCCATATTGGCGACTCTTCATGTAAGAAAGGATTGGCCGATCTTGGTGCTAGCATCTCTATCATGCCACTTAGCCTTTGTAAAAGGCTAGGGTTTGCTGAGCTTCTCCCAACAGGCATGACCATACAACTTGCAGATAACACCGTGACTCTGCCCTTAGGAATCATTGAGGATGTCCCTGTCAAGGTAGGCAAAGACTCTTATGTTCCTTGTGACTTTGTCATCATGGACATAAAATAAGACACTAGGTATCCTCTTATCTTTGGACGCCCATTCCTCGCCACTGCAAGGGCTCTAATTGATGTTGAGGCAAGAACCTTGCTGCTCAGACTTGGTAAAGAAACTCTCGAATTCAAAGTTTTTGAAAGTATGCAAAGACCAAGCATGCAAGAAGACGTCTACTTGATTGAGTGCATAGAGCATATGACACTATTTATGCAAGAGGATTATGAACAAGACGATCCTTTAGAAGTGGCTCTAACAACCCCATCTATTGATGATTCCATTGATGAACAAATAAAAGATTGTGTTCTCCACCTTGATACCGCTAAAGAAGATCCTGAAGCCAAAATTGAGAAACTCAAAGCTGTGGATGTCACTGAAGAACCATGTGAAAAACCACAAGCTCCTGAAATGAAACCCCTACATGAGGGGTCGAAGTATGTGTTTCTAGATGACCTCAAAGTCTGCCCAATTATCATAAATTCAGACCTAACAGCAGAAAAAGAAGATAAACTCTTGATGGAATTGAAGGAAAGAAGAAAACTATTGGCTACAAGATGAGTAATCTCACTGGGGTCCGTCAAGCACTTTGTATGAACAGAATCCCCATGATGGAAGACCACAAGACTACCATCGAATATCAAAGAAAACTTAATCCTAACATGAAGGAAGTAGTCCGCCCTGAAGTCATTAAACTGCTCACTGCTAGAATCATTTATCCTATATCTGACTCGCCATGGGTAAGTCACGTACATGTTGTCCCGAAAAAGGGTGGAACTACTATAATATGGAATGAAGACAATGAACTCATCCCCACTCAAATAGTCACAGGGTGGAGGATGTGTATTGATTATAGGAAGTTGAACAAAACAATACAAAAGGATCATTTTCCAATGCCTTTTCTTGATCAAGTCTTAGAAAGATTGGATCACCAAGAATATTTTTGTTATCTCGATGGTTACTCTGGATTCTATAAAATTCCTATACATCTAGATGACCAAGAGGAAATGACCTTTACTTTCCCGTTTAGAACATATGCCTTTAGAAGGTGCCGTTCAGACTCTGCAATGCGCCTGCAACTTTCCAACATTGCATGGCAGCTACATTCGCTGGTCTCATTGAAACTATCACAAAATTCTTTATGGATGATTGTTCTGTATATGGAGATTCTTATGACTCGTTCCTAAAGCATCTCTCCCTTGTCCTCAAACGGTGTGAAGAAGCACATCTTGTATTGAATTGGGAGAAGTGTCACATTATGGTAAAGGAAGGCATCATCCTTGGTCATAGAGTCAGCAGTAGAGGTATCGAAGTTGATAGATTGAAAATCGAAGTGATTTCCAAACTTGCTATTCCCACGAATGTAAAATAAGTTCATGCATTCCTAGGTCATGCAGGCTTTTACAGATGATTCATAAAGGATTTCTCTAAGATAACCAAGCTGATGAAAAATTTATTACTAAAGGATGTTGAGTTCCATTTTGACGAAGAATGTGTCAAAAGTTTTAATAACCTAAAATATGCCCTTACAACAACACCCATCATTAGAGCTCCCGACTGGGATCACCCATTTACAATTATGTGTTATTCCAGTGATTATGATGTGGGTGTTGTCTTAGGCCAATGTATAGAAAAGAAACATTATGTGATCTACTATGCATCGAAGACCCTCTATGAAGCACATAGGAATTATGCAACTACCGAGAAAGAACTTCTTGCAGTCGTGTATGCCTTTGACAAGTTCAGATCCTACGTCATTGGCTCAAAAGTCATTGTCTACACAGATCACACAGCTATCCGTTACCTCCTAGTGAAGAAAGACGCTAAACCTAGGTCAACTAGATGGATTCTCCTATTGTAAGAATTTGATCTAGAGATAAGAGATAAAAGGGTACAAAAAATGTTGTAGAAGACCACCTAAGTCGCATCCACACTCTGCAAACTGTGAGGATCCCGATCAACGATTCTCTTCCAGATGACCAACTAATGAAAGTTTCAAAAGCTACCCCTTGGTACTCGGACTATGTGAACTACCTCGTCGTTGGTGTCATCCACCCAGAATGCACCAAGAATATACTGAAGAAATTCATGCATAATGTGAAGCAGTACCAGTGGGATGAGCCGTACCTCTTCAAGCTCTATGTTGATGGTCTTTACAGACATTGTATCGCTAAGGAAGAAGCCCAACTCATTTTAGAGCAATGTCACTCAGGCCCAGTTGGAGGCCATATGAGTTCTAAGAAAACTTCTTTGAAAGTTTTGCAATGTGGTTTTCTTTGGCCAACCATATCCAAAGATTCCTACAATTTTGTTCTATCATGTGACAAATGTCAGAGAATGGGTAACATAACAAAGAGAGATGAGATGCCACTGAAGTTGTGGAAAGAAGTCGAGATATTTGATGTTTGGGGTGTGGACTACATGGGCCCATTCCCATCTTCTCATGGATTTTCCTACATCCTAGTGGTGGTGGACTACATCTCAAAATGGGTAGAAGCCATACCGACCGTCACTAGCGATTCTAAACCCGTCATCAAAATGTTCAAAGATATTATTTTCCCCCGTTTCGGAGTCCCACACACTGTGATATCTGACGGAGGATCTCATTTCTAAGGAAGAAGCTTTGAAGCATTGCTGAGAAAATATGGTGTAACCCACAAAGTAGCCTCACTACCATCCAAAAACAAGTTGACATGTAGAGGTTTCTAACCGTCAACTCAAGGTTATCTTGGAAAAAATAGTAGGCCACAACCGAAAAGATTGGTCAGTGAAAATCAATGACGCGTTGTGGGCCTACCGAACTGCTTACAAAACTCCCCTTGGAACAACACCGTTTCGATTAATATATGGAAAGTCTTACCACCTGCCTGTTGAACTTGAACACAAAGCATGGTGGGCAATAAAACAACTTAATTTTGATATGAAGAAAGTAGGCCAAGCCAGGATTCTGCAAATCCAGGAGCTGGAAGAACTCTGGATGATAGCTTATGAGAATGTACGAATCTATAAAGAACATACAAAACTTTGGCACGACGGGCATCTAAAAATAAAGACATACAAGTGGGAGACTGAGTTCTTCTGTTAGCCTCAAGACTAAGGTTATTCCCAGGAAAACTCCACTCTCGCTGGTCAGGACCTTACTTTGTCAAGAGCATCTCCCCTCATGGTGCTTTCTCTTTATGGAGCAAAATGTTAGGAGAATTCATGGCAAATGGTCAACGTTTAAAGAGATATTTTTCCTCATATGACATAGACACCGAAACAATGCTGGAACTCACCAATCCAACATATCTGTTGTAAAATTGAATGATTCAGTCAAGCCACTGACATAAAACAAAGGCACTTGTCGGGAGGCAACCTGATCAATAAATTTGTTTTTACTTTGAATTTCAAATTAGAATGTTTCTCTAATTTTGTTTTTACCTTTTTTGATAATTTTGCACTAAAATAAAAATCACATCGCGAGATGCTATCTTTAGTTTTTATTCTTGAATTTTTCAGATGGAGAATGCACACTGATTGGAACGCAACCACATCTCGTGGTCCAACTGGAACAATTTTTCCCCTCCATCTTGGATTTAGAGTTTTCTTGGGATGAGCAAATTTCTAAGTTTGGAGTGGAGGGTGGGTGGTATGTACTTTACCTTCCACCCACACTCATTTATCTCTGACATAAAGATTTCACCACCACATTTTTAACCAAAATTTCAAAGAAATTGAACAGATACTTGATGATTTTTGACACTTTTGAATCATTATACCCTCCTGATTCGAAGCAAATCCTCAAAAGGACCACTTTTTTTGAAACTAGACTTTTGATTGAAATCATCATGTGAAGCTTATGAATCCTAACATCATGATCTTTATGCAAAAATGGCAAGTGTCTGTTGAACTGATAAGGATCAAACACGTCGTGCTTCCTAACTGACTAGTGGAACAATATCATGGAATCCCCACCGGATCCTCATCAAGTCATTATTTGAGCAGAATTAGATAAAGAGAACAACCCGGTGCACTGAATTGTAAATCAAGTTGCATTCTGATCTGAACTCTCTTCTACACTTCTTCTATCATCTTCATACCCCTCCATCCATCAAAAAGAAACAAAAATAGCCAAAATAGTGCCAAACCCTAAGTTCGAGGTGGCACACCACCTTTTACTATATCCGCTTCTCCCATACCCCTCGCAAATAAATAGGGGTGTACCACCAAGAAAATATGCTAAAGAGCACATAAAAGGAAATGCAATCTCGAGTCGAATAGAGGAGAGATTCGCACAAAAAAAAATGCAATCAATGAAATTGCAAATAACATAATAAAAATCTTGAGTTGAATAGAGGAGAGATTTAAATCTTCCTTCCATACCACCCTTCACTCCCTTTTCTACCTAAAGGCACAATAAATGCATCCACTACCCTAAAATACACCAGTGTCAGATCAGTTGCACACTTGTTGTTCTGCGGGTATCTCTGGACTCTTATAAAACTCTTTGACATCCTTGTTGTTGAAAAAGGTGAGGAGGAAGTGATGTTGGAAAACAAACTCAGGAACGAAGATATAGTAAGATGTGTTTAGTGGTCTTAGGAAGTTAAGATGCTTAGTCATACTAAGCAGAGGGAAATAATCATGATGGGAAGACGAGGCAATCACACGACTTGAAAGTATTTAGTTGGTGACTGTTTTAGATTTTGTGTTACTCGAGGATGAGCAACGTTTAAGTTCGGGGTATTTTGATGAACGCATATTCATCATGATTTTTAGTCACCTTTTCGGGACCAATTCGATTTAATACTTTTGATTTCATCTCCTAAATATCAAAAAATGCAAGATTTCCTAAATGACGCAATTATCAAGATTATTAACTAGATTTATATTGATTTTGTGCAGGTCTTGATGCATATCAACCATCAACTAGAACTCCCCAAAGATACTCTCAACCTTGGTCTTGACCAACCGATCTTGACCAAACAGTTTTGCCTATTCGGTCTTGGATAATCATTCTTTACCAAATGGTTTACCGTAGCGGTCTACCAATTTGGTTTTGACCTCTCGGTCTTATCCATTCATTCACACGATCCTCCACTTGCCACCTACCCAAACGGTCCCCAAAACCGTTTGGATCGAAGACCGTTTGGAATAGAAACCATTTGGAGCCAAGACCGTTTGGAGTAGAGACCGATTAGAAATGAAGACTGATTGAAGCCAAGACTGTTTGGAGTAGAGACCGATTGGAAGCCAAGACCATTTGGAGTAGAGACCAATTGTAAGTGAAGACCGATTGAAGCCAAGACCATTTGGAAATGAAGATTGATGGGTTGCAGACCATTTTCCTGAGACTATGAGAGCTCAAAACCGTTTGGCGGCGCATGGTCCCAAGACCGTTTGGATCTGTTTGGTCTTCAAGACCATTAGGTCAACAGATACTCTCAAGACCATTTGAACGACAATCGTTTTCTGAAGACCGTATAGTCATAGATCTCCAAGACCGTTTGGACAGAGACTCAAGACCGATCAGAGGAAGAAACCATTAAAGCCAGAACCGTATGAAATATGAGATTGTTTGGCCATCAACCAGTCTCCAAGACCGGTTGGAGGGTACTACTAAAGACCATTTGGACAAAGATTCAAGACCATTTAAAGAACTTCACAACAAAAATGTGAGGACCAAACCCAAGCCTATAAATAGGACCACAAGGGTCCTCATTTGGGCATCAATCTGGGGGACACCGCCAGGCTGCCCAAACACAAGGTTTGATCTAGCTCCATCCGTGTACATCCACACCATAGCCACTTCACCTGCTCCTCCTACTGTGAGCAAGGAAGTCGAGTAGAGAAGGAAGGTGGAGAAGAAGGTCCGCCCGGTCTGCCTTGGTGGTTCTTCCTCCTCATCCAAGATCTACCCCAACACGACGTAGAAGACCCCATCATCTTCACCGAGCTGCGACTACCTACTTCATCATGCTCATGGATGAATCTTCCCTCTCTCTTGTTCTTCTTGTTTCTTGCATCATGAGAGAGTAGTTCCTTTTCGCTAGGGTGCAGGGACTAGCCCCGCTGCCCAAACAAGCATGTTCTCTTGTTAAACATTCCATGGCAACGTATATAACTTTTCATTTCATTGTTAATCGTTAATGTTTGAAGATTGGCTACCTGCTTGCTTTCATCTTGTTTTTCCCTATGTTCCGAGAACTTCTATACGTAGGGTAGAATGTCGATTTATGAGGTTGACTCCTAGACTAGAAATAGAATGTGATTCCATGAGGTAGTAAGTGTATGATCCGTAAGGGAATGAGCCATCAAGCCTACGGTGACGCTTCTGTGGCCTAAACATCCCTCAGGGAGGGCCACAACCTTCGTTGGATTTTGTATCCTCCTTGCTAATCGTTGATGTTTGCCTATGGATTAATCACCTACTTGCTTGTCGATTAGCGCGGTTGACTCCTTGATGAGAACTTTTGATAGGATTCCTTGAGGTCATAAGTGTGTGATCCGTGAGGGGACAAGCCATCTAGCCTACGGTGATGCTTCTGTGTGCCTAAACATCCCTCAGGGAGGGCCACAACCTTAGTTAGATTATGTATCTTCAGAATCGTAAGTGTATGTTCTGGATGGCGACAAGACATCTGATGCCTAAGGGGATGCTTACGCGGACCTAAACATCCCTCAGGGAGGGTTCGCAGCAGTTCTATTTGGATAGTTATATCTTTCCTGGATGTTTGATGTTTGGATATGTTTGCATGTGTAGTGGTGGTGAAACCTGGGACCATCCCAGCGATTCCATATCATTAATCTAGATCCAACTTTAATTCTGCTCTTTACCTTCCTGCAATTAGTTTAATTAGCCTCAAATCAGCCAATCATTCTAAATATTAGTCTTACTTGAGCTAGATTCGAATGATAACAATTCTTAAAAATGTTGTCTCTTGGGATTCGATCCTTAACTATACTGCGATAAGACCCCTCTGCTTGCTGGTGGTATTATTGCACAAGGTTTTGGTAAAAGCTCGGGGATCTCAACCCTAATTGAATTTGTTAGTGCGATAATATTCTACATCAATATGGAAGACTCCTATTCTCCACCAGCTGCAAGGTCATCCTCCCTCCTCATCCAAGGAGAAAGGGCATAGAAGGAAGGTGGAAAGTGGCCAAAACACCAATAAACTGGTGCTTTGGTGGTGGAAATGGAGTGCAATGGAGGTGGAGATGAAGTGGAATGTTGAAGGGGAGAAAATGGGTTTCTAACCTTGTGCCCCATTCGTCACCTATGCATATATAGGTGGTGGGGAAGTACTAGGTCAAGTGGGGGGTAACATAGGAAATGCATTGGAAAAAATGTATGTAACATGCCTATGGTGTTCACCACAGCCGAGGTGGGTAGGAGTGAGCACGGTCATGGTGGAGTGGAACGACCAATGTGAAAATTGTGAAAAATCATAGTAACATTTGGGGTTTTGGACTGACAGTGGCACTTCCTCGTGGTCACGAAGACTGTGGTGAGGAAAGGGTAGCAAAACCTTGGTGGTCCATATGGCCTGGTGGCTTGAAGAATTGATGCTCGTTCGCTGAGGAATGACCGTGTTGGTTGAATTGCTACATGTCCATACTGCATGGAACGAACGTTCAGGGTCTTGGTGGCACAACCATTCTATGTGACATGACCATTCTACTGATTGGTTCTTCAATGCTTCTTCTATTGATTTTGAGTGAGCTAGCATGACCGTTCCGTGAAACCACGACCATGTTGCTATCTGTATCAACACTTTGAGCTTGTACTTGGTTCATTCTTGGACATCTTTGCTTTAATTGATCTTTGGCCACTAGGTGTAGGTTGAGGGAGTCTTGGACTTCTATTTGGACCCCTCCAAGGGTAAAGAAACCCTAGGATCTCTCTTCCTCTCTCTCTCTTCCATCCATGCATGGTCCAAATACCTAAAAACATGCAAATAATGTAAGTGCATTTTATACAAATATGCATATAAGGGGAAATAACATGTAATATATTAGGCACATATGTGATTGAAATGCAATATGACACAAGATGGAGCCCTAAAATAGGGCCGCATCACCACCCCAAACATAAAACATACTTGTCCTCAAGTATGCTCCAACTCAATCTCTCTACAATTTTTCCACAATTATGAAATTACAAATGCAATGAAAACTATGAATATTGACTAGATGGGCTCAAAGATGACTAGGTACATGCATTCCACCTCTCTTATATCCTCTTTCAAAAATCAATCATGACTAAAGAATTGAGCATGCAAACTTCAAATATAGAGCGTAGAAAACACAATCAATCCATATGGCTCTCCTATCACTCTAGGTAAACCGTTTCATGGTGGACAAGGTAAAAAATGACTAATTTTGCTTTTTTACATTCATGCATTCAATATCATATGTCCATCAATACTAAGTAACCCACGTGGATGCAAAAAAGGGCAAAATGAGCAAGGTTTGATGTTTCTAAGCTCCATGGGCATGTAAAAGGAAGAAAGGGTTGTGGTAAGAGTTTGGAGTGCTTTTAGAGACTCATCTTTTCTTTATTTAGATGCTCTTATATAGGAGCATCTTTTCTTTTCTTTTTGCATTTTTTTTCTTTGCGCTTTGTGTGGATACAACACATGGTGATGGATTGAAGTGGGGGGCATGGATATGGCCACCCCAAATTTTGGAGGTGGCCAAGGCTGAATGTGTGCACTTTGCATCCTTTCATGAGGTGGACGGGTAGAAGATGGTAGAAGAAAAGTGTGTCAATGAGGGGTTACTAGTATTCATTTCAATATGAGATCTCCTGCATGAAATCTACTCCAACAATTTCATAAAGTAATGACACACCACATGAATGAGCAATATTGAAACCACATTTCTATTATGAGATTCTACAACACTCTAAGTGTTTATGGCTTGCTTCAATCACAATTGAACCAAACAATTCACAAGCATAAGAGAGGTGAGGCGCATGTAAAAAGTCAATCATTGATACCATTTAGCAATAAACCATGATAATTCACTTGCATTTGTCAAAGTTCATCATTTTCAATCCAAAAAGTAGAAATTGGGTCGAAACACACTTTTTAGGCACGAAGTTCTAAACTTGGGAAAATTTTGCAAAAATGGTGCCAAATTTCCTTCAATCACATCAAAGCCTTCATTATGGAACATAAAGAAGGAAACAAGCAAATCCTAGCTAAAACATGCAAAAATTACAAAAATCTACATGATATGCAATGCATGGTAGAAAGGGAAATTTTTTGAAAATTATGCAAAAATTGCAAGAAAGTGAACTACATAGCATGCAAGTATGAAAAGCAAGTAAAATCTAATCTAAATAGCAAGAGCAATTAAACAAAAGTAAATGGTAGGTAAAATGCAAAAAGAGTGAAATGAAAAATAGGGCATATCACCCTACCACCCCAACCTTTTGAATCATGTTGTCCAAAGCATGACACTATAGTCCAGGTGTGATAGGGTAGATGATAACTATGGTGGCTCTGGTGGTGCTCCTCTCTGTGGTGGAGGATGATGGTAGTAGCTACCCCAGTAGTCCACCTGTGAAGGTGGGTAGGAATCTCGATATGCAAACAATGCACCCCACCAATCTTCCCCCAATTAGGGGTTCCTCTGGGTGTGGGCATGCTGGAAGCGATACATGTGGTTGATCAGATGGGGTATCTATTGATGATCCAACCACAATGCATCCTGTATGCACTGAAATCCTTCATGTGCCCTCGGAATGCATTCCTTTGTACTCTTAATACCCTCTAGCTGTCCATGTATAGTCGACATGTCATATGCATTCACTGAGGGATGTTGTGGCTGATGCGTCATCTCGACCTCTCGTCACCTCACCCTATGTGCCTCTCTCTCCTTAGTTGTCCTCCTCCTCTCAGTGGCTACCTAAAACTCTCCTAGTTTCTCGACCAAATCTCTGGGCTGCTACTGCCATGTGTCCCTAGGATCCTCCCCTTTCCACCTCCTCATGATATTCAAAAAGTTTGGAGATGGACCACACTCCTCTAGGAGAGGTGTAGCATGGTAGGAGGCTCTAGTGAAACTCCTGCATAAGGAGGGTTGACCTGGTAAAAGATCTTCTAATAAATCACTAAAATCATGGATGAGTGAATCAAGTAGTGCAGTTCCATGAGCTTCCCTCCTTCTATCTTGGTGTAGCTAAACACATCATGATCTAGGGCCAAATAAATTGAAGTTACAATCCCTCCCATGATAAAAGGGTTCTTTCTCTTAGATGGGACTATCTTCATATGATCAATGATGGGAGATCCCCAATTTACATGCTTGCTCTGCACCATCCAACCCAACACAAAGAGGTCTTTCTTTGTACAACTGCTTTAATTCTCAGATTGGGCAAAAATGGTGTTTGCTAAGACCTTCTGAATGTATCTCAACACGAGATTATGAACCAAACTTGTCTTTGATTTTCCCGCTATAAAGTTGCTTTTCCCTGTAAGCCTCGTTCACATGGCTATGTAGCTCACATTGGTATCTTTGTCTATGATCCATTGATCAAGTAGGGATTCTACCTCAGGGTTAGGAGCAAACATGCTATTGAGAAAGGATGCAGTGACTAGGTAAGTTCAATTTCCCAATGTGACACTAATGGCATCCTATGAGACCTTCTCTAAGGTTGCACAGAACTACTGTGTAAGCTCAATATAAGTCTCCTGGATTGTGGTCAACACCTCATATAACCAGTTGGTTTCAAGATATCCTACAAAAATCAAAGATGCCCAAAGTCTCCTTTGTCTCCTAACAAGTGTAGCAAGTGGCAATCACTCCACGTGTCAGGAACTTCAGGTGGTTTGGCTTCTTCATCTTCCTACTTTTCACTTCAGGTATTTCTTCTTGCTTCTCATTAGGTGCATTCTCTTGTGGCACATTCTGCAATAACCTCATCCTCACCATCCTTGAGTAGTTTCCTTCATGCTCAAGGCTGAGGATGTGTCTATAGTGTCGTGAATGTTGAATGATGTGTGTCTGAAACTAATGGCCGAGCTAAGTAAATAGAGGGATGAGATGACAAGGGTGATGGTGGTGTTGATCTAGATGATGATGGTGTTCCCAGCTGTGGTTGTAGGGAAACCTCCTCTACAATTGCATTTACCAACACATTTAACTCCTCCATTGACAAACATGTTCCACTAAAATAGGAGGTAGACGGTGGCAGTGGAGGGGCAAGGGATGTCGACAGGGCTGAAGTAGAGGCATTCTTGGACCGAAGACCGTAGGAAATGTCCCCCCTTGTCTTGGATACCACTTTCTTATTGATCTTCTTCATTTGGAATTGGTATTAGTGGAGAAATAAGGGATTTCTAAATTTCTCTGAAGAATGGGGCTGTTGGGGCCAAATGGAGAGAAGATGTGGATTTGGTGGATGAAAGTGGGTGGAATCTGGAGGTTAAGGTAGTGGAAATGGTGGAGGAATGATTGGAGATGGATTGGGAGTGAGTTGGTGGAGAATCAGAGGAGGAAGAGGGATGGAGGATGGTAGCACAAGTGTTAGGCATGAGGAACGACCGTTATGTCGTGAATAAATGAAATGAATAAGTGAAAATGAACTACTAGAATCGGGGTTAAGTGGATGGGGTCGAGATGCAGCACGACCATGCTACATGACATAACTATGTGGCTCGCTTGATAAACAATTTTTCTACTCCACACAGCCTGTTCTGACTTGATATCTACATGGCCGTACAGAATCTTTTCTTTACTTCTCAAATTTTCTTGATTCTCCAATTGATTTGAGCATATGCATACAACCATTTGATGTGGTTTTTACTGCACTAACAAATCCACTTAGGGCTGAAATCCCTATTTTTTTACCAAAACCTTGTGCAATAGTACCACCTGTAACTAGACGGGTCTTATCGCAATATAGTTAAGGATCGAATCCCAAGGGAAAATGTTTTTAAGAATCTTTCTAGTTGTATCTAGTTCAATCAAGACTTATATTTAGAACAAGGGTTGATTTGGGTTTATTTAAACTAATTGCAGGGAAGGTAAAAGAGCGGGATTAAAACTGAGTTTAGATGAATGTGTGAATATCTAGGGTGGAATTGGGTTTTACCACCACTACACATGCAAACACATCCAAAACACATCCAAGAAAGATGCAACTATCCAAATGGACTTGCAAACCATCCATTAGGAAATAGAGTTTGTATAAACATCTCCATGGGCTTGATGTCTCATTACCCACAGATCACACATTTACTACTCTGGAGATATCCCTTCAAAAGTTCTCATCCAGACATCAACCATGTTAATCGATATTCAAATCCTAAGTATTGAAGTTCTCGCAACAAAGGAATATAATAGATCATGCAAGGCAGGTGATCAATCCACAAAGCATGCATGAAATGATTAACAATGAAATGGAAGGTTATATACAAATCATGAAATGTTATAAAATGGACAAGTAATCGTGGGTGTGGGGGGGATATTCCTCGCACCCCAGCAAAATGGACTACTCGCTCCTCATGATAGAAACAAAAAGAACAAGAGAGAGGGAAGATTCTACCATGGTCATGGTGAAGAAGATGGTCGTGGCTCGGTGAAGAAATGGTCTTCTACACAATGGCGGGGTGGATCTAGATGAGGAGGGAAAGAACACCAAGATGGATGAGGATGATCTTCTCTCTCCTTCTTCCTTCTCTTATTGTGCTCTTGCTCATAGGAGATGGAGCAGTAGATGGTTGATGGATGAAGGTGCTACAGATCTGAAATCCCCACTTTCATGGCTTGGAGATAGATCTTGATGGAGCGGAGATGGTGGAGTAGCAAGGACACTATGGAGGTAGTCTTTGACGGTGGAGATCATTTTCCTTGGTTGGGCATAGAGTGGAAGCCTGTCAGCGTGGATGGAGTGGAAGTTGTGCCTCAAATGAAGGAGGGGGTCGTCTATTTATAGGTGCAGATCTAGAGAGCACTGACTTAACTACCACTATTGTGGTCTTTAGTAACAGTCTCGATACTCCTCGACACGACTATGCTAAGGTGCGCCTGACCGTGCTGGGGGCCGCAGTCGTGAGGTGTTGCGTCGCGATCGAGGTGTTGTGTTGTGGTCATGGTGGGGTCTTCATGGGCGTGGTCACGGTAGGGTACCATGGTCGCGCAACCTTGGCCTCATCCCGACCATGCCAAGTTGGGCCCGATCGTGCTGAGTGTTGGTCGATACGTCATCTTGGCTGTGGTCGCGACATTGTCTTCTTGGCCACGATTACAACATTCTTCTTGGTCACGGTCGTAAAATCATGGAACAAACCCACCCTTGTGGTGGGGGTATTTCTAAGGGTCAATGGGACTACATTGATGAATCCTCTAATTGATGGGGATGCTTTCTGATGAAGGAACCCACCATTAAAAATAGGGTCCAAATTATCGAAACTTTCTTGGAGATGAATGGATTTGACCACCATCTCCTACACTGGTGCACATAGTGTGAAACTTAATCCTATAATGGCGATGAATGGATTTGATCAAAACTCGAAATAATCATCTGAAATTGAGGAAAATTGTATATTCGCAGATTCAAGGGGTATATGAGAGCCTTCAGTGCAAAATTGGGAGCAAAATGGCGACTAAACTAAGATGAATATGCATTCATCACCATTCCATGATACCACGACTGTGGTGAGTACTATAGCAGGTGTTCCACACTTGAACTTCATTAAAACATCAAATCTTTGATCCAAAGTGAGTTTTCATGAATCTTTTGTCTAAATTCATCTATTTGTCTTCATTTCACCACTGATTTCACCTACACATCTTAAAACTAAACAAAAACAAAAAAAGTGTGTGTGTATTTTCTTGGAAAAGTGTAAAATAACCAAAAAGTATCAAAATTGAGAGTTTGGGTTTAAATTTCCCCAAACCTAGGTGGTTGGCCTCCCACAAGCGGTGAGTTTCATGCCTTCAACTGAGCTTCCTGAAGATTCTTACATCATTCATCCATTTGGAATTCGCCAAAGTCCACTCATGCAATAAATGCAACTCTCACTTGCATTCACCCTTAGTTCCTCATCTCTTTGGTCACAAAGGCTATTGTCACGCCCCAATCTCACATTAACCACAAACCACGAAATTAGGACGCGACAGGATGAGATTTACACATAAGCCAATCACTCTTCACTTTTTAAAACTTTTTAAAGAGATTAATAGTATAATCTGATTTATGCTGTAAATTGAAACTAAACAAACTGCGGAAGCATCTTTATAAACTGACTAGCAATATAAATAGAGTCTACAACATTTTACATTGTTTGACATAAATAAAGCATAACAGTTAATTTACATCTTTGTACACATTCTCTCTCTCACTCACACCTTGTCCCGAAGATCGAGGGGAATGGACTAAGAGACCTCTAACTACTAACTACGAACCTTCTATCGACTAGGCGTAAGGATAAATCGATCCTTCTGATATCCTGCTGTTGATGATAACCTGAAAATGTTTTGAGTAGAGGTATGAGCCTACTCGCTCAGTGAATAGTATTTCACTTAGCTATCACTAAACAACTCATCAGGTTTATAAATTGAAATTAATCATAAATGTAGAACTAAGCAAGGCAGTTCTAAATACATAGCAGATATACAGATAATAATCACATTTCTATGTATCAACAGGTATTTCAGGTAAATGAACAGATATATAAATTTACTATGATCCTTTATGATTACTTATTCATATTATTATTATTATGCCCTAATCATATGCAGTGTACTCTGCATATGAAGATCCGTAGCAAGTTCATGCTACGATCCCACCGTACAAGACTTAGCGACACACCCGAGAAAATGCTAAGTCTGACGCCAGCCCTGTTCTGCTACAGGACCCCAGGCTCCACGGCCTCAATGCACAACCACGTGTGCTGCACAACCACGTGTGCTCCAGACTCCTCCTGACAAACCTGAGTACACAGGCGGAGAGTCTCACTGGGTTACCTCCGTGACACAAGCACGAATGATGTTGAATAACCCCCATTTTCCTCCAGTGCCACCGTGACTCCGCACGCGTTGTTGTTGGACACTGCCTCTCTGTCCTCGTGTCTCCATGACTCCGCACGGATAATGTTGCAACACGAGTTTCACCCCTAAGAAGTAGATCTATCAAAGGGGTTCTACGGTGTTAGGGCACCTAAGTCTATTAACTGATTAACATATAACCATTTAAACAGGAAAATCACATCTACTGATTTCATATCAGATCACAATACACTGTCATTCTAAACTGACAGAGAAATATATTTTAAATCCTTGTAATTTCTGAGAAATTCTCATACCATGCATTCAGACAAATTAGAAATGCATAAATAACCCAACTTATTTCAATTTGGCACATACATAGTGAATTCATGTAATTGAACATCTTATTGCACTGATAAGAGTAATTAACTTCTCAAATAAGAAATCATCCGTAGTATTTATCTATTATCTAGAATTTCTCGAAGAACATGCACATGAACTCTAATCCTGGTTTGTGCATCACATAATTCAATTAAGAGCTGCTTACGTATCATAACATGAATTATTATTAATAATTAGAAATTTCTACTGATATCCTTGAGAAGCGTGTCAATTTGAGAAAATATTAATCTATTCGCATTAGACATAACCAAGAGCGTGCATCTAGGGTTTCTTTGATATTTTTCACCTCGTCGTCATTTCTTTGAAATCATGCTCAATTAATTTATTAAAAATCATACAACCCGAGTTTATTCCCAAACTATCTAGTTTCTGGTCGTGTGCTACTGGTTGACATTTAGTCGAACAAGTTGAGTTTCAATAAATCATTCAATTTTACTAATTTACCTCGCGCATATTAATCAACTAACTAATGTCGAGCAGAAATTAATAATTGAAACGCGCAACCTAAAAATCAAGTGGTGCCGGCACTGCCCGGCACCCGGGTACACGATGTTACCCGCAACTAATGTCGATTCAACCAAAACATCCTGTTTTGAGTTAAAAGTGATAAATGAGTGAGATCCTACTCACCGGGGTTCGAAATGTCTGGATTCGTCCAGCAATGCGTCCAGGGCCGGATTCGAGGCATTTGTTGGGTCTTCTACAACCTTGGATTTACTCAGGAACAACCTGCTTCACGTACAGGTTGAAGGAGGAACTTGGCTACATGCTCAATCATGGTTGTTTGACTACATATTCGTGATCTGGACCATGGCCGAGTTCATTGGCGATGTTTGGTGGTGCTTCCTGGGCAGAACTGTCCCTGGCCGGACCTATTGCAAGCAAGCAGCCATTTTCTCATGTACAGGTTAGACACAAGCTCATCTAGGAGCTAAATCAAAGATGGGGCTGCGAATTTGTACCTAGGCTTCAGGGTGGGACTCAAGGCGATCGATTCGAAGTGTTTCCACACCAATCAGACTCCTTGCGAGCTCCTTGCTGGGCACGCAGCAGTAGCTACGGCTGGCCGGCGCAGCACCTGCAAGGGGGTGCCGCCCTAGCTTGGTCAGGCATAGATGGAGCAAGGTAGGCGATGAGGAGGTGGCGGAGGAGCAAGGCGCTTCTGAATTGGCCCTTCTCGAGCCCTAAATGGCCGCCATCCCACGCTGATGCTCGCCTTCTGGTCGACCTACTACTGGCCACGGCTCTGCTCTGCAGGTCGGGCGCTGCTAGGGCCGCAGGTGGCTAGGAGTGCCGCTAGGGCGAACTAGAGGAAGAAGAAAGGAAAGGAAAGGTGGCGCCCTGGCTGGTCGGAGGTGAAGGACCGCGAAAATCGCCCCTCAATCGCCCCTGCTCCCTCTTTCTCTCCGTTGCTCTGTCGGCCACTGCCGTTTCCCTGTTCTATCGGGCGAAAGAAGAAGAAGAAGAGAAGGGTCGGTTCGCGGAGGGGCCGGGATGCAAAATGCCCAATCGTTTTCGGTAATTACAACTAGCTCCCTGAACACTCAAATGCCCATATCTTTTAACTCGGAAGTCGGTTTCGGGTGATTTTTCTTGCAACGGTTTAAGCACAGAATCCTCTATCATCCCAGGGCATAAAATCATGTTAACTAGCTTGTCACATCAGGTCAAAACACTTAATTGCAACATTGGGTATTCAACTCAACCTAATTAACTAATTAATCAACATTAATATCATTAGTCGCCTCAGGTGATTCAAACTCAACTATTGATTCATATATTAACTTATTCTGATTATCCATGATATTTAATTTGATACTCAACACTAATTGCGGTGTTTTACGTAATTCGAGGTATTTATCGACTAAGCAAGGAGTGGGTCATAACAGCTATCATCAATTCTCTCATCTGGATCTCCTTCTCTCATATGAGTAGTCAGACTCTTAAAGTGACCATGTCCAATAACCTCATCTCAGGTTCACCGGGTTGGGGTCTTGTACATGTTGATGCTTATCTTCATGTTCATGAAAGAGACTGTCATTATGCCACTATGTACATGTATCTCGACATTATTGTAGATAGGAATGGCCTTCCTAAGATAATGGGAATTTTCCTATCATATGGATCCATGTCAAGAACAATGAAATCAGTCGAGAATATTATGCCCATTTCCTTATCTATCATCACCAAAATATCATCCACTTTTCCTCTAGGCACATTGATTAAGCGATCCACAAATGGGAGAGTGCAATGAACCAGTTTCAGCTAGACTAAGCCCAACTCCACATAGACACTATATGGCATCAAATTCATACTAGATCTCAAATCAATTAGGGATTTGTTTATGCAATGTCCTCCTATGTAGCTTGGTATGAGTGGGGATCCTAGGTCTTTCCACTTTGGGGAAAGTGAGTGTTGGATGATAGAGCTCACTTGTTTAGTCAACTTGAATGTCTTTGGCATTCTCCCTGTTGACCTCCTCTTCATAGTACATATGTTCTTGAGAAACTTGGCATAACATGGGAACTACTTGATAACATCCAATAATGGAATGTTGACCTTCACTTGGACAAATACCTCAAGAATGTCAACATTGTTCTTTTGCCTCCTCCTTACTTCTAGCGGCTCGTCTAATACGTCATGAATGGTGGCTCACTAGATTTTTCCCTACTTGCATCAACATGTTGCTCTTGGGGAATTCCATGAAGTGGAACACTAGGGATGGTGGAACCTACAAATGGAGTGTGGGGTGGAGCACATGGTATCACATTCTCAACAAGAGGGTTCATAGAATCATCTTCGGCAATCTCAATCACAATATCACTACTTCGCTACCTTTGCTTTATTTTATCAACCTTTCGTTGACTCGAGGGCCGCTCAAGAGATTTTCTACTTCTTAGAACTATAACAACACTTCCTTTCTCATGGAGGATAGGGGGATCTAGTTGTGGTTGTAAAGGAGGTGGAGGTGATACTTGGTATTTAAATTGAGGTGGAGGAGAAAATTAAGGTCAAAAGGTGAATTGATGGAAATTTGTGGTGATTGAGGGGGGAGGAGGTGTATAAGGTTTGGGATTGCCTTGGAAGTGGTATATGGGTTGCACTTTCATAGGAGGTGGACTATAGAGAACTTGAGTGGAATTCATATGTCTTCTTGATTCATTGAAACTCATTATGGGCTTTGAAGGCAATTTTACCTCTTGGAGAGGGAGTATGGAGGATAGTTGTTCTATTCTTTCCTCAAGCCTTGCAACATTCTTTTGGACATCATCAAAGACTTTTTACCTAGAGAGAACTTCCTCCTCAAACCTCGAGTTATATCTTGGATTTTTTTATGTGGGTAGCTATAGGAGTGAGGTACCTTCTTTCCTTCATCAAAGGAACTAACATAATTCAATGGATGGCAAGGATCATTTTTCATTTGGTTCTTCATGAAACTCACCATGTCGTGAAGAATCTTCATCACTTGTGGGCTTGAGTCACTATGAACTAGAGATGTCACACTAAAGGGGCGATCACCACAATTCATGTAAAGACCCAATGTCTCTACTATAAACATGATAAACAAAAACACCAAAAGTATGGCAGCGGAAGAATTAAATCTTGACTTCATTCAAAAAGTATAAAGAGTACATTATAAAATTTCCCCAAATGGGAGTACAACTTTATACAAGCAACTACAAGGATCTAGGTAGAGGAAGACTTAACTAATACAACATTGTCTCCAAACAAACCACTTAAAACATAAAAGCAACTATGATCATATACTATATGTTCTTCATCTTTCTTGTCCTAAGCCTTGGGTTCACCAAGCTTCCATGCGCACTCTGATCCCTAACCTGGATGGTTGGGGTCATCCAGCAAGAGAGAGATAAAAGGTATGTGTCAAAAAGAAAGTATAGGACAAGGAATAATCAACAACATTGCATAATAAAGGATTCTCCATGTTACAAGAGTTTGGGAGAATAAGATAGATATTCAAATAAGAATAAGAGAACTGCCATATACAATCACCACAATAATAAATCGCAAGCATGAATATATTAAGACACAAACTCATCTCAATGTAGGGTGAGGCACCTACCGGACCTCAACCAGGAGGAGAGGGGAAATAACATCCCAAACCTCAAAAATATATAAATTGGCAGGGGGACTAAAACCCCAGTGCCTGGCAGGGGGACTAAAACCCCAGTGCCCTGTGGGTGGTTTGTACTCATGTACACTACATTGTCATTTGGCCTAAAATACATCATGCTTAAATAGCCACTTGGCAGTATAGTGAAAAGTAACAAGATAGCATAGGGAATAAAACCCAAATAAACAAATAACAAGACCATCATAGGTCACAACCATATCCAAGAGTTCCAAGAATAGTCAACGAGCATCAACATTATACAATGTTCCAAATAATTCCAAAAGAATGAGCCACATAGGCAACAACAAGATTAAATCATTTCCAAGTAAAGGAGGCAACATATAGCAAGTTTAACATGATCCAAATGAATGAGCCACAATGGCATTAGAAGCATAAAATAAGTAAAGAGCCAATAAATGCAATTAGAGGGATAATCAGGCTAGCACAATAATGAGTGGGGTTGGATAAAAGCCCAACTGAGAGTAGGTGTATTGCACATTATCATCATAGTTAAGTTCCACAATTAAAATAGGATCCACATACTAAATTAGGCTACACATACACAATAGGGTACACATACTGAAATAGGGCTCACATACATAATAGGTTGCACATACATAGGGGCCACATACCTTAGATATATACATTACCATCATATCCATCAAACAGATAGTATCACCATCCCATTATATCCTAGTTATAAACATAACACAAGTATTAATATATATAAAGACATAATGTATAGGAAAAACCCTAATTTTACAAAACCACGATTTAGAGTTCAAAACCAAGTCCAAACGATTACTCATAATCTCCTGATTAAGATAACATATTTTATTATATAAAACAAAGTTAAAATGAATTAATTATGTATTTTAAAACATTTAACATACTAAAAATGCCAATCAAAGCAAACTTCGGAAAACCCTTGAGAATCTGGTCTCAAAAACCACAGAAACAGATTTTACATTAAAAATCCTTTCCATCGACTATTTATTCATATTTTTCTGATAAAGGATCGATTTACTATGAATTAAGTAAGTCAAGCCAATCAGAAATTAGGAAAAAGCCACGTAGGCAAAAATAAAAATAAAAATAAAACCAAGAGGCGCCAAGTGGCCGGACCCACGCTGACATGGGCCAATCAGCTTTGGCCAAGTTAGCCGGTCCAGGCTCGCTGGGCCTCGGTCAAAGGCGGATGATCAGGGAGGCAAATGACCAATTTGCCCCTGCTCGTCAAAACCCAACAATTAAAACGAAGAGGGCATTTTGGTCATTTGGACTTATGCATATCATCGTTGCCGAGAAATGGGGAGAGATGACTTTACAATTATACGCTTGGATGATAAGGCATCGCCCTCACAGGGGCATGACCCCGGGCGTCTTTACACAGCCAGGCTTCTTCAGCCTTGGCCATGGCGATGGAGTAGCCTACTGGAGCTTGGGCTCCATTGCTCCAGCTCGCAACCCGGCTTTTGGGAATGACCAGCTCTAGCGGATGAGCCGACCATCTACGTCGTTCACAGGCGAAGGCAACAGAACAATCACGAGGACTCGCAGGTCCAGAAAGCTCCGGGAGACAGGGAGTGAAGCAGGAGAATAGAGGAAAGGAAATCCGGGGTCAAAACGGTGAGAAAAGCTTCGTATGAAGATCCCATCGTGATCGTGGAGTCGAGGCGAAACAAGGGAAAGCGTTGGTGAGAGCGGAGAAGCAGCCCAGCTCAGAAATGCTAGGCGCCGCCGGAGGCCAGATCTGAGCTATAGGACCGAGAAAACCGATGCTTCGCGGGGTAGACGGATGTTACAAAATGAGAGGGAGAGGGCCAAGGATGCTCACCGCACGACGAATTGAGCCAAAGCGTCGTATATACCCAGGGTGGAGTTGCCGCCGCCGGAGGTGAGCCGCGAGGAGGTCATGGGTCATGAGGGCACTAGAAGCCCAATTCGATGGAGAGAAACAGTATGCGGTGAAATAGGAAGCCTTTGGTTGCCTTATATAGGCTAGTCGATATCTCTAGGTCCATCTGTGACACCAAGGCGGAGAGAAGGAAGAAATGCAATTTAGGCATTTTGCTTACTGAGCGAGAGAGAAGATGAGCTAGGGCTCATTCAATTCGTCGTCGAGAGCCAAACTCAACGGAAAAGGAATCGTGCGAGAAGGTGGTCAGATGAGGGAGAAAGAGATCGGGCGCCGATCTGCTGTGAAACGGCCGGCCAGCTGGAGGAAGAAGACGCTATCGAGGCCGTTAGATCAAATCGAGATCAAATAACAACCGTTAGATGGCGCGCTGAAGGTGAAAGGGGTGCGTGACAGAGAAAAATAACGGAATCATAGCGTGACAATCAATATAAATGCAATCAATTAAAATCCCCAGTTAAACCTTATTAAAAGCTCATAAAACGGATTTGAAAGGTCAAATCAACTCCAATCAACCCCAAATTTGAACCATAGGCTTATAATAAAGTCTAGAACAATGCTATGCAATTATATCCACGTTTAATACATAATAAGACCATTAATAAATATATAGCTCATAAAGGAGTATAATAATGTATTAAAATCAAGGAATTATATGAAAAAGCTTATTAATGAGAAACATGTGAGTAATCTCGAGATATAAAATACATTAGGGTACAAATAATCATTTCTCAACAAAATAACATATTAATGTGAATTAAAATCATATTTCGAGGAGAGAGAAAATAATAAAGGTTAATATACCCATATATGAACTCAAATACACATTATCAATAATATATTTATCCAAAAAGCTCCAACTAAATATAATCTACTATATTATCCCATTAAGGACCAAATTACATTATTAACCCTAACTTATCTCCTAATGTGGGTTATTTGTGCAAACACCCCTCAATTTACATAAATGAGGGTAAATAGTGATTTCAACATCAAATTGTGCTCAAAATGCACAAGGAGTCCAAGAATGATCCAAAAGGATGTGAAATTTATAGAAAATGTCCAAATGGACTAAAAGGCAAAGGAAAGCTCAAAAGTGGGTAAATTGCAGGGAAGACCCTGAGATTCAGTATGTTACAATTCATCATGGTAGAAGCTCAAATTCTTGAACCTTCTACCATCTACTCAAACAATGGCCATGTCTCCTCAGGTGGCCTAGCCATAAAAGCTCCCCCACAAGAAGAATCTACTATAGGTTGACCTGTTGGAGATAGACTGGAGTAAATGACTAAACTATCTTCTACATAGGGATCTCATGGTGGGGGTACTCTCTGAACATCTTCCGAAACCACTCATTTCCCATTTGACTGAAACTCACTATGGTACACCACATTTGTGTTAGCCTTGCAATGGAGTAGAATTGTCTTAAGAAGGCATTCATCTCTTCCCAACTCATGATGTCTCTCCTCGAATCAACAAATCTTTGGCTTTGTATTTGAGGGATAACGAGAACAAGGTCAACTCGATTGTGTTATCACTGGTTGTCGACGTCCTGAAGGTGGAGCATACTTCAAGAAATGAGTCTAAAAGCTTGTAGGGGTTCTCACTTTCCAAGTGGTAGAAGGTTGGTAGGAGCCCAAGAAGACCTGGAGGGATGGATAATTTCTTTTCTAGCATTTGATCAACTCTACTAGCAATTGGAAATTGTAGTTGCTAGGCATGAAGAACTCTTGAAGTGTATTGTGAGGTGCATTTTGTCCTTCCATCTTGTCTTCCCCGAGTGGCTTGTCACATGCACAAGGCACAACCAAACAAAAGAAAGGAAGTCAACAAACCAATATGCACAAAGAATGCAAAGAATAAAGAATAAATAATAGCAATGATGAGGGAAGTAGGAAAAGATCAAAGCAAAAATAAGTATCTAGGTTGAGCACCTTCCTCCTCATCAACGATGCCAAAAAGCATGGTGTGTCCCGCCAGAGGTGCGCACACTAATCAATTCATTTTTACTAGATGCTCCCCACGAGCTTGAAACACATGCATATCTTTTAAAATTTATAGGGGACCTACATCAACACACTCACATACACTTTAACACTACACCCGCAAGCGCACAGGGTCATGTCATAATATAGGCATGCGACAAGCATAGGGTCAATCCTTAGGGAGAAAAGGGGCACTAGAGCTAGGTCAAATTTTGCTAGGTTCCCACTGAGGAGTGTAGGGTTGAAGGGTTTGAAGGTTGGTTTTGTTAATTACCCTAAGGGTTAAACAAACAAGCAAATGAAGGGAATCAAACAAGATCGAAACCAAAGTTAACCCTAGATAGTTAATTCTAATGAATAAGAAAAGATAAGGCAAGTAGGAAGATGAGCAGGCTAGGCTAAAGCAAGCAAGAAGAGGTCTACACTACACTAATCTAGCAAACTAAGAAAAAGAGAAATTAAAGACCTATACTTGCAAGAGAAATCAAGAGAAATCAAGAGAAATGCAAGAAGCTAACTAAGCAAGTAAAGATCTAACTAAGCTAACACTAGCTAAGTAAGAAGGTAATTAGGATTTTAATGCAATAGAAGGAAATGTGGGCTCTTTGGGGGTGAACTTATCAATTAGGTTGATAGTGATGATATGTTAGCATCATGCTTTCATTTATATTACCAAATCAAACTACAAGCTAGAGGCCAATGAATTTCCCTAAACTACTAACTAGCCATGGATAAGATAGGTTGTGTATAGGGGAACTAGTCCCTAACAGCTCCTACTACCCTTGCGAAGCTTAATTGGGTTAGGGTTTAGGTGCAATTCAATTAGAGTCTAAACACATCTAGGTTTCTAGGATAGAGGACCTCAGGATGATTAGGGGATGAGGGTAGTAATGGGAGTGGAAGTGAGGTTTTAGACCTCACATCACCCACATTCTAGGATTGAGAAAGCTCCATGCTAAGCACACTAACTTCATCTAAACTAGCTACTTATATCTCTTAATTAGGGTTAGGGGAATTGATTAGCATCTAGGAAGATGGGTGGCTAGCAAAGAATCCATGAATTGGACCTAGGAGGAAATCCACAAAGACATCCACATATAAGAAATTTCCCTAAATTCCTAGGTGATTTGAAGCACAAACCAACAAGAAATCCATGGGGAATGAGATAGAAATAGAACTTAATCATTACCAAACGAAATTACAATGTTTGCATATCATTTTCCCCCAATATGGTACAAAAGTTTAATTTTGAGCTCCAAACAGCCCACCTAAGGGGCCTAGCTACTCATGGAAATGCAAAATACAAAAAGCAAGGAGAAGAGGTAGAAGTATCCATGGAATCAGTGTAAATGGAAGACTCCTCCTCTCATGTAGCTGCATGGTCATCCTCCCTCCTCCACCAAGGTGGAAGGGCATGGAATGAAGGTGGGAAATAGCCAAAACACAAAGAAACTAGGGTTTTGGTGGTGGAAATGGTGAAATGGAGTGGCATGGAGGTGGAGATAAAGTGGAATGGATAAGGGGAGAAAATGGGGAGCTAAGAGGGGGTAGAAGGTAGCTAACCTCATGTCGCAACCACCACATATGTATATAGGTGGTGGGGAAGCACTAGGTCAAGTGGGGGGTAAAATAGGAAATGTAGTGGTCAAATTATATGTAGCACAGTCGTAGTGGTCACCACGACCGTGGTGGGTAGGAATGAGCACAGTCGTGGTGGAGTGGAATGACCGAGGTGAAAAATTGTGAAAAATCACAATAACATTTGGGGTTTTAGACTGGTGGTGGCACGACCGTGGTGAGGCAAGGGTAGCACAGTAGTGGTGGTTCACACGACTGTGGTGTATTAGAGAATTGATGCCCATTCTCTGAGGAATGACCATGTTGGCTGAGCTGTTATATCATCATGCTGCATGGAACGGCCGTTCTGGGTCCTAGTGGCACGTCTATTCTATGTGGCATGGTCATTCTGCTAGTTGGTTCTTTAATGCCTCTTCTGTTGATTTTGAGTGAGCTAGCACAACCATTCTATGGCACCACGTCTGTGCTGCTCTCTGTATCAATGCTTTGAGCTTGTACTTGGTTCGTTCTTAGACATCTTTGCTTCAATTGATCTTTAGCCAGATTGAGGGAGTTTTGGACTTCATTTTGGGCCCCTCCAAGGGTAGAGAAACCCTAGGATCACTCTTCCTCTTTCTCTCTTTCATCCAAGCATGGCCCAAATACCAAAAAGTCATGCAAATAATGTCCATGAGTGCACTTTGCACAAATATGCATATTAGGGGAAATAACATTTAATCTAACATGTATAAATGTGATTGAAATACAATATGATACAAGATGGATCCCTAAAATAGGACTGCATGAATATCCACTAGAGCTCCCCGAACATGTAAATACTTATATCCATTGAATATATTCTCTTATAAAAGATTATCTCAATACTCTTGTTCTTAATTCTTAACTTGTATGATTATTTACCATCGTGTGATGCTGATTGCTAGTACCTTGAAAGAGTAGTATTAATCTTATCTAAATGTTATGGACTTCCCTGAATGCATGTGAATTTTGGAATGCTTAAGCTTAATGTCATATAGTTACGTTTGTGATTGTTTGTTTTCTATTTCGTGAGAAAGACAACTTAAAATCTAGATCTATCCTAAGCTTGAAAGAGGAGGTTATAGACATACATGGTGATTTCTTGTAATATTGCTAAGGGTATACAATGGAAGCGAGTATTGCTTGTTGGTGAGAGCCTTAGTTGGTGAAAACCAACCCAAGTTTCCAATAGTACTTGTTTTATCACTTTTAGTTTCTACTTGTTATATTGTTGTATTTTCTACTTTGTTTTACTTCCTTTCCTTTATTTGTTGGTTGAATTATCACCGCTCTGTAAGGAACATCAAACTTAATATACTCCCTTAGTTGGTGTAATTGTTCCAGGGTTCTACATTCTTAGCACTTATCACTCCTTTTCCCTATTGATCGACCCTGATTTATTACATTGGACCACGTATAAGAGTTGCGGGGGCCTGAGTGTTAGGTTATAAATTTAAGTGTTCAACTACTATAGATCTACCCCTTTTTGGACAAGTGATTTAGGTCGGTCAACTTTTGGGTGCTATTGAAAGGGACAAGGTAAATGTAGGGATAGACTTGACTGCACAATCTTTGATTCACTATCTCTAACTATATCAAATACTTCATTTAACACGTCCAATTACTAACTCGACTGCATCAACTATTTTAGGTAGTCTAAAGAGGAGAGAATAGAGAATCCAACAACCCTCTTGCAAGCAACATGCTGCCTCATATGGTAGGACACTCATGAGGATGCCAGAACCCAAGAGTTGAGCAAGATCAACCTGCACCTTAGACTGAAGCAAAACATAAGGAGTACCACTCTGATGAGGCAGTACCTGAGAACCAACCTAATGACAACCATTACCACACCAAAATGAGGAGCATGAAGAACGACGTCATGATGAAGAGCGCTATCATAGAGATACAATAAGGAGGAACATGAGGAACATTGAGGATGGAAACAACATTGACAATAATAACAATGAACATGACAATGATGGCAGAGGCCCTTCTCTTTGTGAATTGATAGCTACACAAGCCAAATAGTCAAGGTGCCTAGGCATCATTATGAGATTCAATTCTTAAAATTTCAAATTGAAGCCAACTATTATCACAAAGATTCAAAACAAATCTTTTGGAGGAAATTTCCACAATGAAAACCCATACCATCATTTTGACACCTTCACAAACATCTGCAACACCATCAAGATGAAGAGCATGCCACAAGATGTGATATATTGCAAGGGATTTAACTTATCTTTGAAGGACGAGGCATTGTCATGGTACCTTGCTTTACTCGACAAGAAACTTAATGGATGGGAACCTCTAGCTGAGGCATTTGTCACCAAGTTCTACTCGATAGAGAAGAGCCTTAGAAATAGACACAAAATAACTAGATTCATGGAAAATCCTAGAGAGAACCTATACAAGGCATGGGAATGTTTCCAAGGGTACCAGAGAGATACCCTCACCACAATTTTCACAAGGGATTCTGGTCACAACCTTTTCCAATGGTCTTACCCCTGCCGAGAGAACTTTACTAAATGCAGTAGTAGTAATTGATTTCTTGGGCAAGAATCCAAAGAAGACTATGGTCATAACCGACAAAATGGCTACTCTTCAACTGGGATTGGAATACAATAGAGGACAGGCCAAGAAGGCAATACCCAAAGGAACAACTACAAAAGCAAACGTTTAGGAGATCATAACTACTCAAATTTAAAAGATAGCCACAACCATTATGAAACTAAAGGACTCAGGGAGCAAGGGGAAGAAACCCATGGAAAAAGTCCCAAAGTGTGTCACTTGTGGAGAAGGAGGTCATGGGATTAACAACTGTATTTATAATCACCTTAAAGAAGACAACGATGGGGAAGATACTGAGAATGTTTTTATGCTAACTTCAAAAGACCAAACCACCCTGGCTTCAACTATGGAAACAAAGAAGCTATTGAGAATACACACCAGCTTAAAAACCCACCTAAGGGACCACTTGGATTCAGAAGAGGCAGAGGACAAACAGTTCACACTTGTACTACAAACTACCAACAAAATAGAAACAATTATCAAGGCCAGCGACAAGGCCAAAATCCGAATAGAAACTCCAAAGGGTCTATCCCAGATCAGAATTAAAATAAAAGTAATAGCTAGATGGACATGGTGTCATAACTTTTATAGTTCACAAAAAGAAAAGCTACTATGAATGAACAATCAACTCAGAGTGACATAACCAAAACAAGGATTTTGAACACCATGCAAAATCAAATGAGGAATGTAACAACTTAGATGGAAGCTATCCAAATCCATCAGAAGCAAATCAATCAACAACTGTCATAGTTGTAGGAACTCATAAAAAATATACAAGGAAGGATCCCATCAAACATTGCGAGTGAAAAAAATGCCACTCTTCATTCTAGAAGAACTCTGGAAAATCCAAATGATAAGAATATCCCTAAAGGAGGAAAAAATGTTCAGTCACCACCTGAACCAACTATAATACGGGAAGCACCCAATGAGGAGGAGTCTACTAAGAAGGATAAAGATAAATAAAAGGGCAAGGAAAAAGAAAAACACAAAGTCAAAGAATCCTAACCCCGCTAAGAAAGCTTTTGCATATAGAGACCTGTAGTCACTGAGAGTTCCCTTCCCCTATAAATTGATCAAGGCTCACTTCAAGAAAAGGTATGAGAAGTTCCTGGAAGCTGTCAAAAAGTTGCACGTAGATGTTCCATTCTTTTATGCTATCAAGTAAATGCCCACCTATGCTAAATTATTTTAAGGATATGATCACCAAGAGAAGGGGAGACCAAGTGGAGATAGTGCACCTAGATAACATGTCCATCAATTTTGTGCAAAAATTCCCATGAAGAAAAAGGATCTTGGAGCATTCACTATCCCTTTCAATGTCAACGACAAAAAAGTAAGACAAGGACTTACAAACCTAGGTGGAAGCATCAACCTTATGCCTCTCACTCTAGCTCAGAGGTTGGGACTAAAAGACATGGTAAAGACTAGAATGAGGATTCAACAGACATACTACACATACACAAAACTAGTAGGAAGTGTGGAAGATGTCTCGATCCATGTGGGTGATTCTTTATCCCATGTGATATTATCATGATCGATACAGTGGAAGACCCAAAATGCCCAGTGATCTTTGGAAGGACATCCCTCTTAGAGTCAATTTTCTTCATGGACAACTACTATCAACTCTGTGAAGAAGTACAATAAGAACAAGCTACCTTGAACCGCTAATGAGAGCCCTAAACAACCCAAACCCTAGCATGGAAGACCCACAAGTTGTTGAAGTTCTTGATTATCTAAACTATCTAGAAGAGGAATGTAGTGATGATGAAGAAGAGACAATCATCTCTAGAATGAACACCATAAGAAAAGGAGGCTCTAAGCGAAAGCCTGAGCTGAAACAACTTTCTGAAGGCCTGAAATATGAGTTTCTGGATAACAAAGAAAGAAGTTTTGTGGTCATAAACTCTACCATAATAGAAGATCAAGAGGATAATTTCATAAATGAAATTAAACAACCACAAGAAAGCAATAGATTACCCAATAGAGGAAATCAAAGGGTTAAGCCCAGCTCTCTGCATGCACAAAATAAACTTGGAAGAAACAGCTAAGCCAGTAGTTCAACCACAAAGGAAGTTGAATCATGCTTAAGGAGGTAGTTAAGATGGAAGTAATAAAGTTGCATGGTGCAAGAATTATAAACCCCATCAGCGGCAGTAACTGGGTTAGCCCAATCCATTTCATGTGGAAAAGAATGAGGAATGACAGATATGAAGGGAGAAAATGGGGATGAGGTGGCAGCACAAACGATCACAGGTTGGCGCATGTGTTTAACTATAGAAAACTAAATGCCGCCACTAAGAAGGATCATTTTCCCTTTCCTTTCATCGACCAAGTGTTGGAACATTTGGCTCACCATTCATATTTCTACTTCCAAGATGGATACTTGAGATTCTATCAAGTCCCCATTCACACTAATGATCAATCAATGACAATTTGTACATGCATTTATGTCACATGCTTTTAGGAGAATGCTATTTGGACTCTACAATGCACCAAAAACATTTTTAAGGTGCAAGATCTTTGTCTTTTCAGACTTCTTAGAGGATATCATGGAAGTCTTCATGTATAATTTCTCCATCTACGGAGATGATTTCGACAGCTATTTGAAAAACTTGTTTAGAGTAATGGAGCAATGTGAAGAAAAACAACTAGTCCTAAACTGGGAGAAATGCCATTTTATGGTCCAAGAGAGGATAGTATTGGGACGTAAAGTATCTCATAAAGGAATTGAAGTATAAGTGAGAAAAGTGGAAGGCATATCAAAGCTTCCACCTCCTATGTCCGTGATAGGAGTGAGGAGTTTCCTTAGACATGCATGTTACAATAGAAGATTTATAAAGGATTTTTCCAAGATTACTAAAGCCCTATCTAACCTGCTCATGAAGGATGCAGTTCTCGAATTATCTAAGGATTTCCTCAAAGCCTTTGAAAACCTACGAAATACTCTTACCAGTGCTCTGATCTTGCAACCCCAAATTGGGGGCTACCATTTGAAACAACCTACGATGCTAGTGACTTCACAATTGGGGCTATGTTTGGGATAGAAGAAAGACAAGAAGTAATACGTGATCTACAACTAGCATGACTCTGGATGAGGCACAAGTGAACTAAGAAAGAGAAGGAGATGCTAGTGATAGTGTTTTCTTTTGACAAGTTTTGATCCTACCTGATAGGATCTAAGGTCAAGCTGTATTATACCATGATGCTATCAAATACCTGATGCAGAAAAAGGACACTAAGCCCAGAGTCCTGCAATGGGCTCTATTATTACAAGAATTTGATCAAGAGATCATAGACAAGAAGGGAAATAAAAATGTAGTAGTAGATCTTTTATCAAGGATTGTCATAACCAATGAAAACCACCTTCCAATCAATGATAACTACCATGACGAGGCACATATGATGGCCACGACTATTCAACCCAAGGTATCATAGTTTCTGACATATGCTACTATGTGGCTTGTCACCAATTGCCACCTAAGATCACATACAACAAGAAGAAAATATATTCTCATATTTGAAGATCGGGATCGTTGTTGCATACCAGAAGAGGAAGTACCTCAGATTCTTAAGGAATGCCAATATTCACCATATAGAGGGCATCTAGACGGATACAGAACTGCAACAAAAATTCTACAGTCTGGTTTTTATTGGATGATTCTATTCAAGGATTCTCAAACCTATGTAAAAACTTGTAACGAGTGCCAACTCATCGGGAACATTTCAAGAAGAAACGTGATGCCAAATCTGATTGGATATAAGTAGAAATCATCGACGTTTCGGGGATAGATTACATGGGCCATTTCCATCTTCTAGAGGTAACAAGTACATTCTAGTGGCCATGGGCTATGTATCAAAATGGGTAGAAGTGATAGCCAGCCCGTCCTATGATGCAAAACTTGTAATCAAGATGTTTGAAAAGATTATTTTCCCAAGGTTTGGAGTCCCAGACAATCATCAGTGATGGGGGAACCCATTTCTCTAAGAGACAATTTGTAGCCTTGCTCAAGAAATATGGAGTAACACACAAGGTTACCATCCCCTACCACCCTCACACATATGATCAAGTGGATCTGTCTAGATCAAGAAAATTTTAGAAAAGACAGTTGGCTGGACTAAAAAGGAATTTTCCATGAAGTCGGACGATGCCCTATGGGCATATCGCACAACCTACAAGACCCCAATAGGAACCACCCTGTATAGGATGATATATAGAAGAGTGTGTCACCTACCTGTTGAATGGAGAACAAGGCATTCTGGGTGATCAAATTTTTAAAGATGGACCCAGATTTTGTGAGGAAGAAAAGGTTTTTGTAGCTTCAAGAACTAGAGAAGCTTCAAATTCATGCATATGAAAACACAATGATCTATAAAAATGGGACTAAGGTGTGGCATGACGTCCACCTGAATAGAAAAGATGTTTCTCAGGGGGATAAGGTTATCCTCTTTAACTCTAGAGTCAGACTCTTCCCAGGGAAGCATAGGTCAAGATGGTCTGGTCATCGTATCAAAGATATATCCATTGAGAATGATGGAAATTTATAGTGAAAAGACAAGAAAGTTTAAGGTAAATTGATATTATGTAAAAAGATACTATGAGAATGAAGCTTTAGTGAGAAGATTAGAACTCCAATTGGAAGAACCCCAACCTCCACCTCTAGAAGACATATGAAGTGGCCAACGAGAAAGTTAGCCTAACTACTATAAATGAGCACGTATTGGGAGGCAACCCAAGTATTTCTTAACATTTCTTGCTTATCTTTTAGTTTGCTCAAGTTTTCATCATTTAGAATTTATTAATTTGTTTCAACTTTCATCTTAGCTTTTGGAAATTTTTGTTCTATTTAATTTTAGTATAAAATTAAAGTTTTCTTTACATCTTCAATTAATCTTTTAGTGCTATTAATCATTTAGACTATAGCCTCAAGTTTTGGAAATTTTTCTTTCTTTGTTGCTTAATCTCTAGTGTAAATAGAATAAAGAATAAAGATAAAATGCATGAACATGCTACAACTCCAAGAGGCATAATTCTAAATTATGAGTCATTGAGGATTAATTTTTTAGTGACTACTTAGATGGTTGAAATATTTGTGACCTTGATATTGATCTTTGGTAACCAATGAAGTACCAACCACCCACAAAATATTTTCAGTTACTGATGGGAATTCCATCAGTCTTACGTGACTGCTACACCACAACTTTGGCAACTACTGAGAATAATTCCCAACAACATCTAACCCCTAAAGTATAAAAACTTCTTGGTTTAGTTTCATTTCCACACCTCTAATGATTGCAAGCGGAGAAGCCTTGGAGGATTTCAGAGACGATAGAAGAGCACTCCTTCCCTCGACAAGTAACGCCTCCCTAACCATTGGTGACCCTACGTTGCTTCCGATGTCGTTTAACACAACCACGGTAATGACCACTGCCACTGAACCCTCATATCCTTTCACCCCTTTCTTCAACTAAAGAACGGAAAATACTTAAGCTTAATAATCTATCACGACATTATTATCTACCTTTAACTATTCTCTGAACCAAAAAACCCTACCATTTGTTTTTTTTAACTCAAAAAAACCCTACCAATTGTTGCTTCCCCTTCTTGCCCCTTGTACCAACGCTTTAGGGTTTCCCACCCAATTTTCCACAGCGAGAAGAGAACACCTAATTTTTGAACGATTGTCATACATCAAGAGCCTCACAAGGAATCAACAATGTTTGAGTTTTAGCGACCTTGAATTTTGCAATGGTCATTTTGAGCTCTTTGTGATCATAGAGAAAATCTCTCCATGACTGCTTGAACCCAAGTTTTTGATGACCTTCGAGACTTCTTGATGATGGTTGGGACTCCTTGGTGAACACTGAGACTTCTTAATAGCAACCATGTGCCTTAAATTTTAGCGATCGTTGATCATTTTTCTTAGCTTCCTCTTTCTCATTATTTTCCCATTGATGACCTAACCCTTTAGAATTATGGTGACCACCATGATTTATATATCATTCACTGTCTACTTAACTTAGGGTAATCAACATTCTCAGTGACTGTTGAGACTATTGAAATATCAGTGACCAACAAAAATTGTTGGTTTTATCAAAACATAATTATTGCCAAAATTCCCTCTCACCTGATTCCCTACTTTATCAGTTTACTACTACTGCTAAATTAAATTTTTACCCATAGAAGATCATCACAACCTATGATTCCCTGGATAGACTGGATACCTCACTGAAAGGGATAGAAGAAGCAATTCAACTGATCAACAAGGCGCTAGATGAGTATCCCTACATGCCCCAAGACAAAAGAATACAACTACAATTGCGCAAAGAGCAATATAGCTTGCTATGACACGAGTCCCCCGAATCTGAAGAGGAGTGGCTTGCATCTAAAGAGACCAACACATTTGAGTATGTCCCATATGATGTAGAAAGGAAAATGAAGAATAAGAAGAAGGCATCAAGGGCAGCTTTGGATACCCCAAAACATAAGAAGAAGTAGCAAAACCTAACGAGACATTATCATCAATTGAACCAAAAGTTGCACTGGACAACAAGAATAAAGCATCAACAACCGACGAGCACAAGGTGTTCAACCCTTGAGACCAGGAAAATCAGGAAAAGTATGATATGCTCATGAGAACAAAGATATTCAAGCCGACACGATACATAGGTAGAGAGGACTTCAAGGAGAGAGGACTCCCTGATAGCATCATGGAGTTCTTGAAGGGGGCTAACCTTCAAATCATTTGCACAGAAGCCCATCATTCCTACATGAGCCTAACAATGGAGTTTATGTATTCTCTTATAAAATTACCTTTTGAAAATAAAGAGAAGCATGAGGCAGGCAGGGAGTTCAAACTTAGTATGAATGGGGGGGCAAAGACTATTATGTAACAAACAATATCTTGAATGGGATATTTAGTGAGACAGTGGATCAAGCTAAGGCATGCATGGAAGCAAGATATTATAAAGACGAATTGGATTCAACAACCAGAAAACATGGACAGACTAATTGCCAAAACCAAGCACAACCTTGGAAAATCCAAGGCTACCTAGATGCCCTCCTATTTCATTAGAGTAATCCAAAAAATCATTTCTAACATGGTGTTTGCACAATCTAAAATAGGAAACATGTCTATAGGGGACCTTTTCCTGATCTGACCCATGTTGGAGAAACAACCTGTCAACATTGGGAGGTTGCTCATCGACAAACTAGCCAAAGCCATGGGCCAAGAAAACAAGATGTTGAATACGAGGGACTACTGCATGGGAGGCCAAACCCATAGATAAAATCCCATTTCATTGACCTAGAAGATTAAGACTGCATGAGGTGACTGAAGGATACATATGATTAGACTACAAATATCTTCTGACAGTTGGAATACTTGCACAGAAGGGAAGAAAATATTACTATAAGAAGGCTAAGATAGATGTCCCCCCCAGAAATGATCCACTACGATGCTCACAAACTGAGGTCAAACTTAGAAGATATATAAAAAATGAAGTCTAGTGCGATTAGAAGAGCTACATGCCTTCCCTCAACCACCATTATTTTATAAAAAGAAGAACAAGAACAAGCAATAGAACAAACAAGATCGGGTAAGAGAAAAACACAACCAGTCAAAGTTAGGAGGGTGGTTCCTAAGGCATGAACATCAGTCTTGAAAACAACCAACAAAAAGTAAACAATGAAGTCGGGGCAGAGCATCCAATCATAACAATGTAAGCTGCTCCAGACACCAATAAGGAACGATTTGATTCCTCCACCATCCAACCACCTTCATTGATGAATGAAGGAATGGCAGAGGTACCCATACCAACTATAGGAGGAGAACCAATGACTCCAAGCGGTGTCCAGATAGTGGGAACAAGCTGCAAAAAGAACCAATACCCCCAGACAAGGTGGGTGTTGAAGAACCAAAGGAATCGGAAAAAGAAGCTCCACTAAAATATAAGATGGATAAAGAAACACTGTGATCGATGACTGAGGCACCAGTTGTAAATGAAATAGTGACACCCCCGAGAGAACAACAACAAACATCAACTCTCAAAGATGAATTAGGGCATCAATTTTTTTCCATGTGTAAACAAGTCCAAAACTCATATTCTAATTCCATTCTTATTTCCCATAGACTGAAATCCCTAACTATGCAGGTAGAGCGCATAGATCAGTGGACGATGACCCTTCCTCAATTCATGAAAGATGTCATTGTTACATAAAAAGCAATGATGCAGGGCATGTAAACAATGGTGGATGAGATGGAAAAACTCAGACAAGAATGGGGTACAATGTGTAGGGAATGAGAAGTCATGCACATCGAGCACGAAGAGGCCCTGAAGGAGATAGAGGAGGAATAGAGGCGAGGAGTGGCAAGCCAGAAGAAGGTCAAAGCAGACTGCCATCTGATCGCCTTCACATGCATCTTCAAGCCCTTCAAACCAAGATGAACACAAGTAAGAAGAGGTTGCAAATATACCTCTAGTGCCTAGGGTGGAGCCAGCCCTGGAAGAGGTGCATCCACAACCTGAAGAAGCATCTATAGCCAACGTCTAAGCCATAGTGCAAGAGTTTGATCTAAATTCTTCACCCATTGAGGATGAACTTGTCCTACAATACAAACCTATAGGAGAAGACATCAGGCAGGAGGAAGCAAGTGCTAAAAATTCCATATCTTATGACAATGTGAAGCTCGACCGACATCTAGATGAGATGAGTATTGATAGGGACATTTGTGACATCTACCTACAAGATCTAGACCATAATGAGCAAAACTACATCTTGTATGATGGAAATATGGTTGCTACCCTCACCGCACTGGACATGACAATGATTGGAATGACACCATAAGATGTTGAAACAACAATAATAGTGCCACTCTCACCAAAAATTCCAGCTATGCATCCATTAGACAAGGTGTTGACAACAACAATGGTTTTAGGTGAAGGGATGTGTGATTAAGACAAAGGTGGCCTCACCTCTTCCTTCATAGGAGCATCATCAAGGGAGAAGAGGCCACCATAGGAGAAAGAACCAAAAGGACCAATGCCTCCCCCATTACCCTACAAAATGACTAGAATGGACATGTCATCAGTGTACAGTAATTCATGCAGAGAAGTTCACATCATGGAAGACATCTTAGATGACAAGATGACTAGCATAGATGTTGTATACAATGACCAGGGGGAAACCCTCACTGAAGAACACTTTAGGGGAATGTTTCTAGCAAGAGAAAAGGTACATAAAAGACTATTCAAGGTGCTCTACACATCATTGTTAGAGGAATTTCTTCATTCTGACAAGGTGCAGCTTGGCACAACCACCTTATCGAGGGGGCTATACAAAGAAAAATTCAATTTTGATTCTATTAAGGAGCTGCAATGTGCCACTATAATAGTAGAAACACAAATCATCACCTTACCTATCAGAAAAATTAAGCATTGGGCGTTGATAGTAGTAAATCTCTATGACTGACACATTACAATTTACAAAAATTATAGCGTCAAGTTGCCCAAGACATCTTTGGTATTAAAAAACAAGGAGGTGTGTCACATTTTGAAGGTACCAATTCATTTCGAACATGCCATCCATAAAGTAGGATCCCATCACAGGTCATATTGGAAGAACTTCACTATCAACACCAAGGTCCCGCAAGAAGAAATGGGATCGGGAGACTGTGCTTTTATCGTGCTATGTCTAATTGAAGAAGTCAATAAAGGCCTACTCTTTGAAGACCTATTTTATAAATACCTGCATGGATTACATGGTGTTTACACAATGGAAGTCATCTTTGATCATTGTATGTCCCCTGATGTAATACCTTGTAGACTTCATATGGGGGTACTGCTACCTGAGAAGAAGTTGTGGTGTGAGCAGCTAAAAACCTTATGGAAGGATCCTTCGGAACCTTAGCGGGCTGAAAATGGAATGCCAGAGGAAAAAGCTCAAAATGAGGGTAAGGACAAAGAGTAGACAACTAAAAAACATGCAAACCAACCCCAACCAGGCTCAGTAACTCCAACCCCCGCAACCATTCCAAAACATATTGAACAACCAGACACAACTATGCATGAAGAAGGGGAACACCAAGATAAAGATTTGCAAGAAGAAAGGCCTAAATGGCCAGATGGAACAATAGAGGACAGCTTTGCAGACTTGACAGATGGTCGTGTGAAGACCTATTTATATAGTCATTGCAGTTAATCATGAAGAACTTGAATGCAGACGATGAACTGGGGAAGTTATTTTGAATGAGAAGGGATCGATGTCCTAAAGGATGATTTGAATGACACACTACGACCTAATGGCTACATGGTCGTAAGTGTAATGACAACTTACTAATCCCTTCTAGGAGATATCATGCCTAACACACATATGGCCTACTTCATGTTGGTAGAAGATATCATCTGCAACAAGGACTCTGGCAATAAGGAGTGACTACAACAATGCCAGAGTTTACTGCTTGAGTTTATTTTCCTACCCATACTGCACTACAATCATTGGATGCTCCTGGAAATAAATATTAAGGCAAAGACCGCAGTCCTTTACAATGTTCTGATGCATATTTCTCTTTGAAGAAGTACACAAATGCAACCACACATGGAGCATCATAGAATAGAAAGCAGAAGCCTATGCAAAAGCAATAATAATGATGATAAAAAATCATGGCAGAGGATATGAATACAACCCTGCTAAAGACTTCAGAAAACCACTATTCTGTCCTAGAAGCCCCCAACAGATTCGAAAATCCCACAACTATGGTTTTCACTACCTCTAGTGAATGACAACCATGGCAGAGCGGGGAGTAAATATAGAAAGTATGCAGTAGGAGAAGTACCAAACGCTCTGAGGTGTCTACACTAAGATGTTGCTACATTCTAGATGGGAAAACACAGAGCCAGAAATGCAGAGCAAAACTAGCTTGTTTATTTCAACCTTTATCTTTGATACTCTACGACAGAGTGTTTGATAAGTTTGGGGAGAGTCATAAACGAGCATGAAAGGTACCTCTCTCATAACCTACTATCAATTAATTCCTCCATCTAATTTGTTAATACCCTTACTTTGCAATATAGAGAATTTTGATGTTGAACATACCCCCCTTTTTCTTGGGAGGGAAATTGTGAAAAAAATTAAAAAAAATTGACAAATAGAATCGAATACAATATGAACAATTTTCGACCCATTTTTCTAGAACATAGTCATCACTTCATTTCTTAGATTTACTTGTCTTCAAGCTAGTTCTTAGTGTAATCATTTTAGGAATGGTAGATTTAGGCTACTTAATTTACCTAAAAGTTTGAGTGTGATAATGTCTTAATGCCAGCCTTACCCAAGATAATGTGAAAATGCTCCTCCTAAGATGAATCCTCAAAGCAAGGATGACTCACTCTAACACACTCTTGACTGATCACCTTGTTGCAAAGTACAGGCAAGAAAGCACAAGACCCCTAGCAAATAGGAAACAACTACCCCTTCTATTTCAAAAATCTTCACTTTGGAGCAAAAGAGCCCTTGCGGCCCAAAATTTCCCTAAATTTCTATCATCCCCAATCCTAAGAGTAAGAATAAAAGTCAAGAGATATAAAATCATGAGAGTTGTGCATGATAATATGTCAAAATTCCTCACCCTTCCGGTGTATAGCTTCACTCGATATTGTAAATATGTTGTGCTCGATAGTGAGGACTGGAGGCCAACTTTTTACACACCTACCTTTCAAAGGAGACCTCACATCACCACCTGACATTACATCAGGACCCTATTGGGTAAAACTATCATTACAACATTAAACATGGTTGAGGAAACTCAATAAGGCCAGGAAGCACCACTTTAGCCTTACCCATCACGATAGTTAGGATTTCCAAAAAAATAAAAGTTGGGTTTGAAAGCTACCTCATCAAAAACCTTGAGCAAGTACAACCTGGAAAAGGACCACCAATGTATCATGACAGAGGTATCATTTTGTTGAAGAAGGTTGTGATAAAAAATACGAGTTTTGTAATGCCCAATCTAAATGAGAGAGTCTTGGGGTCGACAAAACCTAGTAATGATACATAATGTCTCAACTTAAGGCTAACACACTTGAAAACTACTAGAGGGGGGGGTGAATAGAGTTTTATAGATAATTTAACAATTATTGAACTCAAACAACCACAATGAAAATATTGGACAAGGAGACACAAGGTTTAGAGTGGTTCCAACTATAGCAAATACTATAGCCGTCAATCCACTACCCGGTTGCTTACCCAACCGGGATTTGAAAAGAAATTTATTTTATTACCTCTTCAAGGAATTTACATAAAATACAATCTCTTTTCCTAAACCCTTTAAGAAGCCTTCACCTAGAAGTAATCGCCAACCTTGAAGCAGCCTTCCCTTGAAGTAGATGCACCAACTCCCGTTGCACCAGCCTTCTGAAGTAGCTTCCCTTGCGATAGCCTTCTTGAAGTAGCTCGAAGTCCCCTTCTCCACCTGAGAAGTCAACCCTCTCCAATCCGCAGCCTCCAACCCTAGGAGTAGCAAGGAGAGTACAAAAGATAAACAGGAACAAGAAAGGAAAAGGAAATTACAACTTATCCTTTAAGCCCGAGGCTTGATATGCCTAGATCAAGCGTAAGATCTCCTAGCCAAGTATGTGAACTTGTGATTGCTGTGGGTAGGAGAATCTAGCCTATAGGACACGAGATTGAGCTAAGGAGAATGTAGGCCAATGATCACAGTGCTCAAATTGCTTGCAAAAGATTGCTCAAGTATGCTCAAGTGTATTCTCAAGTGTAACAAGTGAATTCTAGTGTCCTATGGCTTGTCCTATTTATAGGAATGGCCTAAGTATGCTTAAGGACGTTCTAGACAACTTCTAGGGGTTTCTAAGTGCTTAACTAGCCGTTAGGTACAAAGTTGTTGCTTTAACAACGGCTAATTAATTTATTCTGCAGTTGCTGTCAGAGACCATCTCGGTCGACAAATGGTCGACCGAGACACCTACTCGGTCGAAGTTTTGTCAACCGACAGGCTCTCTGGAACAAGTGATTTGCAACGTCTTTCTTCAACTACCAACTAACTTGTCTGTTGTGTCTAACGGCTACTTTGGATCTTTCTCGGTCGAGAAGATGGTCGACCGAGAGTGTCTCGGTCGAGGAGTTTGTCGACCGAGAATGATCCTGTTTCAAGGTTTCAATTTAAGCACTAATTATATGTGTGAGTGTGCAAAGGTGATTCTATTCAAATGGGATGACATGTCTAACTATGATGTTTGGCTAGGGAAAATCTAACGCTTGATTTACATGCAATTCTAAGTACTTGTACATTATATATTTGTACAAGTTTTTACAACAATGATTACATTGCATGAAAATATAACTAAGTAAGCTCTTGGATTTTCCCTTGCTACTTTGTCATCCTGCACACTCAAGTAGCTCGTTAGATTAATAAGAATGAAATGTTTGTCATAATCAAAACAAAGGGATTTTTAGATGTCCATTTAGCCAACAATCTCCCCCTTTTTGAAGATGACAAACATTTCCAAAATAAATATAAAACATATGAATTTCATACCTTTAGATTGCCTTATGTATCTTTTCCTCTTGTTTATAAAATGTGTGCTTAGTATTCCCAATGAATTATGGAACATGAAATCCAGTTCATTTGGGAATGTAGCAACTTTCAATGTAAAGCCAAGAGTATATTTATGAAACTCATTGATTGAGTTTTTCATAAATACTAAGTTATAGTTTTATATATCTCTCCCCCTTTGTCATTTCAAAAAGATAACCGTTTTAATAAAAACTCCCCCTTAATTAGATAACTGTTTTGATAAAAACTCCCCCTTAATTAGATATTCCGTCAAATCGAATGAAAAAGATGTCCATTGAAAAGCCAAAATGAAACAAGTAAACGGATTCGTTTTAAGAACCGCAGATATCAAAGAAAACATCTTCCAAAGGAGTAATAAGCAATTGCTTCCTAATGTTGTTGAATTGATCTAGTGGAAGCGGTTTTGTAAAAATATCAGCCAATTGATTTTCCGTATCAACATGATGAAGGGAAACATGATTCTTTGAGATGTGATCCCTTAAGAAGTGATGACGGATTTCAATGTGTTTTGCCCTACTGTGTAAAATAGGATTGTGTGCTAAGTTTATGGCGCTCATGTTGTCACAAAAAATAGGTGTAGATGAAAGATTAAAACCATAATCGCTTAATACCTGTTGCATATAAAGCACTTGAGCACAACAAGACCCGGCTGCCATATATTCAGCTTCAGTTGTAGATAGGGCAACCGTATTTTGTTTCTTGCTAAACCAAGATACTAAGGCTCTCCCTAATAAGAAACATCCACCACTAGTACTTTTGCGATCAAGTCGACAACCAGCATAATCCGCATCAGTATATGCTTTAAAATCCAGGGATTGTCCTTTTGGATACCATAAACCAAGACAAGTAGTACCAGCTAGATATCGAAGAATTCTTTTAACCTCTAGAAAATAAGATTGCATAGGTTGGGATTGAAATCGAGCACAAAGACCAACGGAAAACATAATGTCCGGTCGAGAAGCAGTTAAGTATAGCAAACTACCAATCATGGCTCTATATAATGAATCATCAATAGGTTCCCCATTTTCATCCTTATCAATTTTGATAGAGGTAGCCATACGAGTAGTAGCATGTTTGCATTGATCCATCCCAAAACGTTTTAAAAGTTCTTTAGTATATTTTTCTTGGCTTATGAAAATTCCTGCAGGTGTTTGCTTAATTTGAAAACCAAGAAAGAATGTTAGTTCACCCATGAGACTCATTTCAAATTCTTTTTGCATAATGTCACTGAATTGTGTGCATAATGAATCATTAGAAGCTCCAAAAATAATGTCATCAACATAAATTTGCACAACTAGGAAATCAGATGCATATGTTTTGAAAAATAAAGTAGAATCTGAATTTCCAATAGAAAAACCATTATCAAAAAGATATGTCTTGAGTCGTTCATACCAATTCCTAGGTGCCTGTTTTAGACCATAAAGTGCCTTTTTAAGTTTATAAACATGGTCACCTTTTTCTGGTATTTCAAAGCCAGGTGGTTGAGCAACATAAACTTCTTCTTGTATGATGCCATTTAGAAATGCACTTTTGACATCCATTTGATATAGCTTAATGTTTTTATGGGCAGCAATAGCTAGTAACATCCTAATAGCTTCAAGTCTAGCTACGGGTGCATATGTTTCATCAAAATCTATTCCTTCTTGTTGATTATATCCTTGTGCTACTAACCGAGCTTTATTCCTTATTACTTCTCCTGCCTCATTGATCTTGTTCCTAAATACCCATTTAGTTCCTATGATAGTTTTATCTTGTGGTTTAGGAACTAAATCCCATACATCATTTTTAGTGAATTGATTTAACTCCTCTTGCATGGCTATTATCCAGTAATCATCCTTAAGAGCTTCGGATATCTTCTTAGGTTCAATGATAGAAACAAAAGCCATGTTTGCAACATCTTTGAAGGATGACCGAGTTTTGACTTTATCATTTGGATCTCCAATAATTAGTTCTTGGGGATGATCCTTGATAAGCCTAGGTGTAGGTTGTGTTTCAACTTGGGGATCGGATATAGGAATTTTCTCACTATCATTGGAAATGGTTATATTTTCGAATTGATTAGTGAGATCAATGATATCTAGATTTGCAGATTTCGATTCTTCATGAAAAGAAACATGAATGGATTCCTCAACTTTTCTAGAGATAGTGTTATATACTCTAAAGGCTTTGCTAGAAGTGGAATATCCCAAGAAGAATGCTTTGTGTGATTTAGAATCAAACTTGTCTCTATCATCTTTGGTATTTAAAATGTAACATGTGGAGCCAAAAGTATGAAAATAGTCAACTCTAGGTTTCTTAGAGTGTAATATTTCATATGGAGTTTTCTTCAAATGAGAGTGAACAGTTACTCTATTAAGCACATAACAAGCAGTGTTTACAGCTTCAGCCCAAAAGGTTTTAGGTGTGTTGTGTTCAAGCATCATGGTCCTAGCCATTTCCTGTAGAGATCGATTTTTCCGTTCAACTATACCATTTTGTTGTGGGGTACGTGGAGCAGAAAAATTATGAGTATACCCTTGAGATGTACAAAAGGTCTCAAATGTATGATTCTCAAATTCGTCACCATGATCACTTCTAATGGTACATATTTTATGTTGTAAAAGATTTTCAATCTTGGAAAAAAATTGCATAAAGACATGAATAGTATCATCTTTAGTTGCAATAAAATGTACCCATGTATATCTACTATAATCATCAACAATAACAAAACAGTATCGTTTACCACCAATAGATTGGGTCCTCATTGGTCCAAATAAGTCCATATGAATTAATTCTAAGGATCTACTGGTGCTAAGTACATGTTTTGATTTAAAAGATGTTTTGGTTTGCTTTCCCATTGTGCAGGGTTCACAGTTTTCAACTTGATCAAAAGACAAAGTAGGTAATCCACGAACAAGATCATATTTCACTAACTTTTTAATAGCATGTGAACTAGCATGTCCTAGCTTTTTATGCCATAGTTGTAAGGTATTTTCATTTGCAAGCAAGCATTTACCTACTACTGATTTCATAGAGTTTGGTTTAAGGATATAAAGATTTCCAACTCTATTTCCTTCATAAACGACATTTGTAGTGTTTTCTATCAATAGTTTGCAGCAAGTTTTGTTAAATAACACATCATAACCACTATCACATAGTTGACTTACACTTATTAGATTATGATGCAATCCATCAACAAGTAGAACATTTTTAATTTCGAGATTTGTTCCAACATTACCTATTCCAACGATTTTTCCCTTACCATTGTCTCCAAAGGTGACCGTTCCACTTTTCTTTTCTTCAAAAGTTTGAAATGCGTCCTTGTTCCCGGTCATGTGTTTGGAACAACCACTGTCAACTACCCATTCCTGCATTAGAATGTAGATTTTGGTACCCATGTGATGGTCCGATATGGTTAGAAACCTTTTAAGTGCTTATATAAAAGTTCTGATACAGAAAACCAGTCGGTCGACAATTGTTCGACCGATATTTGTCTCGGTCGAAAATTTGTCGATCGAGCAGGTTACTGTATCACAAGCAAAAACACAGAAAATTTCTCGGTTGACCAATTTTCGACCGAAATAGGTGCTGTAAAATTTTTATTTGTTAAAGACATCCAGTCGGTCGACAATACTTCGACCGACCCATAGCTCGGTCGACAATACTTCGACCGACAGAATTTCTGTTTCAGCAATGCAGAAAAATAATAACAATAAGCATAGCACCTTTTGTTGAGATAAGACAATATAAATAGCAAAATTAAGCATTTGGTCATATCTCAACTACATTCCATTCTTCTAAGTTTGGGGTTTTGGGATCCAAACTAAGTCGGACTCCTTAGTCTTGTAGGGGCATGAAAAACAATAATGTCCAAGACGTAAGCAGAAATGACAAGTAATAGAGTCAATTTCATTTCTCTTTCTAGTCATTGTGTTCTTGGGTACAAACATAGTTTGGGTCTTTTTGGGTTGGTTTTTCTTTGGAACATATCCCAAACCTTTTCTTCCATTGAAAACATTACCAACTTTCAATATGTTATCAAGAATATCTTTTCTTCTTAACTTATAAAGTTCTCTTTGCAACGTAGCAATGTCATGCATCTTCTTATGTATATCTTTTCTTGCTTGGTCTAGATCAGAAAACAATGAATCCTTTTCTTTTACAATATTATCATAGTCTGAATGGTTGCACAAGATAGGTTGAGTTTGATAATCTTGTAGTTTAGCTAGCAAATCAATCTTTTCTTTTGATAGAAGATCAACATTGGTTTCCAAATTGAGTAGCTTTCTAGTGCAATCATCTAAAGATGTTTTTAAAGATACATTTTCAAGATCAATGTTGTTCTTTTCATAAGAAAGTTCATCTAATTTGGCAATGAGCTCATTATTTGATTTTATACCCTTCTTTAGTTTCTTCTTGGCATCAACATACTTATCATGAGTTTCTTGTAAACTAGTAACTAACTCTTCTTTAGAAAGATCAACTAGGCTTACCTCTTGAGAGTCCTCATTTTCTTCTCTTGCCATTAGACATTCCACCTCTTCTCCGCTTTCACTGTCACTTGACTCATCCCAGGCAGCTTTATAGGCTTTTTCTCCTTTCTTCTTATGTGAGCTTTTCTTTCCCTTCTTTGCTTTGGGGCATTCATTTTTGAAATGCCCTTTCTTCCCACATTCAAAGCACCTGGGAGTTGAGGAACTAGAAATTTTGTTAGATTTAAACCTTTTGTACTTCTTACCGTTGATGATTAAGGCTTCTTCTTCTTCTTCACTTGACTCTTCACTTTCTTGTGTGACAACTTTTGAGGCTTTGAGAGCCACATCCTTCTTCTTCCCACTTTGGTGTTCACGTTCTCTTCTTTCTTCCTCTTCTAGATCTGCTTCATGAGCTTCTAAATTACCAATGAGTTGTTCCATTTTGAGGCGAGTGAGGTCGTTTTCCTCTGCAATGGCTGTCACCTTTGGCTTGTATTTTGGAGGAAGTGATCGAAGAATTTTTGATACTTGATCTTCCTCAAGAACAGGTTTTCCTAAGGCACTCAAACCATTAACAATAGTAGAGAATTTTGAATACATTTCACTAATAGTTTCATTAGGATCCATACGAAAATGTTCAAGCTTTGTTTTAAGCAGGCTAATTTTGGAATTTTTAACTTGGGCTGTACCCTCATAAGTGATAGACAATCTATGCCAAATATCATACGCTGTATTACAATTTGAAATTCTATTAAATTCTCCTACAGAAATAGAACAATATAAAATGCTTACGGCTTTTGCGTTCATTTGGGCCTGTTTTACCGTGTTTGCATCCCATTCCGCAAAGTCATTTTGAGGGAATTGATAAGGAGTAGATACCATTCTCCATAGATCCCAATTGACGCCTTGGAAGTAAAATTGCATCCTTCTCTTCCAGTATTGGTAGTTTGTTCCATCGAACGCCGGTGGCCTAGCAACAAGAGTCCCTTCAATGTTGAGGTTGTTGAGCATTCCATCACCCATTTCTTCAAGACCTTGTTAGGGTTCCTTGAAGCCTCGCTCTGATACCAATTGAAAACTACTAGAGGGGGGGTGAATAGAGTTTTATAGATAATTTAACAATTATTGAACTCAAACAACCACAATGAAAATATTGGACAAGGAGACACAAGGTTTAGAGTGGTTCCAACTATAGCAAATACTATAGCCGTCAATCCACTACCCGGTTGCTTACCCAACCGGGATTTGAAAAGAAATTTATTTTATTACCTCTTCAAGGAATTTACATAAAATACAATCTCTTTTCCTAAACCCTTCAAGCAGCCTTCACCTAGAAGTAATCGCCAACCTTGAAGCAGCCTTCCCTTGAAGTAGATGCACCAACTCCTGTTGCACCAGCCTTCTGAAGTAGCTTCCCTTGCGATAGCCTTCTTGAAGTAGCTTGAAGTCCCCTTCTCCACCTGAGAAGTCAACCCTCTCCAATCCGCAGCCTCCAACCCTAGGAGTAGCAAGGAGAGTACAAAAGATAAACAGGAACAAGAAAGGAAAAGGAAATTACAACTTATCCTTTAAGCCCGAGGCTTGATATGCCTAGATCAAGCGTAAGATCTCCTAGCCAAGTATGTGAACTTGTGATTGCTGTGGGTAGGAGAATCTAGCCTATAGGACACGAGATTGAGCTAAGGAGAATGTAGGCCAATGATCACAGTGCTCAAATTGCTTGCAAAAGATTGCTCAAGTATGCTCAAGTGTATTCTCAAGTGTAACAAGTGAATTCTAGTGTCCTATGGCTTGTCCTATTTATAGGAATGGCCTAAGTATGCTTAAGGACGTTCTAGACAACTTCTAGGGGTTTCTAAGTGCTTAACTAGCCATTAGGTACAAAGTTGTTGCTTTAACAACGACTAATTAATTTATTCTGCAGTTGCTGTCAGAGACCATCTCGGTCGACAAATGGTCGACCGAGACACCTACTCGGTCGAAGTTTTGTCGACCGACAGGCTCTCTGGAACAAGTGATTTGCAACGTCTTTCTTCAACTACCAACTAACTTGTCTGTTGTGTCTAACGGCTACTTTGGATCTTTCTCGGTCGAGAAGATGGTCGACCGAGAGTGTCTCGGTCGAGGAGTTTGTCGACCGAGAATGATCCTGTTTCAAGGTTTCAATTTAAGCACTAATTATATGTGTGAGTGTGCAAAGGTGATTCTATTCAAATGGGATGACATGTCTAACTATGATGTTTGGCTAGGGAAAATCTAACGCTTGATTTACATGCAATTCTAAGTACTTGTACATTATATATTTGTACAAGTTTTTACAACAATGATTACATTGCATGAAAATATAACTAAGTAAGCTCTTGGATTTTCCCTTGCTACTTTGTCATCCTGCACACTCAAGTAGCTCGTTAGATTAATAAGAATGAAATGTTTGTCATAATCAAAACAAAGGGATTTTTAGATGTCCATTTAGCCAACAACACTGTCATTCTTCTCATTCTTAAAAACAATAATCTAATAAAGCCCTCTAAAGTTTTTCAATTCTTTAATTCTACATATTATCCTAAGTATAGACTCTAAGTTTGGGGGAGTTGATAACTACCAATTTTGTGGATATTTGAGTGCCTATTTTATCCTCATTTTATCATCTCTACTATGGTTTATCTAGATAGTCCTAATCATTTTGGCATGTTTTGATGTAGATACCTAAACTCACTCCTTTTCTCTTATGTGTACTAATGCATGGGTTTTTAGTTGTTCTCACAAGCGTATTTTCTTTGGTTATATATATTGATTTGTCATTTATATGATTAATTTTGCATGAAATACTATCGATATCATGTCTCATCTAAATGCAACCAAATTGTGTGATTCTATTGTTTGAAATTTTTTAAAATCATCTCGAGTACTTATTTACGTTTTTGTGCTCTTTCAGGTACCACACATGTTCCACAAACTCGGTAGTATCAACACCAAAAATTGGTACTGAAATCATGACAGTAGCAGATTGAATCTCGCATAGACTCGTTAGTACTGACACCATAAGTCGGTAGTATAAAAATCATATCAAAGAGGTGCAAGAAGTGATTCTAAGAAACTTAGTACTACCCAGTACACTTGACTCGATACTACTAAGATGGCATCAGAGAGACAGAGTTGGGTCAACCTAAAGACTCAGTACTATAGATATAGGTCGGTAGTACTGACATTGTGGGAGTACACGTCCAACCTAGAGACTCGGTACTACTGACTTCATAGTCGATACTATCGAGTCTGCTAGATCAGGAAATTCAAAGGCAACATTCTAATCTAATACCTGGCTTTATTTTATGGACCCTAAGTGGCTTTTATGATTAAAGGGGAGTGCGGCCAGACCTAAGCACTCAGTCATTTCCCGATGCATAAAACCAGAGAGAGGAGAGGAGAGAACGAAACTAAAAGCAATATTCGAGACGATCTGAGCACCTCCGGTGGGTAATTATACACCTAAAAGACATCATATTACATGTACGTCGAAGGGGATCATCTGGATTGGCTATTCTCCAAGGGTTACTTTAGTTTTCTAATGTTTCCCATGTTTTTCTCCTTCCTCACCATATATTTATCCACGGAGGGCTAATCCCCTTAATTCCTTAGGATCTGGGAGTAGCCCAGATATGCATTGTACTTAACTTTTATGCATTACTATCACTCTTACTTCTAATTTCTGGATATAAACCTATGAGATTGTTATGTTCTATTTGTGCTTGATCACCATAAATAGATTATTAGATCCTTAATGAGTTTGGGAGAAGGGTTAAGGGCTGGAAGAGCATAGGTTTACCCATTTACTGTTCCCCTTGGGAAAGGTGGAGCATAATCAGGAGGAGAAACACAGAGTTTATCGTTAAGCACCTAACTAATTAATCAATTATTATGGAAAAGGAATTGGCATTAGAATAGGTTGTGTACTACATTATAGAAGTGGGTAGTTCTTGCTACAGGATCTTTATCTAGAGATAGGGGTGATAAATGTTGGTGTATATAGGTTAGTTGTCGGGCTTTCCATGGTGAAACCACCGTCCTAAGAAATTTTTCTACTCTAAGTTACGTATTCTTTAATTTTGTTTCATTTCTGCATTTTGCTTTTAATGAATTAAACCATTTTCAATCATTTTTTACTGACCTAGATGATTAGAACATATTTAGTAGTAGTCACTAGATTCCATTTCCCTGTGTTCGACTCGGGCCTCACAAGGCCTATATTACTTAATATGTTCACTTGCGTTCAGCGTACGATAAACACATGTCGAGTTTTTGGCAACATTGTTGGGGAAACGACAACATCCAACACTACAACTGATGTGGTCAGCCTTTCTAGGCCAACACTTTTTAATTTTTATTCCATTTCATTCAAAGATGAATTGTAATATCATGATTGTTTCCACTACCTCTACCATGCTCTTATAGTTATTTTACTACTTTTAGGTACCAGTGAATGGTGTACACCCAAGCCCACGATTATAGAGAGTCATCTTCACTGGATTTCACTCAAGCAAAACTCCTTCACAGAGAATGGAAATTCGGAATGTTTGTAGATAGATTCAGCTGAACTCCACATCGAACACCTCCTCATAAAGAACCTGATCCACCTAAATCAATAGAAATGGGTGATCAAGAAGAGGTAGAAGAACAGGTGGTCTAGGAAAGGATCAGGGCTTCTTCTTCTACTACTCAGATAGGGCCAATCAAAAGACAAGCAATCAATGTCGGCAACTACAAGATGGTTCCAAGATTGGTCTCATTAGTCAAATCGCATGCCTTCAATGGATACAGTTATGAATACCCTATGACGCATATCAGTAACTTTGTCGAAAGTTGTGGTATGATCAAGATAGACAGAGTACTGGTGACTATCATTTCTTTGAAGTTGTTCCTGTCATCTTTGGCAGACCATGCCACATCTTGGTTTCATAACCTTGATGATGAGTGCATCGATACATGGGATCAAATTATTGATGCCTTCTTCGAGCGTTACTTTCCTCCACAAAAGAAAAATAACCTGTTAAAGAAGATCCATAATTTCATACAATAGGCTCATGAATCATACTCTGAAGCATGGGAGAGATTCCAAAATAAGATGCAGAAGGTCCCTCATCACAACATTGATCTATTAGGACATGGAAAGATTTTCTACTATGATCTACACAAGGGAGAGAGATCTACACTTGATAGTACAGGAGCAAGTTTCTACCTCAACAACAAACCTTCCGCTATCATGAGATTTTAAAGAGCATGTCAAAGAAGCAGATATGGGGAGATGAGAGAGAGATCCCGACGACCCTCAAAAGTGTTAGGGAGTCCAAGGTCATCTCTACGTTGAATGAGAAACTAGACTTAATTGCTAAAAAGTTGTGTGCTACGGATGGACCATCTTCAAAAGGTGAAGAAGAGGAATGTAAGTTTTTGCACTATCAACAACAATACTAGAACAATTACTACTCTTGGAGGAAAGATCCTAAGTTTTCATGGAAGGATCCCAACAATTTCCAACAAGATCCATCGCAGGCGCAACAACCCATGCCATTACAGTTTAGTGGGCAAGCACAATATCAACAGGACAAGGATCCCAACAAGATTGACCATATCAAAGAAATGCTCAAAAACCTTGTAAGCTAGAATGAAGTACTTATCGGTCAGACTCAGAGAACTCCAAAACTAAGGGGCACATATCTGCAACATTGAAACTCAAAATTTTCAAATAGAAGCGAAAGTGGTCACATTGAAGTGGCCAAGCCAGTGAAGATCCCCAGCTAACACTAATGTGCCTTCGGGAAATCAACACGTCAAGCCAACTCTACTCCGTAGTGGAAAGAAACTACTGAATGGTGCACCATCAAGTTCAGATGCAGGTGGCACTACATGAGCAACAAATCAGACAGTGAGAGTGGATGCAGATGAACCTGATGTTCTAGAAAAGGAGAAGATAGATGAGGAGCAGGATGATGATGTTGGGAGGACAAGAACAAAAGCATACATCCCACCTCACCAAAGGATTCTAAAGGCCCCAATGCCTTTTCCAAATAGTTTGAAGGTGGAGAAAGTAGACCAGCAGTTCAAGAAGTTCCTAGATGGTTTCAAGAAATTATCTGTTAACATTCCACTCATTGATGTCATTGAGTTGATATTGTCGTACGACAAATTCTTGAAGGTTATAATCACCAAGAAGAGGAGGATACATGAGGCTGATGTGGTAGTGTTAAAGGAATATGTGAGCACTTTCATTTTGGGGACACTACCTCCAAAACAACAAGATCCAGTTTTCTTCAACATTACTTGCTTCATATGGAAGACCAAGTTTGGAGAAGCTATTTCTAATTCAGGGGAAAGCATCAACATCATTCCTTTGTCAACTTTCAAGAAGATAGGTCTTAATGAGTCTAGGAAAAGTAGTATGCCTATCCAATTGGAAAACTACTCTATGGTCAAGCCATATGATATTTGTGAAGATGTTCTAGTGAAGGTAGACAAATTTGTTTTCCCTACCAACTTTGGTGGTATTGGAAATGCAAGATAATCATAGCAATGAATTCTTACTAAGAAGGCCATTTCAAGCTACGACTAATATGATTTTGGATATGGGCAAAGGGCATTTGACCATGGGTATCCAGGATGACCAGTTTGAGATCAAGATGCCTGAGCGCTCAAAAGCTATGGGGGACAAAGCACAATGCATCATGCTTCAACAAGTGGAGGGAAAGATTTATTTACTTATGGGGAAGCCATTCTTTGATATGGCCCATGTGATGACTAATGTAGATAAGGGAACATTAGCAGTTGACATCATAGGAAACACCAAGGTGATCTCCTTATCAAAAGTAGTGTGTTACCTGGAGGATGATGAGGAAGATTATTACCTGACCCCCATAGAAGAGGCTATTACAGATTTTGTTGAGCAAGCATATCCACAGTTACCTCTAGAGGTGTGCTTGATGAATATTGAGGATGACAATACATGCAACCGCTCTCTAGAAGAGTATGAACTAATGTTGATGGTGGTACCCAGTTACTATACAAAACATTTCAAGATCTTAAACCACCTCCTCCGCCATTGGTCCCATCTCTATTGATCCCACCTAAATTAGAATTGAAGCCATTGCCACCACATTTATAGTATGCCTTCCAGGCCATAGATGAGAAGATCCCAGTTATTATATCATCATCCTAGAGCAGTGAGGAGGAGAAGCAGTTGCTCGTAGTTCTGAAGAACCACCGAGCCGCATTTGGGTGGTCAATAGAAGACATAAAGGGAATCTCTCCTCGGTTGTTTCAGCACAAAATCCAACTAGATGATGGAGCCAAGGCAATAGTTCAACCTCAAAGGTGACTCAATCCCATCATTACTGAGGTAGTGAAGAAAGAGGTGGTCAAGCTCCTATCGGCATGTATAATTTATGCTATTTTAGATTCAATGTGGGTAAGCCCAACTCAAGTAGTTCCTAAGAAAGGGGGAATCACAGGCACAAAAAATGTTGTTGGTGAGTTAATCTTGACTAGGTTAGTGACAGGGTGGTGTGTATGGATAGATTACCGACGTTTGAATGCTTCCACTTTAAGGGATCATTTTATTCTTCCTTTCATTGACTAGATTTTGGAGCGACTCACCGGTCACTCACATTTTTGTTTCCTTGATGGGTATTCCGATTATAATCAGATTTTGATCGAGACAAAGGATCAAGACAAGTCTATTTTTGTGGCAACACATCCCACTATCACACAGACAGCGAGGTGTTACGCGAAAACGTGCGAAAATCACCATAACCACAGATTACCAAAAACGCGGGTTAATTAAAACCGATTGCGGAAAGTAGATAAACTGAGAAACTATTACATTCCAGTCCTCATCCTACAAGAAAAAAGGTTATATAAACATATACAAGCCTTGATACGTGTCCACAGCTTAGGAGAACAACTGTTTTATCACCACATGAGTTCATCACATGTTATATGTACATCACGACCCACATCCGGCCAACAACAGGACATGCAAAACATCAACAACTATACATCATGAAACAACATCGAAACACTCCCAAGGACCTGAGAGTATAGGGATGACTCTAAGACTCTACTACAAAACAACCAAAACAATATCATGTCCATATCTTGCCTCCTACGAGTCTTCTTGCTGCTCGTCCGCAACTCCCCGACCACCACCACGTCTAGCTCGACCACCTAAAAAAGTTATAAACCAGCGGGGTGAGACACACAGTCCTAGCGAGAAACATAACTCCCCGCCGAAACTATAAAATCAAAGGTAGATTAAAGCAACAACAGCAGATATCTGATAAAGCGTAGAACAAGAGCAGTTTATATAGCAAAGCTTATTCTTACCATTAGGCTTACCAGCTGTATGGAAGGTATATCACCAATTACCTCTTTATGGAACATGATTGACAAGATAAGATTTATAAGATCTTACCACATAACATGAGGAACATATAAGTAACTGCAAGGTATAACAAGGTTAACTACGCAAGCAAGGCCTCAATCAATGTTCTGTGTTTTGCCTTAAGCAGTAAATACTAAACGGATGGATTATGTATTATTATGCCCTGAGGAAGTGAGCCGTACCGCTCAGATCCAACCGACGGCTGTGAAACCTGAAGCCGGTGCCATACAAGGTCAATGGAAGAGCCGGACTCCATGACCTCCCACCTCATGGTCAGTGCACGAGAACCAAAGTAGGACCGCAGTCTCTTGCTTAAGTGGCATCAGCCACAGGGTCAGCTCCAAAGGCTACCCATCCTCTACCCCACCTTGGTACAGGTCACGACGCTAGTAAAACTGATCCACGGGCCTGTTTACCGTGCTCTGAGCCATGAACGCATTCATGCTCCCATATCACATATCTTGAGCCATGGGCGTGTTCACCATGCTCATATATATATATATATATATATATATATATATATATATATTCTGAGTCTGCAATTGTAGTTGCACTCGATTCTCTCTCTATTTTAGGCTAGGAGAAACCACACATATTCAAAAATATGTGCTTCCAGGTTGACCTGCAGGAGAACCTGTTTCACCATCACCAGCTTCTGACGATGATGGATCTATGTCCATGGCAAACTACATGACATATTCCACTGTGAGTAATTAGAATCTTTTAGGTGGATTGCAAGATTCAACCAAGTTGTATAACATGCAAACTATAACAAGAATAAATAGTATAAAATTCAATATTATATTTTTATTGTAATCAACATTATCCTGATCCATCACAAGGACCCATCATTACATGTTATCACTTGGCCTCTTGCCAATCATCTAGATCCATCTCAAGGATCATCACATGCCATGGGATCTCAATCCCTCATCACATAGTGCCACTGCCTCTCAAGGCTTACATCATCATCATGGGATAACAATTCCAGCACTTTAGCCAACTCAAGTCCTCACACCCAAACATATTATCTCATCATTAAGAGTAAGCATCAAAGCAATGTTACCAAACATATATATATACCTGATAGCCTTTTACCTGGTTAGGCATCACCTGCATGGTTAGAAAGATCATATTATCCAGCATAGGGTAGTACTGACGATTATATACTTTATCATACATGCCTCAGCCTGTGATCATGGATATAGTTCATATCATTAAGCAAAGCATTCCATATGCTTACCATTTCCATAGCATTATACATAATATCAAGATGATCACATACATATGAGATGTTGTATTAAGATGCATAGATGTGGTCTACTATATCGTGCACATCCAGGGTTACCATCAAAACCAAATGTGGTGCAAGAACAACATATCGGTTACCCATAAGGGACAGGACCCTCACTAAAAACAGCCACTACCCTCACCACATGTGATATCGGGCAGGGCACCCTCATCTATCGTCCAACCCATAACGGTCAGCACATATCGGCTGGGCACACCAGTGCCTATCGGCCAGCACAACGGTGTAACGTGCAACGCTGCATCAGGCATATCGTGCACTCACCAGTGTCGCGCACTGTGGTATCGTACGACGCAGCGTCAGCAGCAAGGGTAATGGCAACCGAGCGTGCAGCTAACCAAAGAAGCATATCGTGCAACGGGGTGTCGTGATTCATGGAAACGTCCACAAGGCTACCTACTCAGGTCAAGTGTATCGAGCGACAAGGTGTAGTGCAACGCCCAACCGGTGTCGTGTTGTTGGCCGACACACACAGAGCTAAGGCCAAGGGTGACGCTCATTACAAAACTGGCTAGCAACATCCATACCTTAAAGAACAATGACACCAAGCTACATCTAAGTCATGTGTGTCGGGAAGGGCACTCCACAAGAGGCAACACCTAAGGGTGCAACTCAAATAGCCAGCAGGGAACCTGTCGTTCAGCCAACCTATCCATGGTCTATCGGCCGTCACAAAGCAAGGATTGTGGTGTGACGCCCGTCACAAGGTCAGGGACCAGGGGTATCGTCCATCACAGCCACCACAACATGTTGTGCAAGGCTCTAGGTCAAGAGGTATCGACAGCACCTCCCCCAAGATCATCACCATCCCTAAACACAAGGGCACCAAACCCTAATGGGTCAAGAAGATGGCTCACCTCTCAACTAGCAAGAGAGAGGGGTCTTGCACATCTCTTGCCACCAATCGGGCAACACAAGGAACAACCCTAAACGAAGTCCACACCTACCACCAAGCTCACCCTTCAAGTCCATGGTGAGAGGAGGGCGTTGCTCAAGCTACTAGAAGACAAGCTCACCTCTCAACTTAAACGAGAGAGGAGTGTTGCTTATGATACTAGAACTCAAGCTCACTCCTCAAGACCTAGGAGAGTAGGGAGTATTGCTCACCAAGAAACCCTATAACACATGGTTCGGCCAACAAGAACAACTGAAGCAAGGAACTAACTAGCAACTCATATAGCCGACATGATCATAGCAACATATAAGATTATAGAATGAAGGTAGTGTAGTTAGGGTTAGGAGTTATGTAACCCGCCTTAAGCAAGCTCCAAGCTCCTAGCTCCAAGCACCACCAAGGAAGAAGGAGACTCCAAGGAAGGATCGGCCACCAAGCTAGCTCCTCCAAGGGTATCGGCCACCAAGCTTGCAAAAAAGAAGAGGGTGTCATGCACCAAGGAGAAGAAGACTAAGGAACTAAAGGGATCCTTAGCAAGGGAAAGGAAACACATATATAGAAGGGGATGGAGGAGAAAACAAAGAAGAACAAGGCAAGGTGTCACCCACCTAGGGACACTTGTCCATGGGCAATGCCACCACTCTAGCATGTCCTAAACACATGTCCAATGCCATTGCCACATGCAAGCATCAAGCACCAAGTGTCCACTAGTGGTGACACAAATGAGGTCAAAGATGGTCAAAGGTTCATGGGCGACACACATGGACGATACACCTCCACCATGGCCGACACAACCTTGGGCAACACACCCTGGGCGACACACAAGCATGGCTGACACACCACTAGCCGACACAGGGCTCTCTTGCCCGACACAAGGTCCAAAGAAGCAAAGGCAAGGAACCACAAAGCCCAACAAGCTCAACCAAGCCCAAAGGAACGAGCCCAACCCTTCCTCTCAACACTAGAGGAAGCAAGGAGAGGGAGGAACACCTCACAAGATGACAAACTTGCCCACAAACCCTAGACTTGGGTTAATTGCAAGTAGCACCTCCAACTCTCAACAAAGCACAAAGAAACCCTAATCACCACTAAAGGTGATTAGCAAGCCACTAAGCATCAGGGTTAAGAAAAACAAATAGGGTAAAGCCTAAACGGAGGTTAGGGTCCTTACAAGCTAACCCCCTACAAAGGGATTTTGTCCTCGAAATCCGAAGAGAAAAGTGAGGGATACTTCCTCCTCATCTCTTCCTCAAGCTCCCATGTGGCTTCCTCAACGCCACGATGATGCCAAAGAACCTTCACAAGAACCAGGTCCTTCCTCTTCAGCTTCTTAACTCTTCTGTCAAGGATCGCCACATGACCTTCCTCATAGGTCACATCTTCATCAAGCTCAACTTCAACCGGCTGTATCACTGTTCCCAAATCTGGATGACTTTTCTTCAACATACTGACATGGAACACTGGATGCAACCTGTGCAACTCTGGCAGAAGCTCTAACTCGTAGGCTACCTTGCCAACACGTGCTAAGACCGGGTATGGACCCATGTACCGGGGTGCCAACTTACCCTTCCGGCCAAACCTTAGCACACCCTTCCACGACGAGACTTTAAGATACACTTTGTCTCCCACCTGGAACTCCAAAGTTCATCGGCGATTGTCTACATAAGACTTCTACCTGTCTTGTGCCGCTTTCAACTGTTGTTGTATCACCTTGATCTTTTTTGTTGTCTGTTGTACTAACTCAGGACCCAAAAGCTGATACTCACCAGACTTGTACCAACACAAAGGAGATCTGCACTTCCTCCCATACAAGGCCTCATAAGGAGCCATGTCAATGCTCCGCTGATAAATTTTGTTTTAGGCAAACTCTATCAAACTGAGATGTACATCCCAACTTCCTAAGAACTACAAAACACAAGTTCGAAGGAGATCCTCCAAAGTCTGAATAATTCTCTCACACTGTCCATCTGTTTGCGGGTGGAAGGCGGTACTGAACCTCAACTTTGTTCCGAACGCGTTGTGCAACTGTTCCCAGAAACGACTTGTGAATTGAGGACCTCTGTCAGAAACTATCATTGCTGGCACACCGTGCAAACGCACTATCTCATCCACATATACTCAAGCGAGCTTCTCGGCTGTATACGTTGTCTTTACCAGTAGGAAGTGGGCAGACTTCATCAATATGTCCACTATAACCCAAATGGAATCATGATTCCTAGTTGTCCTGGGTAGACCAACTACGAAATCCATGGTTATATGATCCCATTTCCACTGCGGTATCGGTAAGGGTTGCAATGTACCTGCCGGCTTCTGATGCTCAGCCTTGACTTGTTGACATACCACACACCCAGCCACGAACTCGGCTACATCTTTCTTCAAACTAGGCCACCAATACAAGTCCTTCAGACTATGATACATCTTGGTGACTCCTGGATGCATAACATACATCGACGTGTGTGCTTCCTCGAGCACTAGCTTCCTCAGATCATCAGCATCGGGGACCACCATCCTATCACGATAGCAAACCAGTCCATCCTCAGACTCATGAAACCCATCACGCTTTTTGCTGCCAAACTCTAATCTGATCAACTGAACTGTATCATCTGTTTGCTGTGCAATTTTGATCTGCTGCCTCAGAGTAGGCTTGACTTGCATCTGTGCTAGAAGTCCATCTAACAAGGAAACTTCCATCTGTACATTCATTTGTCATAAGGAAACAAGCATATCCCGCCTATGGCATACCAAGGAACTCAAATGTGCTTTCTTTGAAGAGAAAGAAGGAGACTTTCGACTAAGCGTATCAGCTACCACATTCGCCTTACCAGGATGATACTCGATGGTGCAGTCGTAATCATTGATTAGCTCCATCCATCGACGTTGTCGCATGTTCAACTCATGCTGCGAGAAGATGTACTTCAGATTCTTATGATCCGTAAAGATATGCCATACCTCCCCGTAAAGATAGTGTCTCCAAATCTTTAACGCTTGAACCACTGCTGCCAATTCCAAGTCATGAGTCGGATAGTTCTCCTCATGTTTCTTGAGCTTTTGCAAATAAAAAGAAACCACATGATCCTCCTGCATCAGCACACAACCTAAACCTTTCTTGGAAGCATCACAGAAAACAACATAGCCCTTCCCAGGCTGTGGCAGGACTAACACTGGGGCACTGGTTAGCTTCTCCTTCAAACTCTAGAAAGCTTGCTGGAAACGATCATCCCAGACAAAAGGTACATCCTTTGTGGTCAAGTTTGTCATAGGAAACACGATCATACTGAAGGCCTTGATAAACCTCCAGTAGTAACCTACTAAACCCAGCAAACTATGAACTTCTGTCGGCATCTTTGGCTGTTCCCATTCTGTACTACGAACTTCTATCGGTGTCTTCGGCTGTTCCCATTCTGCAACGGATTTCACCTTCTTCGGATCCACTTTGACTCCTTCTGCAGATATCACGTGACCTAAGAAAGTCACTTCTTCCAACCAGAACTCACACTTACTGAACTTGGCATACAGCTGGTGCTGGCGAAGTATAGTCAACGCTAGACAAAGATGTTGCTCATGCTCTTGCCTGTTTCGACTATAGATCAGGATGTCATCTATAAAGACTACAACAAACTGGTCTAGAAATGGACGGAACACTCTGTTCATCAAATCCATGAAAGCAGCAGGTGCATTGGTTAGCCCAAACGGCATAACCACAAACTTGAAGTGACCATACCTCGTCCTAAAGGCTGACTTTGGTATGTCATCCGCCTTAATCCGCAACTGATGATATCCGGACCATAGATCAATCTTTGAAAACACTGTCGCACCACACGACTGATCGAACAGATCATCTATCCTTGGTAACGGGTACTTGTTCTTGATCGTGACCTTGTTCAACTACCGGTAGTCTATACACAACCGCATTGATCCATCCTTCTTCTTTACAAACAACACTGGAGCACCCCAAGGCGACATACTCGGTCAGATGAAACCTTTCTCCAACAACTCTTGCAACTGCTTCTTAAGCTGTGCCATCTTTACTGGAGCCATTCTATACAGTGTATGTGCAATTGGCTGCGTACCTAGAACCAGATTGATCTCGAAATCAATCTCTCGGGGTGGAGGAACACCAGGAAACTCATCAGAAAACACATCGGAAAACTCTCGGACAACTGACACCTCTTCAAGGCTAGGGACTTTTTCCTTGGAATCCACAACTGTATCCACAACGTGAGCTAAGAACGCCTCACATCCTTGCCGCAACAACTTCTCTGCCACCATAGCTGATATCAAACATGTCAAAAGAATCTTCCTATCTCCTTGGAAGATCCACTTCTCTCCATCAACATCAAACACATCCTGCTTGGAACCACAATCCAAAACAACCTTATACCTCTCTAAGGTATCCATCCCAAGGATCACATCGAAACCATGCATATCAAGTGGTATAAGATCCACTTGTATACTGTGTCCCGAAAAAGATAAGACACAAGATGGACACACTTCTCAAAGCATCGAGGAACCATAACGAGGGGTTTCTAACAATAAGCTATCCTTCTTACAGCTAATAGGTAAACGACAATTTTCAAGCATACTATAGGAAATAAAAGAGTGTGTAGCACCCGGGTCAACCGGAACAAATATAAAGCAAGAAGAAGACATATCAGAATGAAATAACTCCATCTGACCTGTCACCACTCGCGGGTTAACTATCGCCTCCGGCTAATTCATAGCATAGAATCGAGCTGTCACTTGCTGTCCACGTCCTCTGCTTCCTTGAGCAGACGATCCCGCTTGCTACGTTTGACCACGTCCTCGTCCTCTGCTACCACTGGGCTACTTTCTATCTGACCCTCATTGATTCTGCCTCGGCTGCTGCGTCACTTCAACATCTCTGTTTGGGCAATTTGACTTGAAATGCCCCGTCTGGCCGCAGATATAGCATGTATTGACTTCAAACCGTGGCCTAGATGGCCCTGTCACTGCCAATGAAGCTGTACTATGTGCCTTTGATGGTGAAGAAACATAACCTCTTCCCTTACTCAGGGACCACTGCAACGGTACTGTAGAACGTCTCATCACGGATGGCGCTGAAAACTTGGGCTTCTTGAAGCCACCAAACCTCTGTCCCTAAAATTGAGAAGGCCTCTTATTATACATGGATTCTCTTTTCTCCCTGACTAACCGTTCAATCCTCCGGACAGACTCTACAAACATAGCAAACTGCTCTCGATTCTCCAACGCAGAGATAGGTGTTGTCAGCTCAGCACTCAGACCCTTCTCAAAGCGTCTGATCCGCTCCTCATCCGTCGCCGCCATGTGAGGACAAAACCTCAACAGATCCATAAACTTGGCCTCGTACTCGGTGATGTTCATCGTTCCATGTCACAGGCTTTCAAACTGACTGATCTTTTCATCCAGATATGTCTTCAGAAAGTACCTGCTGACAAACTCACGCCTGAAAACCTCCCAACTGATCACCTCACCCGGTCGCTTATCCTCCTCGATGGTCCTCCAGTGACCAGCACTACCCTTCAGAAGGTAGACATCGTGCTTTACTTTGTCTGCTTCGGGTATGTCGAGGATCCGTAAAGCCTTCTCAAGACTTGTCAGCCACAGATCTACATCTACTGGATCGGTCATCCCAGCATAATCCAAAGCTCTGACTCGGCGAAGCCGCTCAAAGGTCTTCCCAATACCCGATGTTTCCCTATAGGGAGCATGTGCTCTCAGCGGAGGCACTAGCAGTCTCTCTACCATGAGATTCATCATAGCCATCATCTGCCCCATGAGCTGTTGGTAGGTAGGGTGTTCAAGAATGGTTGGGTCAGGTTGGGGAACCTTAGGCACCCAATCTTTATGTGCCCGACCTAAAGCTCCATCAACTAATGCAACATTGTTGTGCTCAGGAGCATGTTCTTCATGGTTTCCAGACATCTTGGCTTTTCTTCCGCTGAGGGCAGAAGATGATTGTAAGAAAATCTAAAAAACGCACAAGAATAGACACAACCTAGTCCTAAATCCATGTAGACTCAGCGAACCTAGAGCTCTGATACCAAAACTTGTGGCAACACATCCCACTATCACACAGACAGCGAGGTGTTATGCAAAAACGTGCGGAAATCACCATAACCACAGATTACCAAAAACACAGGTTAATTAAAACTGATTGCAGAAAGTAGATAAACAGAGAATCTATTACATTCCAGTCCTCATCCTACAAGGAAACAAGTTATATAAACATATACAAGCCTTAATACGTGTCCACATCTTAGGAGAACAGTTGTCTTATCACCACATGAGTTCATCACCTGTTATATGTACATCACGGCCCACATCCGGCCAACAACTGGACATGCAAAACAACGTCGAAACAATCCCAAGGACCTGAGAGTACAGGGATGACTCTAAGACTCTACTACAAAACAACCAAAACAGCAGCATGTCCATCTCTTGCCTCCTACGGGTCTTCTTGCTGCTCGTCCGTAACTCTGCGACCACCACGACGTCTAGCTCGACCACCTAAAAAGGTTATAAACCAGCGGGGTGAGACACACAGTCCCAGCAAGAAACATAACTCCCCACCAAAACTATAAAACCAAAGGAAGATTAAAGCAACAACAACAGATATCTGATAAAGCGTAGAACAAGAGTAGTTTATATAGCAAAGCTTATTCTTACCATTAGGCTTACCAGATGTACGGAAGGTATATCACCAATTACCTCTTTATGGAACATGATTGACAAGATAAGATTTATAAGATCTTACCACATAACATGAGGAACATATAAGTAACTACAAGGTATAACAAGGTTAACTACGCAAGCAAGGCCAGAATCAATGTTCCATGTTTTGCCTTAAGTAGTAAATACTAAACGGCTAGATTACGTATTATTATGCCCTCAGGAAGTCAGCCGTACCCCACTCAGATCCAACCGACAACTGCGAAACCCGAAGTCGGTGCCATACAACGTCAATGGAAGAGCCGGACTCCATGACCTCCCACCTCATGGTCAGTGTACGAGAACCAAAGCAGGACCGCACTCTCTTGCTTAAGTGGCCTCAGCCACAGGGTCAGCTCCAAAGGCTACCCATCCTCTAGCCCACCTTAGTACAGGTCACAGCGCTAGTAAAACTGAGCCACGGGCCTGTTCACCGTGCTCTGAGCCATGAACACATTCATGCTCCCATATCACATATCCTGAGCCATGGGCCTGTTCACCATGCTCATATATATATATATATATATATATATATATATATATATATATATATATATATATATATATATATATATATATATATATATATATATATATATATATATATATATATATATATATCGAGTCTGCAACCGTAGCTGCACTTGATTCCCTCTCTATTTTATTCTAGGAGAAACCACACATATTCAAAAATATGCGCTTCCAGGTTGACCCGTAGGAGAACCTGTTTCACCATCACCAGCTTCTGACGATGATGGATCTATGGCCAGGGTAAACTACATCATATATTCCACTGTGATTAATTAGTATCTTTTAGGTGGATTGCAAGATTCAACCAAGTTGTATAACATGAAAACTATAACAACAATAAACAATATGAAATTCAATATTATATTTTTATTGTAATCAACATTATCCTGATCCATCACAAGGACCCATCATTACATGTTATCACTTGGCCTCTTGCTAATCATCTGGATCCATCTCAAGGATCATCACATGCCATGGGATCGCAATCCCTCATCACATAGTGCCACTGCCTCTCAAGGCTTACATCATCATCATGGGATAACAATTCCAGCACTTTAGCCAACTCAAGTCCTCAGACCCAAACATATTATCTCATCACTAAGAGTAACCATCAAAGCAATGTTACCAAACATATATATATACCTGATGGCCTTTTACTTGGCTAGGCATCACCTGCATGGTTAGAAAGATCATATTATCCAACATAGGGTAGTACTGACGATTATATACTTTATCATACATGCCTCAGCCTGTGATCATGGATATAGTTCATATCATTAAGCAAAGCATTCCATATGCTTACCATTTCCATAGCATTATACATAATATCAAGATGATCACATACATATGAGATGTTGTATTAAGATGCATAGATGTGGTCTACTATATCGTGCACATCCAGGGTTACCATCAAAACCAAACATGGTGTAAGAACAACATATTGGTTTCCCATAAGGGACGGGACCCTCACTAAAAGCACCCACTACCCTCACCACAGGTGATATCGGGCAGGGCACGCTCATCTATCGTCCAACTCATAATGGTCAGCACATATCGACCAGTCACACCAGTGCCTGTCGGCTAGCACAAGGGTGTAACGTGCAACGCTACATCAGGCATATTGTGCACTCACCAGTGTCGTGCACTGTGGTATCGTGCGACGCTGCGTCAGCATCAAGGGTAATGACAACCAAGCGTTTAGCTAACCAAAGAAGCATATCGTGCAACGGGGTGTCGTGCTTCATGGCAACAGCCACAAGGCTACCTACTCAGGTCAGGTGTATCGGGCGACACGGTGTCGTGCAACGCCCAACCAGTGTCGTGTTGTTGGCCGACACACACAGAGCTAAGGCCAAGGGTGACTCTCATTACAGAACTGGCTAGCAATGTCCATACCTTAAATCACAATGACACCAAGCTACATCTAAGTCATGTGTGTCGGGCAGGGCACTCCATAAGAGGCAACACCTAAGGGTGCAACTCAAACAACCAGTGGGGAACCTGTCATTCACCCAACCTATCCATGGCCTATCGGCCGTCACAAAGCAAGGACTGTGGTGTGACGCCCGTCACAAGGTCAGGGACCAGGGGTATTGTCCATCACAGCCACCACAACATGTCGTGCAAGGCTCTAGGTCAAGAGGTATCGGCAGCACCTCCCCTAAGACCATCACCATCCCTAAGCATAAGGGCACCAAACCCTAATGGGTCAAGAAGATGGCTCACCTCTCAACTAGCAAGAGAGAGGGGTCTTGCACATCTCTTGCCACCAATCGGGCAACACAAGGAACAACCCTAAACAAAGTCCACAACTACCACCAAGCTCACCCTTCAAGTCCATGGTGAGAGGAGGGCGTTGCACAATTTACTAGAATACAAGCTCACCTCTCAACATAAACGAGAGAGGAGTGTTGATTATGATACTAGAACTCAAGCTCACTCCTCAAGACCTAGGAGAGTAGGGAGTATTTCTCACCAAGAAACCCTAGAACACGTGGTTTGGCCAACAAGAACAACTTAAGCAAGGAACAAACTAGCAACTCATATAGCTGACATGATCATAGCAACATATAGGATTATAGAAAGAAGATAGTGTAGTTAGGGTTAGGAGTTATGTAACCCGCCTTAAGAAAGCTCCTAGCTCCAACCACCACCAAGAAAGAAGGAGACTCCAAGGAAGGATCGGCCACCAATCTAGCTCCTCTAAGGGTATCGGCCACCAAGCTTGCAAGGAAGAAGAGGGTGTCGTGCACCAAGGAGAAGAAGACTAAGGAACTAAAGGGATCCTTATCAAGGGAAAGGAAACATATATATAGAAGGGGATGGAGTAAAAAACAAAGAAGAACAAGGCAAGGCATCTCCCACCTAGGGACACTTGTCCATGGGCAATGACACCACTCTAGCATGTCCTAAACACATGTCCAAGGCCATTACCACATGCAAGCATCAAGCACCAAGTGTCCACTAGTGGTGACACAAATGAGGTCAAAGATGGTCAAAGGTCCATGGGGACACACCTAGACGATACACCTCCACCATGGCCGACACAACCCTGGGCGACACACAAGCATGTCCGACACACCAGTGGCCGACACAGGGCTCTCTTGCCCGACACAAGGTCCAAAGAAACAAAGGCAAGGAACCACAAAGCCCAACAAGCTCAAACAAGCCCAAAAGAACGAGCCCAACCCTTCCTCGCAACACTAGAGGAAGCAAGGAGAGGGAGGAACACCTCACAAGATGACAAACTTGCCCACAAAACCTAGACTTGGGTTAATTGAAAGTAGCACCTCCAACTCTCAACAAAGCACAAACAAACCCTAATCACCACTAAAGGTGATTAGCAAGCCACTATGCATCAAGGTTAAGCAAAACAAACAGGGTAAACCCTAAACAGAGGTCAGGGTCCTTACAATTTTCACCTACCCTTATGGCACATTTCCATATAGATGGATGTTGTTTGGCCTTTGTAGTACACCTGCCACTTTCCATCGTTGTATGCTCACAAGTTTTTGTGATATGGTGGAGCGATGGTTGGAGGTGTTTATGGAGGATTTATTAGTGTATGGAGAGTCATTCGATGATTGTCTGTATAATCTTGACAGGGTTTTACAAAGATGTGAGAGAACCCACTTAGTCTTGAATAGGGAGAAATATCATATGATGGTTAATGAGGGTATAGTGCTTCGACACAAGGTATCTCATAAGGGAATTTAAGTCGATCTAGTTAAGATAGAGGTCATCTCCAAGCTACGTCCACTGACATCGGTGAAGGGAGTGAGGAGCTTTTTAGGACACGCCAGGTTTTATCGTCAGTTTATAAAAGACTTTTCAAAAATTGCAAAACCTTTGTCATAATTTCTAGAAAAGGATGTCGAGTTTTGTTTCGATGAAAGATGCTCAAAAGCTTTTGAGACGTTAAAGGAAAAGTTGATCTCTGCACCCATTGTGCAGGCTCTAGATTGGAGCAAACCATTTGAACTGATGTGTTATGCATCAGACTCTGCATGTAAGGACCCTGACCTCCATTTAGGGTTTACCCTGTTTGTTTTGCTTAACCCTGATGCTTAGTGGCTTGCCAATCACCTTTAGTGGTGATTAGGGTTTGTTTGTGCTTTGCTGGGAGTTGGAGGTGCTACTTGCAATTAACCCAAGTCTAGGGTTTGTTGGCAAGTTTGTCATCTTGTGAGGTGTTCCTCCCTCTCCTTGCTTCCTCTAGTGTTGAGAGGAAGGGTTGGGCTCGTTCCTTTGGGCTTGGTTGAGCTTGTTGGGCTTTGTGGTGCCTTGCCTTTGTTTCTTTGGACCTTGTGTCGGGAAAGAGAGCCCTGTGTCGGCTAGTGGTGTGTCGGCCATGCTTGTGTGTCGCCCAGGGTTGTTTCGGCCATGGTGGAGGTGTATCTTCCAAGTGTGTCTCCCATGGACCTTTGACCATCTTTGACCTCGTTTGTGTCACCACTAGTGGACACTTGGTGCTTAATGCTTGCATGTGGAAATGGCCTTGGACATGTGTTTAGGACATGCTAGAGTGGTGGCATTGCCCATGGATAACTGTCCCTAGGTGGGCGACACCTTGCCTTGTTCTTCTTTGTTTTCTCCTCCATCCCCTTCTATATATGTGTTTCCTTTCCCTTGCTAAGAATCCCTTTAGTTCCTTAGTCTTCTTCTCCTTGGTGCACGACACACTCTTCTTCCTTGCAAGCTTGGTGGCCGATACCCTTGGAGGAGCTAGCTTGGTGGTTGATCCTTCCTTGGAGTCTCCTTCTTCCTTGGTGGTGCTTGGAGCTAGGAGCTTGGAGCTTGCTTAAGGCGGGTTACATAACTCCTAACCCTAACTACACTACCTTCTTTCTATAATCTTAATGTTTCTTTGATCATGTCGGCTATATGAGTTGCTAGTTAGTTCCTTGCTTAAGTTGTTCTTGTTGGCTGAACCATGTGTTCTAGGGTTTCTTGGTGAGCAATACTCCCTAATCTCCTAGGTCTTGAGGAGTGAGCTTAAGTTCTAGTATCATAAGCAACACTCCTCTCTCGTTAATGTTGAGAGGTGAGCTTGTATTCTAGTAGCTTGAGCAACACCCTCCTCTCACCATGGACTTGAAGGGTGAGCTTAATGGTAGTTGTGGACTTTGTTTAGGGTTTTTCCTTATGTTGCCCGATTGGTGTTAAGAGTTGTGCTAGACCCCTCTCTCTTGATAGTTGAGAGGTGAGACATCTTCTTGACCCATTAGGGTTTGGTGCCCTTGTGCTTAGGGATGGTGATGATCTTGGGGGAGGTTTTGCCCGATACCTCTTGACCTAAAGCCTTGCACGACATGTTGTGGTGGCTGTGATGGATGATATCCCTGGTCCCTGACCTTGTGACGGGCGTCACACCACAGCCCTTGCTTTGTGACGGCCGATAGGCCATGGATAGGTTGGCTGAACGGCAGGTTCCCTGCTGGTTGTTTGAGTTGCATCCTTAGGTGTTGCCTCTTATGGAGTGCCCTGCCTGACACACATGACTTAGTGTAGCTTGGTGTCATTGTGCTTTAAGGTATGGATGGTGCTAGCCAGTTCTGTAATGAGTGTCGCCCTTGGCCTTAGCTCTATGTGTGTCGGCCAACAGCACAACACTGGTTGGGCGTTGCACGACACCTTGTCGCCCGATACACCTGACCTGAGTAGGTAGCCTTGTGGTCGTTGCCATGAAGCACGACACCTCGTTGCATGATATGCTTCTTTGGTTAGCTGCACGCTTGGTTGTCGTTACCCTTAGAGCTGACGCAACGTTGCATGATACCATAGTGCACGACACTGGTGAGTGCATGATATGCCTGATGCAGCGTTGCACGTTACACCCTTGTGTTGTCCGATAGGCACTAGTGTGCCTGGCCGATATGTGCTGACCGTTATGGGTTGGACGATAGATGAGGGTGTCCTGCCTGACACACCTTTGGTGAGGGTGGTGAGTTGTTTTAGGGAGGGTCTCGTCCCTTATCGGAGACCAATATGTTGTTCTTGCACCACATTTGGTTTTGATGGTAACCCTGGATGTGCACGATATAGTGGACCACATCTATGCATCTTAATACAACATCTCATATGTATGTGATCATCTTGATATTATGTATAATGCTATCAGGTATATATATATATGTTTGGTAACATTGCTTTGATGGTTACTCTTAATGATGAGATAATATGTTTGGGTCTGAGGACTTGAGTTGGCTAAAGTGATGTAATTGTTATCCCATGATGATGATGTAATCCTTGAGAAGCAGTGGCACTATGTGATGAGGGATTGAGATGCCATGGCATGTGATGATCCTTGAGATGGATCTAGATGATTGGAAAGAGGCCAAGTGATAACATGTAATGATGGGTCCTTGTGATGGATCAGGATAATGTTGATTACAATAAAAATATAATATTGAATTTCATACTGTTTATTCTTGTTATAGTTTGCATGTTATACAACTTGGTTGAATCTTGCAATCCACCTAAAAGATACCAATTAATCACAGTGGAATATATCATGTAGTTTTCCCTGGCCATAGATCCATCATCGTCAGAAGCTGGTTATGGTGAAACAAGTTCTCCTACGAGTCAACCTGGAAGCGCATATTTTTGAATATGTGTGGTTTCTCCTAGCCTAAAATAGAGAGGGAATCGATTGTAGCTACGGTTGCAGACTCGGGATATATATATATATATATATATATATATGAGCATGGTGAACAGGCCCATGGCTCAGGATATGTGAAATGGGAGCATGAATGTGTTCATGGCTCAGAGCACGGTGAACATGCATGTGGCTCAGTTTTACTAGCACCGTGACATGTACCAAGGCAGGCTAGAGGATGGGTAGCCTTTGGAGCTGACCCTGTGGCTGAGGCCACTTAAGCAAGAGACTGTGGTCCTGCTTTGGTTCTCGTGAACTGACCACGAGGTGGGAGGTCGTGGAGTCTGGCTCTTCCATTGACCTTGTATGGAACCAGCTTCGGGTTTCGCAGCCGTCGGTTGGATCTGAGCTGTACGACTCACTTCCTCAGGGCATAATAATATGTAATCTAGCCGTTTAGTATTTACTGCTTAAGGCAAAACACAGAACATTGATTGAGGCCATTCTTGCGTAGTTAACCTTGTTATACCTTGCAGTTACTTATATGTTCCTCATGTTATGTGGTAAGATCTTATAAATCTTATCTTGTCAATCATGTTCCATAAAGAGGTAATTGGTGATATACCTTACATACATCTGGTAAGCCTAATGGTAACAATAAGCTTTGTTATGTAAACTGCTCTTGTTCTACGCTTTATCAGATATCTGCTGTTGTTGCTTTAATCTTCCTTTGGTTTTATAGTTTCGACGGGGAGTTATGTTTCTCACTGGGACTGTGTGTCTCACCCCACTGGTTTATAACCTTTTTAGGTGGCCGAGCAGCAAGAAGAATAGTAGGAGGCAAGCGGTGGGCATGCTGTTGTTTTGATCGTTTTGTAGTAGAGTCTTAGAGTCATCCCTGTACTCTCAGGTCCTTGGAGGTGTTTTGACGTTGTTTCGTGGTGTTTAGTTGTTGATGTTTTGTATATTCTGTTGCTGGCCAGATTTGGGCTTTTATGTACATATCAACAGGTGATGAACTCATGTGATGGCTAGACAGCTGTTCCTCTAAGCTGTGGACACGTATCAAGGCTTGTATATGTTTATATAGCCTGTTTCCTTGCAGGATGTGGACTTAAATGTAATAGTTTCTCAGTTTATCTGCTTTCCGCAATCAGTTTTAATTAACCCGTATTTTTGGTAATCTGTGGTTATGGTGATTTCTGCACATTTTCGCATAACACCTCACTGTCTGTGTGATAGTAGGATGTGTTGCGACAATGCAGTGGGAGCTGTGTTGGGTCATGTAACGACCCCGCCTCCCAGTAACCCCCAATTAAGGGATACCAAGAGATCAGAGCCGTTATCTCAATTTCCGGATCAAAGGTTCGATAAATAATCGATAAAAATTATCAAATTCTACCTACTAAATACTGAAAAGGTGGAATAAAATAAAACTTTGCATACCTTTTAAAAAATTGGATATCTAAGACTGGAATCTATTCTAACTAATCCTCGTTGTACTTTAATTCTTATTTTCACAATATGCCACCTTATTGTTTGTCCTTTTCAAACTTGTACCTCAAATGCCGACAAACAAAATGTCAGTTAGCATAAATGAATATGCCGATATGTGGGGGAAACAATAATCATGCATTTAACTATAACAACATATTGCAAGCAATTATGGTTTAGCAAGCAAACTTTACATCTTAAACATAACTACTCAATCCATACATATCCTAACCTATGTGTTGTCCCTGCAGTGGACCTGGATACTACCTCTCATATGGTAAATCCAAATTAACCTCGCATAATCCTACATACTAGGTAGATCAATACCTAGGGTTGATGAGTCGCATGGCACTATCCATAGGTAGCCCAATCCCTAACTCATGATAGGCTAAAGATTCGCATGGAACTACCCATAGGTAGCCTAATCACTAACTCATGATAACCTGATGGACCTACCTTATCAAGTAGACCATGTACTAGGTTACCCCTTTTCATCATTAACAAAGCCACAGAGGAGGACCAGGATCTGAGCTAGTTATGCATACATATTTATAGTGATAATCATAGTCACTTTATAGTTGTAGGAAATAAAAGTCATCCAAGCAGTTATTTTCAAGCAACCGATAAAACATTCGGGAATCACCGTGAAACTAAAGTGATTAACCATAAGTGTGACCACATACCTGATCCAGAGCAACTTGATGTCCAAGCATTAACATTAAATACAATCATACAAGCAATCAACAATATCCTGCATAACATCCAAGTGTCATTATTTTATTCAAAACATTCTCAAGATCGACTTGGATTCCACCTTATGATTTCTAGGCCAACTTTTGGGTTTTATTAGGGTTTTATCCTCCATTATGCATTTATCACTTTTAATGCTCTTTTCATTCTCAAACCCTAATTTCAACATCATAAACCCAATTGAATGTCAATGAAGTCTAATATGTCTCTTTTACACTAAAATTACCATCTTTACCCTTTTAAGTCATATCCAGATCATTAAGGCTAATTTTCATGTTCAAGTTGTTTTTGAATTAACCACTCGTACTTCATTAATGATTATAGCCCAAATCACATATGAACCCTATTTATTACTAGTTCCACTTTTATACACTAGAAAACCCTAACTACCAAATTAAGGGTATTTATCCACAATTAGAATCTTTCGTACTCAATCAGCTTAAAACCATCATATCTAAGTTTTATTCGTGAATTTGAACAATTAAAGCCATTAATAGTCATAATTGCCAAAGTTAGGTTTCAAGGCCCATTAAAGCATATCCATGTGCATGGAACCCTAAATTAAACAAACTACGCATAAAGAGCATCCTTTTAGATCTAACTTGTCCTAATTATTAACAATAGGTTAATATCAACTTTAAACATCCATATAACCCTTCCCAAATCATTAAGCATAAAAGATTAGGGTTTTTCATTAGTTAAACCTTTAAAGATAGCACCTTTACATACTTTTTGAATTGCAAGCAAAATTAGGCTTCAAATTTAATTTCTTTGTATTCCTCTCATTCTGAGGATCAATATTCATATATAATTTGTCTTAATCAGAGTTACCAATTACTATCTATGAATTTGTAAAGAAATTACCTCCCGAGCTAATTAGAGAATGCCACATCACCCATTAGAATTCTTTTTCTTTTTCGGCGGGTTGGGACCAAACTATGTCAAGAAGACCTTCTTGCCCTCACCTTCCTTCACAAATGCAGGGGCAAAGGTGTCTTTTGCCCCTCCGTCGTCCCCTTCCTCGCTTCCGCGAATAGGGGTGATGCTGCATGCAGGTCATGGTCAAGTAAGTAGTTGACTTCTGCCTTTGGACCTCCTAATCCACTGGTGATGGCTCCATGAGCTCCTCCTCCCTGGCCCGAACTCACCTTGACACTCGCCACCATCCACGGTGGTCCGTTTTGGTGGCCCCATCAATGCTCATCGGCCTGTGGTAGATCCATGGAAGCTGCAGCCACCAGAGAAGCACGAACCAAATTGGAAAAGAAGGGAACTCTGCTTGAGTCCGAGGACCTTTTCCAATCCAAAACCAGAAGAAAAGAATGCCTTATATAGGCTGGGTGAGGGGGTTTGAAGGCTATCAGATTCCATCTCCCAAACTATTTGGGAACTTCTCGAATCCCCACAGAAACAGAGAACATCCGGGTTTTTTGCGCACGGATTTGCCTCCCCAACTCGATGGGAGAGTACACCTTCATCCAAGCTGATCAAAGTGAGAAAGAATCGGAGAGGGAAAGAAGCCCTTACTATGCTCAGTTTCCTATATTCCAAAAAGAGATGGAAGATGATCTCTGGATCGTTCAATCGCCATCCAACAACCACTGTTGGATATCACACGAGCCTGGGCTAGGCCCAAAGTTTCTTGATTAATTACTTTCTAAGGATTATCTTCCCGTTAGGATAATTTGGAAAATTCATAACTCTCAATTCATACATCCTTTTTCATCCAATATTTAGGGAAACCTTTATCTTGGATTTATCTACTTGTATACCAAATTTGAGTCCCAAATTCCAAAGGAAAAGGGCATTATTGTAATGTGCAAGTTATCTCCTAATAAGACATACATTAAGCATATTTTTCTCTCTCCTATTATTTTATATCATTTATTTGGATTCCTTGGAACCCAAGAAATCCTAGTAATTCGAAATTCCTTTTTAAGGATACTTCTTATCTTTCTAGATGCATCTACATCCTTTATTTCCCATTATCTTACTCATTCTTTTTATTAAAAGATTTCTTTTTGATGATTTATCTTCATCTTTTATTTTCTTTTTCCTCTTTCCCTATTTCATCCATTATAAATCACATGTAAACAAAATTTAATCAATTTTGGCCATTAATGCCACTTTTTAGATATTTTCATGTATTTCTCATAAATACTTTGCTTAATATGCATTATCTTATATCTTTTTCTAATATTTGGACTTTCCTTCTTTTCTTCTCTTTTATATCCATTATTGGATTAATATAGTAATAGGAATCACGAAATTCCTATCCAAAGGGATATTTGCAAAGAAATCCATTGCTTGAAGCAAAGCATGCAACCTTTTTAATTAAGTCCAATTTCATAAAATCAATACGTTTCAATCATGAAAACATATGCAAAATTGAGGTTGTAACATCCTTCCCCTCTTATAATAATTTTGTCCTCAAAATTCCATCAAACACACAAACAATTCAAGATAAGACTTTTCCATGTCCATCATTGGCCCCTATGTGGCTTTACCCTATCCGTGGTGAACCCTTACAATCACATATTCCTTTCTCTGAGTTCTTTTACCTTGGAATCTATAATCCTCACAGGTGACTCAGGACATTTCAGCCTCCCTTGGGGCTTACTAGGTTCATTGCTCAGCACATGACTCGGGTACCTCACATAGTGCTCTATATTAGGCACATGGAACTCATCACACATTACTTTATCTTGAGGGGTAAGGTCAACCATAAACTTCTCCACCAATCCCTCTCAAATGGATCCATGTAGCCTGGACTCAACTCTCTTAGCTATAACTTAGAGGGGTCAGATTTCACATCACATACTCTCCCATAGTGAACTACATGTCAGTCTGCTTTGCATCAACTCAAGACTCATTTCTCCCCTAGGCTCTCTTTCATCCATTGCACGATCAAAGCGACTTCATCTGCATACACTGTGGTCCTTTTCTGACCTTTACAAGGTCCCTTCATCAACGCCATCATAATGAAGAGGTGTCGGACACAACCTCCCTTACAGAGCTTCTTTACGTCCCAATACTGGCTATGGTGGTTATCATCACATCTTACAGAAGACAAGAATTGTCTCCATGTATCACCTTGAACAAGCACACATGCTCTCCTTAGACCCTCTAGTCTGGATTATACTAACCATTAGTTAGGGGTGATAAACAGTACTAATATCGAGTTCTTCATGTACCTACTTCCACCACATGGAAATGAATCCTTAGGTTATACTCAAGAACCTTCGAACTTGCATCATGGTGTAGTTAAACCATCTCTCTCTCATATGTAGTTCAATCGGATCTGTCCCTTGACATCATCCTCTCTTTCTCTTAGGTCATGTCATCTTAGATAAGGCGATCTACCATAACCCATATTGCATCTTGACCTTCTTTGTCCATGGGAGACTTACCACAACATCCATAATGACGAACTCCCATTCCGACTCGGGGATTCTTTATCCTCTAACTGAATGGGTTATTGGTGTTCGTCCTTCACCTCCTAACATGCAACTCCATACACTCCTTAGGCAACCAAAGTACTACTACCACTTATCTTAGTAGTACTACGGTGTATGGTGAACTTAAAATCATGATCTCTTATATGTCATGATTCCTTAAGGTTGATTCCTCGGAAACCCTAAACCACTCTAGTCGGGGTTTCATCACTTTCTTTTCCATAGAAGTGCATCTGAGTTTCTACCACCATCCTTTTATTGCATCATGGCCCAGACTAGCTAACCAAACAACACTAACTTGATCAACATATATCGTTACATCTGAGTGTTAGCCAAACTTATTTCTTTTTCAAACTTAGGGCTAACCTAACAACCTCTTCTAGCATCTAGCTAAACTAGGAAGCTGCATCTCAACCAGAGCATCCATTACCACCTCACATCCTTATGAGTAAGGTAATGTTGAAGACATACACCTCCAGGTATTCCACTTATTATCTCATCTCAAACTCTAAGTCTATCTCCATCAAGAAAACTCTGAGCTCTTTCTCTTGATTTTTGAACTCAACCTTGTATAACTCACAAATATCACATAGCTCATGATAAAAATATCCTCATAAGATGGCTACCTTAGTTCTCTTGACATTTGTAAACCATCCACCTATCGTTCACCCCACAAGGGTATGTTATCACCTCTGTCCTCAAACCTCATAGCAACGTTCCAACTCACATCATCTTTTATCCTTGGTGTATGGCATGTGTACTATCCTATCGCTCACTCCCATAACAAGAGGAAATAAGCATTTGGTGGCTGTCCAAACACAAAGTTCTTCCTATTCTAAGAGTATAGATGGTACATTCCACATTTCCAGTACACCTTCAATCTAAGTTGAAACGTGCAACTTATGTCTCTACACCACAATCTTCTCGATATCGAAGTTACTTCCATGTAGAACTGGTCTCGAACCTACTTGGGTCCACACACAATCCTTGGCTCCTCTAGGTCTATAGGGTGCCGACACTTTTGGGGTCATCCCTCGTCCCTTATGAATCCAGAGAGTGCCCGACTCATATACCCTTTGGGTCCCATGAGTTCATGAAGGTGATCAATATCCTAACCCATGGCCCTCAGACAATGATAGTTGTTACCTCCCGACCCTATGGTCATGTGCTACTAGGGAATTAGGCAACTCCCACTTCCATCGGTCTTATCCCTACCTGACCCTAGGATAGACTTAGGATTCTATCATAGTACATGTCCAACTTAGAACCTTACCCAAGCCTTCATCATCTCTCTCCACATTCATGGACTGACTTTCATCCTTTCATAGTGGTCATGGCGACCTGCCTACCTTGGTCAGGCCCCATATCGATTACCTCCATGGTAATGCATCCACATGCACTTAGAGATAGTTATCTATGGGTCTACATGCTCATTCTCATACTATGTACTTTTCATTTAGCTTCTCAAGATCCTATGAGACATCTTTAGGTTACCTCAAAACCAACAGAAACTAGTATACACCCTACAAAAGGGTACCCCTCCTAGGATGGGAGGAAACTACATCTTGATAACAAAGGTCAGAAACGTCCTTATATGTAGGCTTTACATCCACATGAGCATGCTTAACCATAGCAAGCTACTCAGACACAAGATGACCACCTACCAAACCATGCTAGGTCACACTTGTTCTCATCCTCAACATTAGATCAAGATCATACCTTCCCATGCCATCAACTTAGTTGTAAGGGTTTCATCAAACATACCTTAAACGTAAGGGGTTTCCCTTTCCTCTAAACATGAGGAGTACCATGCTCAAATCTATATAAACTCAAATCTCGTCATGAGCATCAGGTACACCACTTCCCCTCTTAGGCCTAGGAACCCTAGATTCACTTTTCTGATGTCCAACTGCCTGCTCAACTTTTAACCATGAGCCAAGCATGTACAGGGTATGACGTGCACTCCCCATGATCCTTCTACTTGAACAACACTTCAGAGTGGAGTTCTCCTCAAGGACAATGAACTAGGTATAAGGCTTCGCAACTTGTTACTAAACCTCTTCAGAAGGTAACACTTATACCATAGGCACATAGGTACCAGAAGCATCATCCTCTCTCTAGGGTTTGGTTCCTATAATGGAAACCAAGATATCATCAGCCTCCAAGAATCAAACATGAGGAAACCACTATCATCCACATAGGTCACATCATCCTCAACTCCCACTGTTCGTCATATCTCAGAGTCTAAGCTTCCAACCTTCTTGCTTGGGTCCTGCTCTCTCTCTTCTCTAGAGCTAACCCTACAAACAGCCTCAGTACTAGAGGTCCTCTCTCCAAGAAGCATCAAGCTCACAAGCATACCTCCATGTGGGTGAAGCCTATGTTCAACTTATGTTTGTTCAAGATTATCCATAGCCTTTTATGCTTATGTCATAAGCTATCCATCATACACTCCTGGCCAGGTTTTCAACCTACTGCCCGCACTACTGACGTACTCTAAGTGCATACTATGCCATGCTCATCTAAGATCATGGGGTTTCCATAGGTTCTTCACTAACATCATCATTGAAGGAGCTATCCTTCACTCTAACATGCACGACACTTCCCAGGGTTGGGTCGCCAAAGGTACTAGGTCATCCTACCTCTCATGGCTCATATGGGCATACAAAGGTATGTCCATCCCACACCTGGTCTACCATGACATGTAACTCATCGTGTCATCTCTCTTTCTAACCACCAATTAGGGTTAGGGTTATCATAATCCTCATAGGATGTTCCAGGTCTCTACTTATAAGACGAACTTCCTCCATTCATCCTCCTGACAAGGAGGTCTAGCCTCAGGTCTCTCCTGAGGGCATGACAACTTATGTCATACGACCTAAGCAAGTATCTATTCTTTATTTTATGCTTAATCTATTAAGCTTATGCCCATGACATCTTATTTACATGATTTTCATTAATTTGGTGGAGGATTCCTTAAACCTTATCAACCTTACCCATACCTCAAGAGGGTGAGGAAGAGAGAGAAAACCGTAATCCTTAAGGTCCTTGACAACAATTGAGTTGAGAAGGGCTGAACAAGATGAGAGAGTCCTAAAGGTATCTTATTTCGAGTCAAATTTTGAGACATTGGTGAGGCAATCACACTAATCTGGGAGTCCTCGTATTCCGACTAGTGGTGCGGAGGAAAATCTTGCCAGCCCCCAGAGGTGATCCTTTTCTACACACCTCTATTTTTTGGAAAATCCTCTAATAACTCCCTTGGGTTCTACAGAGTTTGTAAAATTTAATAATTGTTAAAGATTAAATGAGGAACCTATTCTCTGATACCAAATGTAACAACCCCACTTCCCAGTAACCCCCAATTAAGGGAGACCAAGAGATCAGAGCCGTTATCCCAATTTCTGGATCAAAGGTTTGACAAATAATCGATAATAATTATCAAATTCTACCAACTAAATACTGAAAAGGTGGAATAAAATAAAACTTTGCATACCGTTTAAAAACTTGGATATCTAACTTCTATCCAAGACTGGAATCTATTCTAACTAATCCTCGTTGCACTTTAATTCTTATTTTCACAATATGCCACCTTACTGTTTGTCCTTTTCAAACTTGTACCTAAAATGCTGACAAACAAAACGTCAGTCAGCATAAATGAATATGCCGGTATGTGGGGGAAACAATAATCGTGCAATTAACTGTAAAAACATATTGCAAGCAATTATGGTTTAGCAAGCAAACTTTAGATCTTAAACATAACTACTCAATCCATACATATCCTAACCTCTGCGTTATCCCTACAGTGGACCTGGATACTACCTCTCATATGGTAGATCCCAATTAACCCCACATGATCCTACATACATGGTAGATCAATACCTAGGGTTGATGAGTCGCATGGCACTACCCATAGGTAGCCCAATCCCTAACTCATGATAGGCTAAAGAGTTGCATGACACTACCCATAGGTAGCCCAATCACTAATTCATGATAACCTGATGGACCTACCTTATCAAGTAGACCATGTACTACATTACCCATTTTCATCATTAACAAAGCCACAGAGGAGGACAAGGATCTGAGCTAGTCATGTATACATATTTATAGTGATAATCATAGTTACTTTATAGTTGCAGGAAATAAAAGTCATCCAAACAGTTATTTTCAGGAAACCAATAAAACATTTGGGAATCGTCGTGAAACTAAAGTGATTAACCATAAGTGTAACCACATACCTGATCCAGAGCAACCTGATGTCCATGCATTAACATTCAATACAATCAAACAAGCAATCAACAATATCTTGCATAACATCCAAGTGTCATTATTTTATTCAAAACATTCTCAAGATCGACTTGGATTCCACCTTATGATTTCTAGGCCAACTTTAGGGTTTTATTAGGGTTTTATCCTCCATTATGCTTTTATCACTTTTAATGCTCTTTTCATTTGCAAACCCTAATTTCAACATCATAAGCACAACTGAATGTCAATTAAGTCTAATATGTCTCTTTTACACTAAAATTACCATCTTTACCCTTTTAAGTCATATCCAGATCATTAAGGCTAATTTTTATGTTCAAGTTCTTTTTGAATTAACCACTCTTACTTCATTAATGATTATAGCCCAAATCACGTATGAACCCTATTTATTACTAGTTCCACTTTTATACACTAGAAAACCCTAATTACCAAATTAAGGGTTTTTATCCACAATTAGAATCTTTCATACTCAAATCAGCTTAAAACCATCGTATCTCAGTTTTATTCATGAATTTGAACAATTAAAGCCATTAAGAGTCATAATTACCAAAGTTAGGGTTTCAAGGCCCATTAAAGCATATCCATGTACATGGAACGCTAAATTAAACAAACTATGCATAAAGATCATCCTTTTAGATCTAATTTGTCCTATTTATTAACAATAGGTTAATATCAACTTTAAACATCCTTATAACCCTTCCCAAATCATTAATCAACAAAGATTAGGGTTTTTCATTAGTTAAACCTTTACAGATAGCATCTTTACATACTTGTTTAATTGCAAGAAAATTAGGCTTAAATATAATTTCTTTGTGTTCCTCTCGTTCTGAGGATCAATTTTCATATATAATTTGTCTTAATTAGAGTTACCAATTAATATCTATGAATTTTTAAAGAAATTACCTCCAGGGCCAATTAGAGAATGCCATGTCAACCATTAGAATTCTATTTCTTTTTTGGTGGGTTGGGCCCAAACTATGTCGAGAAGACCTTCCTACCCTCGCCTTCCTTCACAACTTCTAGGGCAAAGGCGTCTTTTGCCCCTCCGTCATCCCCTTCCTCGCTTCTGGAAATAGGGGCGACGTTGCCTGTAGGTCATGGTCAACTAAGTAGTTGACTTCTGCCGTTGGACCTCCGAACCCACTGGTGATGGCTCCATGAGCTCTTCCTCCCTAGCCTGAACTCACCTTGACACTCACCACCATCCGCGGCAGTCTGGTTTGGCGGCCCCAGCGATGCACATTGGCCCATGGTAGATCCATGGAAGCTACAACCACCAGAGAAGCGTGAACCAAATTGGAAAAGAAGGGAACTCTGCTTGAGTTCGAGGAACTTTTCCAATCCAAAACTAGAAGAAAAGAATGCCTTATATAGGCTGGGTGAGGGGGTTTTAAGGCTATTAAACGATTTAGGAACTTTCTCGAATCCCCACGGAAATAGAGAACATTGGGGTTGTTTGTGCATGGATTTGCCTCCCCAATTCGATGGGAGAGTCCACCTTCATCCAAACTGATCAAAGTGAGAAAGAATCAGAGAGGGAAAGGAGCCCCTAGTGTGCTCGGTTTCCTATATTCCAAAATGAGATGGAAGATGATCTCAGAATCATCCGATCGCCATCCAACAACCAATGTTGGATATCACACAAGCCTCGGCTGGGCCCAAAGTTTCTTGATTAATTACTTTCTGAGGATTATCTTCCCATTAGGATAATTTGGAAATATCATAACTCTCAATTTGTACATCCTTTTTCAACCAAAACTTAGGGAAACCTTTATCTTGGATTTATTTACTTGTATACCAAATTTGAGTCCCAAATTTCAAAGGAAAAGGGCATTATCTTCATGTGCAAGTTATCTACTAATAAGACATACATTAAGCATATTTTTCTCTCTCCTATTATTTTATATCGTTTATTTTTATTCCTTGGAACCCAAGAAATCCTAGGAATTCGAAATTCCATTTTAAGGATACTTCTTATCTTTTTAGATGCACCTACATCCTTTATTTCCCATTATCTTACTCATTCTTTTTATTAAAAGATTTCTTTTTAAGGATTTCTCTTCATCTTTTATTTTCTTTTTCTTCTTTCCCTATTTCTTCCATTAGAAATCACATGTAAACGAAATTTACTCAATTATGGCCATTAATGCCACTTTTTAGAGATTTCCATGTATTTCTCATAAATACTTTGCTTAATATGCATTATCTTATATCTTTTTCTAATATTTGGAGTTTTCTTCTTTTCTTCTCTTTATATCCATTATTGGATTAATATAGTAATAGGAATCACGAAATTCCTATCCAAAGGGATGTTTGCAAAGAAATCCATTGCTTGAAGCAAAGCATGCAACCTTTTTAATTAAGTCCAAATTCATAAAATTAATACATTTAAATCATGAAAACATATGCAAAAATGAGGTTGTAACAGATCAATAGTGAGACAAGGCTCCTACAGTCATATATTGTGCATCTAAAACTTGAAATGATGCTGAAATTAATTATACGACCACAGAAAAAGAACCTTTCACTATTGTTTTTTCCTTCAAAAAATTCCGCCAATATCTAGTGGGGGCCAAAGTGATTGTTTGGACAGATCACACTGCCATCAAATACATGTTACAGAAAAAAGATGCAAATCTAGACTGATTAGGTGGATATTGCTGTTATAGAAATTTGACATAGAGATTAGGGACAAAGCCGGAGTGGAGAATGTGTTAGATGACCACTTATCTATGTTGGAAAGGGTGAATGAAAAAGATTTAGATATGCCAAATGTTGAGGAATTGCCTGATGAACAATATTTTGCTCTTCAGACCAAGGATCCTTTGTTTACAGACATTATCAATTGTTTAGCATGTAAAGAGATGCTTGTAGATTCGGGATACCAAGAGAGGAAGAAATTTTTCCATTCATTGAGATTTTACATCTGGGATGACCCCATTTTTCTTAAATAGTGCAGGAAGGAATTCTAAGAAAGTGTGTACTAGAATGTGAGTTTGAGAGCATTTTGTTGCATTGTCACTCTCTACCTATAGGGGGCATCACGCTAGATCTAGGACTACGACCAAAGTCTTAGAGAGTGGTTTTTATTGACCAACAATATTTAAAGATGCATACAACTTTATTCTTCATTGTGATCCATGTAAACATGCATGAAATATATCTAAATGACACGAAATGCCACTTAATGGTTTTCAAGAAATTGAAGTGTTTGATCTATGAGGCATTGATTTTATGGGCCCTTTTGTGTCATCAAATTCTAATCTATACATATTGCTTGTTGTTCACTATGTATCCAAGTGGGTGGAAGCAATTCCAATCCGCACTAATGATGCACAAGTTGTGTGCTGGATCGTGAAAGATCATATTTTCTACAGATTTGGTGTCCCCCGATTGATCATTAGTAATGGTGGATCACATTTCACCAACATGCAATTTGGAGCTTTGTTGAGTAAGTAAGGGGTGAAACATCGAGTGAGTACTCCCTACCACCACAGACATAAGGACAGGTTGAGGTGTCCAATAGATAGGTGAACAAGATCTTGGAAAGGACAGTCTCAATTAACAGGACAAATTGGAGCTTTGTGCTAAATGACACTCTTTGGGCATATAGGACAGCCTATAAATCACCTACAGGAACTATTCCATTTAGGTTGGTTTATGGGCATCCTTTCCATATACTGGTGGAGCTTGAGCATAAGGAAAAGTGGGCTTTGAAAAAACTAAATTTTAGATCGGATGAAGCAAGCAGGAAGAGACTATTAGAGTTGAATGAGCTAGATTAACTCAGGATGGATGCCTATGAGAGTTCTAGAATTTATAAGGAGAGAACTAAGAAGATTCACGATCGTCACATCTTGAATAGGGTGTTTAATCTGGGACATAAGGTTCTTCTATTCAACTCTAGACTTAAGTTACATCCGAGCAAGATGAGGTCCAAATGGAGTGGACCATTTGAGGTTTTGCAAGTCTTCCCTCACGGTGATGTGAAGATAGGAGACGGGTTTAGGTCCTTCCTTGTTAATGGCTAGAGATTGAAACATTATTTTGGTGGGGAAGCTGATAAGTGAATGGAAGAAGTGTTTTTCATTAAACTCCCCTAAGCTCCCATAAATTCCTTCTCTTAGCCATGTCTAGTGTAGGACGTTAAACAATGGCACTTGTTGGGAGGCAACCCAACCTTTCTTTCTTGTTGCTTATGTTTGATTATAAGTTTCCTAGTTGTTTATTCATCTTTGTTTTACTATTTTTTATGTAAAAAAGACACCTTGACTCGTTTGTTGGAGTGTGCAAAAGCTTACAGAGTCGATACTACTGAGTCCACTAGTTAGTAATATTGAAATTACATCAGAGGGACATCCACAAAAAAAGGAAAACTTTATATTACTAACTAGACAAGTCGGTACCAACAAGTCACTTAAGATTTCACGCGCCTAACTGATAAGCGTTTGGTAGTATTGACTATCAAAGTTTGTACTACCAATGTTTTGGGTGCTTCCCATTTTAAGATACCAAGATAATTCTCAGAAATACCGAGCAAAATGGCCAGCTCAGTACTACCAACTAACATGTCAGTAGTATCGACTCATGACGTTAGCAATCCATGTGCATCCGATTCAACGACAGATGTAGTCTTCATCAAGCAGTCGGTAGTATCAATATGCACCACAAGTCAGTATACTGACATGAACTCGGTACTACCAACACAGCGCGATCCACGCTCAAGTCAACAGCAAATGCCAGCCATCGATATGGTTGAGCCACAGATTCATGCATATATCTTAGTACTACCGACTTCATGTCCGTAGTTCTAACTCTTCCGATGATGGGCGGCTGCTAGCTATAAAAGGATGGTTGGGGAGTTCATTTTCTTCACACCTTCATCCTCCACTCCTATGACAACTCTGAGAATGACAACACCAAGTGTCGACACTCTTCACCGAGATCCTTTTCTCCATCATTCTTCTTGCATCATTACCATGGCACCAAGGATGGGTGCATTTTCATCAACGGGGCAAGGAGAGTTGGTCCCTCAGCCACCCCACATCCAACATTCCACTCTAGAGATCAAGAAGATCTACAAGGAGCTTATGCAACGGAAGATGTTGTCAACGTGTTATGGAGATTGTGCCCTGTTAGAGAGAGTGGGTTTCACCAACAACCTATGTTGGGTATGTCAGCATCAATTACTGAAGGTGGATGACCCATTCTTCAGTGACTGGGCGGCCTAGTCAGAACTCGTTTGTGAGTTCCTAGCATTATTGGAGGTCCTTGTCACCCCTGAGCAATAACTAGGAGGTGAATGGATAGAAGGCAAAGTTAGCTTTTGCCTCTTCATCACCAACCACTCCATCACTTTGTGGGCATTAAACTACATCTTCAACTGGCCTCATGTCCGGGAAAGCTCTGCTCCGTATGACTTTGAATATGACCTTGCATGGGAGTGGCTGACCGAGGTGCCAGAAGGTTTCCGCATCAGTTGGCACATCAACTCTGTCACTGACTTCATGCATCCTTTTGCTCAGATTCTACATCGCCTCTGCACCAAAACCATCTTTGCCTGCTCTGCCCAAGCCCAAGTAAGACGGAACTCTTCTTCCTTTACAAGATATTGGACCTCTTCTTCCTTTACAAGATATTGGAGGGAGAACACGTTAACTTTGGGTCCTTCCTTGTCCTCCACATCGTTACAATTCGGTGCATGGTGCAGAGGAAATTGCAAATTCTTTTTGGGGGGCTGATTACCCCCATTGTGCTACACCTCCGTGTCGACCTTTCCACTTTCACACCTATGGTATCTCCAAAGATGTTGGATCTCCAACATTTCTGGAAGGCATGTCTCCTTAGTATGCACTATGACATGGTGTATCCGTGTTTCATGGTGGGAAAAAGGTACAGGGAGCGTAGCCATCCTGACCCTATTTTCAATCTAAGAGGAGTCGATCATCTTAGGTGATCGGTCGATGATGATGAGGACAACAATGAAGCCGAGGAAGCAGCCCATGATTACCCTGAGCAGCCATATGATGACGACGACATTGTAGAAGTGGAGCCCACCATCCCCATTACCTGGAGACTGGTCCCACATAGACGTGCGTGCACTTATGTTGCCTCGAGCTCATCTGCCCCGCCACCTTCTCAGGAGGAGAAAGACCCATATGACATGGCGAGTATTATGGGATGTTGCAAGACATTCAGACCAGACAACAACAACATCAAGTGGAACTAGCTGGAGTACAGGATATCTAAGGATGGTTGTACCAGAACCAGTAGGAAATTTTTGAAAATGAATGCCTTATCTTTGCCAACCAATAGAATGTCCATATGTGCCTACAATGGATGGAGCATTATCAACATCCATTCTTTGACCACTAATGGAATCAGGGTTACTTTGGAGGATATCTGCAGCCACCACAGATGCCACTGTCAAATCAGTCCTTTCAGGGAATGTTTCCTCCCGATGACCCTGACATGCCACATCCTCCACCTCCTCCATTCATGGTATCAATGTTCCACCTCTCAAGTTAGAATGTTGACTATGTGGACATAGTCATATTCAAGCTTAGGGGGGTGCTGGAAAATCCATCTATCTTAGTTTTTCTATTTCATTTCATTTCATTTTATTATAGGATCCATATCTATCTAGTGTAAATATGGAGCAGTAAATGCATGGGTTCTTAGATCATATAGATTGTACTCATAGGTTTCTTTGCAAGAAAAGAAACTTTTTATCACATCCTTATAGTTTGATTGCAAGATCCTTTTGCAACACCACTGGAGGAAGTGTTTGGATTAGTCAGCTTCAGGACCTAGGATATGAATGAACATCTAGATCAACCATGGAATGTGAATGAAGATGATTTTGTGCCTAAGTTGGTCAAATCTTTAACGAGATCTTAAATGGAAATCTAAATTACCCCATGCACAGGTCATTAGAGAGGGACATATCATAATCTCATGAAGGGCATTGTCTCTTAGTTATGTGATTCCACCCTTCTTCCATCCATTCTTTGACTCACCACCTCAACATGAATGAGTACTCTAACTTATTTCCTTTTGATTGCAGTGCATAGCATAATAGGTGACATGATAAGTTAGTTTATTCTGATTGCATTTGAAAAAGAACTACAGAGGTATGCATGAACAATTTTTCTGCATATCAGTTTAGTTCCATAATAATTTCATGTATATTACATACATTCTGTAGCATTCAATCATCTTGGTCATGTGGATTTTAGTCTCTTTTTATAAAGATTGAAGTGCAGGGACATACCTCCACATCTTAGATGGAAAAGGGAAATAATATATAATGAAAGCCCGAGCATAGTTTCAATCGTGTTGGAAAACAGAGAGAAAAATTCATGGACTAACAAAAGAAGAAGAAAAATGAAGTTAGTCAATGCTCAATGATTCTGAGGGAGAAAGTATTCCATTAACCCTTTTTGAAGAGATGAAGTAATCCACATGGTGCATTATGTTTCTTTCTTCTGTCATTCTCATTGATTGATAGATTGCTTGATTCATGCATCATTTTATAAATAAAAAGAGAAAGAGAACACAATAGGAATTAGGATTCATGCATGATACTATTTTCACTCATGTAGGTTCATCATACTTTTTTTTAAATGATTTGGATGTACTTGAGATTCTTTAATTGCCACCTATTTCATACCATCAATTTCTCTTATTTGTAGACCACTTGAATGATTTTTCTCCTCACCCATTCTTACAAGGAGATCTGCTTCCAATTAGTTGGTAGTTAGGAAAAAGAGCAATTTAGAATATGGAATGACATAATGCACCAAGTGAATGCCTGAATTATTATGATATTAACTGCTTTCTTGATAGTGTTCATTGATCAAAAGGTGGACAACTTTTATGGAATTTTTTTGTCACTTTATAGAAGTTATCGGTTCAGTGGTTAATAAAGGCCGGTTTGGAGATTTTTTGGTGGACATAATTCAGATAAGAATTCATGTGTTACGTCCTTTTTGTGACTTTTATCAAACAGATCCAAGAGTGTGTTGCTTGAGGATAAGAAACATTCAAGATTAGAGGAGTTTGATGCATGGGTTTTTAGTCATTCTCACATGCATATTTTTTTTGGTTTTATGTATTGATTTGTCATTTATATGATTAATTTTGCATGAAATACTATCAATATCATGTCTCAATGAAATGCATCAAAATTGTGTGATTCTATTGTTTTAAACAGTTAAAAATCATCCCGAATACTTATGTACATTTTTGTGATATTTTAGGTACCGTAAATGTTCCACAGACTCGGTAGTACCGACACCAAAAGTCGGTAGTACTGAAATCATGCTAGTAGAAGACCAGGAACTCACACAGACTCGGTACTACTGACACCAAAAGTTTGTAGTACTAAAATTATGTCAGAGAGGCACAAAATGTGATTCGAAGAAACTCAGTACTACCGAGTACACTTGACTTGATACTACTGAGATGGCATCTAAGAGATAGAGTTAGGTCAACTTAAAGAGTTAATACTATCGATACAGGTTGGCAGTATTGACATTGCGAGAGTACACATGCAACCTAGAGGCTCGGTACTACTGACTTCGTAGTCGATACTACTGAGTCTGCCTGATCAGGCAATCCAAAGGCAACACTCTAATCGAGTGACTGGAGTTATTTTTTAGACCCTAAGTGGCTTTTATGACTAAGGGGAGTGTGTCTAGACCTAAGCACTCAGCCATTTTCTGTTACACAACACCAGAGAGAGGAGAGGAGAGAACGACACTAAAAGAAATAACTGAGACGATCTGAGCACCTTTGGTGCGTGATTCTATAGTCAAAAGATAGCAGATCGCATGTACGTCAAAGGGGATCATCCGGATCGGATATTCTCCATGGGTTACTTTTGTTTTCTAATGTTTTCCATGTTTTTTTCCTTCCTCACCATGTATTCATCTATGGAAAACATGCGGGGCTATACCCCTTAATTGCTTAGGATCTGGCAGTAGCCTGGATATGCATTGTACCTGATTTTTATGCATTAATATCACTCTTACTCCAAATTTTTGGATATAAAACTATGAGATTGTTATGTTCTATTTGTGCTTGATCGCCATAAATAGATTATTATATCCTTAATCATTTCAGGAGAAGGGTTAAGGGTCAAAAGATCATAGGTTTACCCATTTACTGCGCCCTTTGGGAAAGGTGGAGCATAATCGAGAGGAGAAACCTAGAGTTTATCATAAAGCACCTAACTAATTAACCAATTGTTATGGAAATGGAATTGGCATTAGAATAGGTAGTGAACTGCACTATGGAAGTTGATAGTTCTTGCTACAGGCTCTTTATCCAGAGATAGTGGTGATAGATGTTGGTATATAGATGTTAGTTGTTGTGTTGTCTGTGGTGAAACCACCGTCCTAAGATATTTGTCTACTCTAAGTTACTTATTATTTATTTATTTTTCATTTATACATTTGTTTTATTCAATTAAACCATTTATTATTGGCCTAGCTGATTAGATCATAGTTATTAGTAGTCTCTGGATTCCATTTCTCTGTGTTCGAATCGGGCCTCACTAGGCCTATATTACTCGATACGTTGACTTGTGTTCAATGCATGATAAACATGTGTCATGCACATGATACACATTTTGGTGGTTGCCAAGCTTAGATCAAGCGTTAGTAGGAGTCAAGACCTCTTGGCGGATGATAGGAATTACACTAGGTTAGTGGTCTCTAATCTTCATAACTCAGCAGCCATCGGATTGTCTCACATTAGCGACTGATGACCATGCAGTACTTGCAAGTTGCCAAACATGTCAGAAATCTTTAGCTTGATCAATCAATTATTGCTAACCCAAAAGCAAGTTCAGCAAAGCTGATTCAAGCGATTATTGTAAGTGATCAATATTAGTGGCCGGTAAAATTTTGACAGTCACTAAGCTCATGGCATTAGCGATCGATGACAGGTGAGCACCTTAGCGAACGTTGAGTTTTAAGTCAGTTACCAACACCCATAAATAAACACCCACTTCATCCATGAAAGGGGTCCTAACGTGTGGGAGATGACAAAGTGTTGTCTCACTGTAGAGCCTCCATCCATCCATTCCATCAGTCCTAGATCTCCATATATGAAAGTCCATAGGAGAGAGAGGTTCTACACCAACACCATCATCCTTGAACTATCCTTTGACAGAAGAATTAACCGCTTCTCCACGCCTACTCTAGATCCATGTCTAAAGGAGACATGCATGATTCTTGGTCATTTGTGGTCTTAGTTGGTGTATCCCCCTTCTTCTCTTGTATATCTTTTCATCTGCCTCATCTACCTTATTCCATTTCATCTTTCTCTCTCATGTCTCACTATACATTTAACTCCATAATGCTACTTGATACCATGAGTGGCTATATGTTTTGCTTGGATTGGGAGTAGCCACTAATGCTCTCCCAACGTGTAAATACTTATATCCATTGATTATATGCTCTTAGAAAAGATTATCTCCATACTCTTGTTCTTAATGCTTCACTTGTATGATTAGCTACCATCTTGTGATGTTTGATTGTTAGTTCCTTGAAAGAGATGTATTAATCTTATATATGAGTTATGGAGTTTCATGAATGCTTGAGAATGTTGGAACGCTGAAGCTTAATGTCATATGGTTATGTTTATGATTGTTTGTTTGGTATCTCGAGAGAGAGAGAAGCAACTTAAAATCTAGATCTATCATAAGCTTGAGAGGGGAGAGTATAGACATATATGATGATTTCTTGTAATCTTCCTATGGGAATACAATGGGAGTGATTATTGCATGTTGGTGAAAATCGGTCCAAGTTTCCACACATACTTGTTTTATCACTTTTTGTTTCTACTTATTATCTTATTTTATTTTCAACTTTATTTTACTTCCTTTGCTTTAGTTATTGGTTGAAGTATCACTGATCAGTAAGGAACACCAAACTTAATCTACTCTCTTGGTTGGTGTAACTGAGCCAAGGTTCTACGTTCTTAGCACGTATCACACCTTGTCCATAGATTGACCCCGATTTACTAATCAGACCCCATATAACAATTGTGTGGGCCTCAGTGTCGAGTTACAAATTTAAGAGTCTGACTACTGTAGATATGCCCCTTTTTTGGATGTGTGATTTATGCTGGTCAATCATGCATGAATTTCTCAATGCACATGCATGGGAGATTGGGCCACCTAAACTCATTTGTAATTTTCTTATTCCTTTTACTCTAATTATGGTTCATATGGGTGGGGTTTCTATCTCACCCACACCACTCCCATCTCCTAGGATTAGGGGTTAGGGTTTGAGCTAGGATCTATACAATTTACACCCTACATCTTAGGGTTTTATGACCCCCTCGACCCATAAGGGTTTTCCAAAACCAACCCTAACTCCATATAAAGTTTACCCTAGGAAGGAAAAACACAAAATATTTTCTTTTCTCATCATTTCCACATTACATGTACATTAATTGGCATATGATGCCTTAATCTTACTTCCTTCAAAAACCCTAACTTGATTTGAGGAGGGAAGTATCTTTTAAGGTTTATTAAGCAAAAGGATGATAAGTTAATTAAATTTGAGATGAGAAAACTTAGAGGAAACATAACTTTAGGAAAACCCTAGGTTATGGCTAGGAAGGTATCAATTTGGCTAACACAGTCCTCATAAACCAACTTAATGGTGCAAAGGAAAATATTGCCAGTCCCCAAAGTCGTGATCCGTTCTAGACATCATAACCATCAAGCTATGCCTTAATAATTCACTTTATTTTTTATGGATTACTTGAAATTATAAACTATTAAATATCATTTGAAATTTCTACCTCATTGTTCTGCATCCTCCAATGAAGGAAAGACCCAAAGAGTTAAGAGTCATTACCTTAAATTTCCAAGGATCCAAAGTTTTACCAAATAACAAACAATAGCAAATAATTTACACTAATTCAAATATTGTTTACAAAATGCTCCTCTAAGGTGTTACATTAATTTCTACAATCAAAATTGTATATATGAGAAGAAGTATCTAACTAGTCCTATTTATTGTATCTTTAATGACTTCTAATTCATCATATCATTTTATCTTCACACTTGGCATGTACCAAAAATGGCATGAAACAAAAGCATGGATCAACATATCGATATATAATGTGAAGGTGGATGCAAGTACATAACAACATATAGTCCATCAATTACATACAAATAAGAACTAGAATTTTATTCAAATATTCTAACCCATAATTGACATGCTATCTTGGTTGTGATCATTGTCCCTCCAGGGCTCATGTGCATCACCCCTCAATGCATGTCATCCTAAGGATAAAAATATGTTATCTTTAATTATGTGAGACTCATAGTGGCATTATAATTAAACAAAATTTAAATAAACAAAAAATGATTTATTTAAACAATCTTGGAGAAACTCTCAGTCAACACCAAAAAACTAATGAGGGTATTCATAACTGTAACCATGTACCTTTTGTAGAATCATGAAGATTCTCATGCAATGCATACTTCAAGTATATTTAAGTAATCCAATCAACAATTCCAAGCAACTCAGTATTTAATATGCATGTATGTAAATCCTAAAGTGTCACCATCATGTTATTCAAATTAAACCCTACTCAAGTCCTAATGTAGGTTTAAGGATTTGGATAACAAATAAGGGTACAAGAAATTATTCCAACGCACATGTTAAACATAAGGTGAAACCCTTATTACTATATAAAACATATCTTTTGATTACAATCATTAGATTCAATTGTGTTCATTAATAACATAACAAGTTATGATCTTTAACCCTAATTCTTCATATGCATGATTATTCACATTAGAAACTCTAATTATCATCATTATGATCATGATCATCTGTGATTCTCATTATGCTCATCAATATTAGATACTAGCACAAATAGAAAGGCTTTCTAATGTTTCCAAAATTTTTACACGCAAATCTAGCTTTTCTATGTATTAATCTCCACTTAAATAAGTATTAGCCATAATCTTTTATTTGGGATCAGATCTAGGCATTACTTATATTTTATTCACGTTCATCTCATTTTCACAACACAAATGATATATAATTTTACTATCTTTCAATTATCCTATCATCTTCTATGAATTAAACAAAAACAAGATTTATACCGGAATGTAATGCCACATGGCGACCTGATATTAGTCAGTGCTAGAGCACCAACATCATACTGGGGTGCAGTTTAGGTCTTGGGCAGACCTTAAACTGCATGATTCAGTGCTTCCTAAGTCAAGTTGCATCTCTCATCGCCCTTTTTCTTACACATGAGGTGCAGTCTGTCAATCCACAAAAGAAACTCCCAGCATTGCGGCTAGCACTTTCTCTCCAACACCCACCTCCCAAATTGTCATTGGGGTTGACTCCAACAGTCATGGTCTAGCCTCAGACCCTCCTCAACTATGGATCTCGTCTTATGCAAGCTTCCTTCTTCTGCTCCCCCTTGCTTCTCTGCCTGACTGAGGTAGGACCACCACAAAAAACCTCTAACGGTGTCCCTTCGGTCATGAATGGAAATGCCTGGTGCCCCACTCATTCTAGTCTATGAGGTCATCAACCTTCATCCAAGGTGAAATCAAAAGGAAGTGGAGGACATCCTCACATCAAGGAAGTGGATGGATGAAGCTAAGAAAGAAGGCAACACTGCATGGAAGGAGGAAACCTCCACCTACCTTCCTATAGTCATGCTCACGACCACCCCTCCTTCTGTGGATGTGCAAGCTTCTCCACTGACCATGGAGGTATCCGTGTCTGGTTGAAGCATTCTTATAGTACACACATACAGTCATGGAAGACTATCTTGAAGGTGGCCTTCTAAGGTTTGAGAATAGAAGACTATGAAGTGGAAAGGGGAGGGTGTAACTCTCGAGGAGGGTAGGTACCTTTATATTTAGACATTGCATTCATAGGGATGTTTCTTTGATCTCATGTTTTCTGGGTTGTTTCCTTTCCAACATTAACTTCTCTCTGACTCCATCTTTCCCTTGCCATATACATGATTATGTGTCTTAACCAAGTATTCCTTTTTACGAATATGTCTCTCATGGTTATGGTAAAGCACTGATGGAAAAGTATGTATAATAATCAAAGGAATATATTGATGGATTTCCAATATGGTGACATCCATATATGTCCTTCAAGTATTTCTACCAACTTTAAGCATATAAATACATGGAACTTTATTGGCTAATTGATCATGAATTATAGATTATTCTTCTACCTATCTCTTTGATATATTCCTCCCAATTATTTATCATTATTTCAAGGAAACTCCCTAATACCTTTCTCAAAGTGTAGTCAGTGTGTGGGACCTTATAGAATATCTCTCCCAAACAAAACTTGCTCTTTTAAACATTATTTAAAACAATACCATTATCTCATCGAGTATCTTTTTTATCCCAATTTATATAAATCTCTTCCTTTCCTTATTATTTTCACGTATACCCAAACTAAGATCAGAATAATACTAATTGATCTCTTAAAACATATGTTCCAAACTGTCTAGATAATTACTCTTTTATCTAAAACATCATACATCTTATTTTCTTTTAGAAACTTGTCCAATATTCCATAACTCTATTATTTAACAATTCATAAATTCATTGCTATTATTTTTTGCAGAAAATCTCTTATTTATTTGTCTTGTGCACCCATACCACAAATTAAAAAAAAATATTATATCAATATTGCCCATGAATATTATTTATCAATTCATGCATTATATTTATATAATTAAATTTTTTTAACCAAAATTGAGGATATTATAGTAATCCATTTCTATATCATCTTGCAAAAGCTAGAACTCAAAGGAATATTAGGGTTTAATTTTTGTGTACATGAAGAGCTTAAGATTATAGTGGATTTAATCCAGATTCATGCAATCTACTATTTAGTGGAAGTAACAACTCATGTAAGGTGTGAAACACCTTAGTTTTCAGAGTCCAATGTCTAAATTTATTGAATCCATATCAAACTCCTAGAAATTCACCATTTTCTTCTTTGTCACAACTTAGAAACCCTAGGAATTGAGAATTACAGAGAAAAATGGGAAAATATGGAGATTTTATGTCATTTTGAATCAAATGATAGGGTGTATAGAATCTTGACATGTGAGATAAGAATCACCAAGAACAACTATTTAACGATTACCAACTTACTTTATTTCATTAACTCTAGGAAGAGAAAACCCTAGATCACCATCTTCGCCACTTTTTTATCCAAACCCTAACTCTCCCTCTCTCTCTCTATGATTTTGTTACTCTAGAATTAATCAAAAATTATGGGAGCTCCTAGTGTGTTAGGTTATTCATATAGAGAAATTAATGTTCTTGGGTCAATTGCAAATTGACCCTACTATACACCTTTATTTCAATAGAATAGTTTGTCATAAAAATGTTATTGAAAATTATTTTATAAATAGGCCAAAGCTCCTCCAAAGATTACAAAAAATTAGCATGGTGTCTAACATATAGTTCAGAGCTCCTATTAAAACTTAAAATCATTATGAGTTTCCAAATTATCATTAAGAATCAAACACTACACTGCTAAACAAAAGTCTAGCATGGTCGGTCGAAGTATAATTTGACTGAGAAACATATTCAAAGAACATTGAAATCTTTTGAAATTTTGCACTAACATGTATGACTGGGTTATCCATATCATATACAAATTTCATGTAAACCAAGTTACACATAAAATATGAAAAATCATTTACCATATTGGTATACCTATCAAATATTGTATTTATATACTATCAAAACCCTAATTTTGGCTGACTAGGGATGTCACTGCTCAATCCCCAATCCTTCAAAGTTAAATTATCATCTTTAAGTTTGAAAATTCACAATTTATATACCACCATTAATCAAGTTTAAGCTATGATCAATCCAATTAAACATGTAATCATCTAGGTAAATCCTAGTTTACTAATTAAGCTCGGATGTGGTCATAACACATGACTTGTGAGGGTGATATATTAGGAAGAAAATGATGTGGCTGGATTCTAACAAGCCTAGAACAGCCTAGGATCGCAACATGTTCAATCCACTCCCCCACTATTCTTTCCCCCTTTCACCCACCTATCAACTTGACTGATGGGGACGAATCTAGGTGCACCACATTAGCATCCTCTGTTCTAACTCTCATCTTCTCTCTCTTGCATATGGGATGGCCCAAGACGTGTCCCACCTCATGCCACTTAGTAATTAATCTTTTTGTCCCTCTCTCTTATTTTCATAGGAAATGCCTTGATCTTGCAAAAATTGTATAAAATCAACTATCAGGCCATTTTTTACATTTATATATGTATTTTAATAAAAAATAGGATCTATGCAATATCAATAGTTTCATGACCTGGTTCTACTTGTAGATCTTCTAATATAGGAAACTTTCTTAGTTTTGATCTGGCTTACATGACTAAGGATATTTCATACTCAACTATGATCATAGATGACTCAAATCCTTATGTTTTCCTAAGATGAGTATGTTTTGCACCTAGTGATCTAAGATTCAACTTTTACTGCTCATATGTTCTTACATTATGCTTTTTACCCTTAATTTGACATATATGGACCATCAAATGGTGTACTATGAACTTTATACTAAATGTGACATGTAAGTGACTAAGATCATCCTCAAAACTCAAAGTCAGTAATATTTGATGTATGTTGAGCCAAGAATTAAATTTATCCATAATTGCAATCTTATTATGACTTCATGATGTGAACTGTACCATGAATTGTGACCAATAGGGTCATTTGATATTAAATCACAGACCTTGTTTAGATGTTGATCAATTGTTACTCAAAACTATTATGTGACCAAAAAATCAGTAATTATATATGCATTGTGTAGCTAAATGCCATGTTGACCACTCTTGTACCTTATTGTAACTAAGTGACCTAAATATGACTTTAATTGTTCTCTAATGCACATGTTGATAATTAGATATCTAATCTTATAGTGATATTTCTATAAATGATGTCCATTCTATATTAAAACTTCAAATCAATAACTTTATGATACTTCCACCACAAAACCAAATTGGAGAAAATGGGTTTCAAGAGTGCTACGTCTGACAATGAGAATGACGACTCCCACAGGAGCAGTTGCGGTGGATCTATTCATTTATTGGAGGAAATCATGGACGAGGGGGTACTAGTTTAATGGAAGATGATGCTGAAGTGCCAATGAAGTGGCATCCTAGTGGTAAAAGTTGTGGTGTATGACTGAGAGGTCAAGAGTTCGAACCGTGGTGACGGGATGAATGAATCTCCAATTTGTTTAATAAAAAAAGATAATTTGAAGTCTGAGAGAGAAGTATTGAAAATAGGGATTGATGGGGTGGACATAGATCTTGACTACAAAGGAAATAGTGGAGACCATCGTGTAGTACAAATCATGATGAAAACTACATCAAAACATTTGGGAACACATTCTAGAATAGATATGCACTTCTCTACTCTTTTAGAAGTAGTTAACCTGATAACTATGAGGATAATTGATGAATAGATGCAAATGGTTTCAAGCATCAATTTAAATATTTTTAGATATATTCTAGCATGTACTACGTCTTTACACAAAAATAAAACCTTTCTTGAAGATGACTCGGACATGATTAAGCCTGAAGATGTGTCCCTTATAACTGAGCATGGACCTCCTAAACTATTCATTGAAAGGGCGGCATACATAATTATCCACAAGCCATGGACA